>VZTG01006873.1:15440-107172 GCA_013397845.1 Melanocharis versteri | reverse complement strand
CTCGGCCGCCGTGCGGGGGGAGTCGCTGGCCGGGACCGGGTCTGGGCCGCGCTCCGGGGCCGTCGGTGTGTCCACGGCGCGGCTCCGGCGCGGCACGTGCCTCACGCCGCTCCCCGCCCCCGGGCTGCGGCTCCCGTTCTCCCAGCCCCGCGGGCGGGCGGGGGTCCGAAGGCTCGGAGCAGCGCGCTCCGGCGGCTCCCGGGCAGGCGGGGAGCCTTCCGCACGGAGGGGCTCCCCACACACAGGTGCCACCGCCAGCCGGGTCTCTGACCTGGGGGCACCACACAAACCACTGGGCCCAGCCGGTGCCCTCACAGCGCCGGTAAACCCTGCGGAACACTTGAAAACACACGGGGACAGATAAATCGCTGCCAGTGCCGCTTTAATTTTGTGCAAAGGCATTCTGCCTCAGTTTCCCGTCTTCTGAAGTGGCTGCGTTTTAGAGGTGTTACATAGAGAGTTCTTGATCTAGTTCAAAACTGTTAATCAACTGCATTAAAAGTACCATTTGAGTTAAGATTTATTCTCCCTTAAGCGGGATAAAAGATGCCCAGCTGTACAGTATGGGGTTTGCTCACATGCCTGATTCCACAATACCTGGCAGTGCTATTTCTTTTTGTACCTTCTTGTCAAATGGATAGTTGGTACTTTTCCAGTATGTGGAAGACTTTTTCTGAGGGGAAAAAGTTACATTTGTGTAAAGGTTAAGATATTGGTATGACTATTATTTAGTTAGACATGCAAAATGCAAAAGTAAAGTGGAGAAAGTAATTCAATTTGTGTCGATTTCTGTCCTTCCCTAGACATCATTTTTATTTGTCCACAGTCTCTTACTTTGCAGTGATCCCAGATGCGCGTACCTCAAAGTACAGCGCACCGCCTGTATTCTCATGGGACGTGCTGCTTGATTTTGTGTAATCTTACTGAAGAGAAGTAGAGCCTGTTATTAGCAAGGTGGGTGTGAGCTTGTCTATATTTGGAGGAAGATGTGCCTTAGCTGTGAAGAGATTTGCATTTTCTGTGGCAGAGCTTGCTGCAGGCCCAGCGGATTCTCCCAGGGCTGCACGAGCTTTGTGCATGGCTGCTGTGTAATGGCATGTAGACTGTAATTATGGATGCGCAGATTGATGTCACTGAGTCTATAAAGCTTCCTACGGGGAGATTGTCTGCATCAGAAATGTGAGCTGGGAATTCAGATTTAACCCACTGCTCTAGTTGCAAAAAATTATGTCTGTTTTGCTGTTCATCCAAATGCAGCTTTTAACTGGCTCAGGTCTTTTGTGAGCAGTCTGTGGGAATCCTGTTGGACTCACTTCTAAACTCTCATCGTAGCTGATGTGGTGTCTGAAAGGAACTAATTCACTGGCTCAGGTGCATCACCAGCATCCCAAATATTCCCCAAAAATCCACAGA
This sequence comes from Melanocharis versteri, assembly GCA_013397845.1. Taxonomy (NCBI): domain Eukaryota; kingdom Metazoa; phylum Chordata; class Aves; order Passeriformes; family Melanocharitidae; genus Melanocharis; species Melanocharis versteri. The sequence continues at coordinate 105,759 of VZTG01006873.1, read as the reverse complement.
AGTTCTCATTATGACACACTATTCACCGCCTGAAAAGCCTCAATGCTCACTGGTTGTCCTTAAAATTACTCCAACATTTCTTCCTCTCAAAAGCTGGCACTAATTAAGAAGGCTTAGGGGTAGCTAGTTAGCAGCCTTCCAACACCTAAGTGGAAGTTACCAAGAAAAGAGAGACAAAGCTCTTCACAGAAGAGTGTGACAGAGAAATTAGACCCATAATTTGAAATGAGCTTCCAACAGGGCAAAACCCAGAACATCCTGGCCCAAGTTCAGCATTAAACTTGCTTTGTGAAAGAGGCTGGACTCAAAGTCAAGACCTCCAAAGTCCTTTTGAACTGTAATGATTCTGTTATTCTGAACTAATTTTCTTCTTTTTAACAATAACCAACCACACAGAAAGCTCTTCCTCCCTGCCAGAGTACTCAGTCGTGAACAAACACTGTTGTTCAGTATAACTCATCCTGCCTGTGAAAAGGGTGGCTTTGGTGAGGTAACAGTAACTTCAACCATGTGACTCATCAGACCTAAAAATGTTATTAAGTGTAGAGGAGCTGGTTTGGTAATTCTAGGTTCTTTTCTTCCTGAATTCAGGTTAAAAAGAAGGCTACTAAAAGAGTCTTTCTGTACAAAATACCGGAAGGCAGAGGAAGTTTTTTTACTAATTGTTGTCATAGCATCTGAACGTTCAATACTGTCTAACGTTTCAGGAGACAAATATCAATGAGGCTTGGATCCATAACAGATTTTTATAGCACTTTTTCACGTGTATCTATTGCATATCTCAGGAGCAGAGTAGCAGAGCATAGGAGCCTATTTTGACAACATACAAATGTATGCAAATGTGCTACTAGAAAAAAAACATAAACAGCTTGGAGAAATCTACTGATGTTTGAGGAATTCAGAAAAGGAAAAAGTGAAAGATTTGTTCGGTTTGATTTTATGGGGGCCAAGATACTATCTCAGAGGAGCAAAATTAGGAAATAAAAAAAGCATGACATCAGAAGGAAAAGAGCCAGAAACTGGTAAACTGTGTAACTCTGCCACTTCCAGTACCAGGGGAAAATACAGATGTTTTCCTCCCATGTAAGCTAAGTATGTTTGAAAATTCTCAAAAACACACAGAGCTTTGATTTACCAGCTGGTTGCAGAAGATTTCCTACACAGACAGAAGGGAATCAAGCCCTGTGCAATGGACATGGAGCTGGGAGACCAGCAGCTCCTGCAGAAGGGCAGTGCCAAGGTACAGCATCTGGCAGCACCTGGGCAAGTTTTCTGGCATATGGACACACAAGTTGAGCAGCCAGGAGTCTCTCCCACCTGGATAGGAAGTGCTGAGCTGGAAAAAAAGGGACATGTTTAAGGAAATTTGGATTGCAATTGTCTTAGCTTGCAACAATATTCCAGCATCAGTAGATTTGATTCCCCCACTTGCTATGAGGGAAAAAATACAATAATTCATTTTTCTGAAAGGACTTTTTTCATGTTATACAAATTTAAGTGCTAATTCTACAACCTTGTACATGTTTCACAGCACCACTGTGATAAACAGGACTGTTTATCAAGGCTGGAGGGAGCTCCTGTCAGGCCTGAGACAGCACTAAACTCTGGGTTTGTTGTTCTGCTGGAGTTACACCTCTGCTCCAGACTCATTTGTTCTCCTCCGCCACACCTCCCTTTGTTGGTAATAAAACTGAACACGTGCATGTATATAAATTGCACCAAGATGTGCTTTTTATCCCTTTTTAGCCTGGCTGGTTATGCAGCTGATAGTACTCTGGGAAAATGTGCTAAGCAGGTCCCTTGTGGGTCTGTCAGATGCAGAGCATCTCTGCCGACCCGAGGGGCTGGAACTGCAACTGAAACAGTTCGAGCACGAGTCATTGAAGCCATTTCAGTGCAAACTGCTCTGCCTGCTGATGAATGCTACATCTGTTCTGGTGATGTAAACCAGGCCTCGCCAGCCCGCGTCTGTTTCGTTTCTGCTTTTAATCAGCAAAAATTAGGACTGTCTAAACTTCTGCACTAGCCAGTCAGCCACATAATAAAAAGTACAAAACAGGATCTAATTAATTGTTTATTCATATTTCAACTTCAGTCTGAAATGAATACAAAACTGTTTGTAGGGGGAAAGTGCAAAATATATTGGCTTATGAATTGGTCCATTAAAGAATGTAAGTTTTTATCTGTAGCCCATTGCATTAGTTGTCTTCCATATGACACAAGTCTGAGAATGATCATGCCTTTGTCTAATCACATTGTAAATCACTGGCTGATGAAACACGTTTTTCTGTTTCTGTTTGTTTCTGTTTTCTGTTTGTTTGTTCTGTGTGAGATAAGTTATTAGTGAACTGATGAAAAAATGTCTCATGTACAAAGGCCACTCTAGTGTCATATCTATACTGGAACAAAGCTCTTAGTTATGAAACCTAGTGAGACTAATTGATTTTTTTTTCGAGTGCACATTTGTTTTTTCAGCTTACATCTAAAACATGTATATGCTCAAGTATCTCAGAAAAAAGCAGTTTTCATGCATTCAGATACTCTTGCCAGCAACACACGACTTAAAAAAAGTTAAAAACTACAATTTTCCAATAGTTTTAAAACATAAAATTTTATATCCAATGTATAAAAATTAATTAGTACCTTAAAAAAATTAAACTAGAAAGATGATATTGATTATCGAGGAACTTAGGTTTGATTAGTGTATTTACATTTATATATACACCAAAGAACAAAAGTTTTGACAAGAAATCCAGTGTATGTGTGTCTATATATGCATTAAATAACCTCATTTGATGTTCAAGTCACCAAGATAGATACAACCTCTATGATAAGTAAAAGGGAACTTTCAGTTTGCTTTGCAATATAATACATTTTGGAAAGGGAAAAATACATGTTCAAGACACCTTTGTAGGCTTCTCTGCAAAATGGACTTCTGCTTACTCAGAGGTGGTCGCCAGTTGAGCAATGAATAGTGAAATGGGGACACTCTGTGGGGAAAGGAAAGAAATGCAATTTCTTGCTCTTTCTGAATCATTGTCTTGAATCCTTTGCGTTTCCATGTTTATCATGGTCTGATGAAAAGAGAGGGAAGCATTTAATTTCTGCACTTCATTGCTTACAAAATGCAAAATGAAATTAAAATATCACCGACATCGTTAGAAAATGCAGCAAAAAAACTCCACTATGAAATCTCTTCTGCCATCCTTTGAGAGGAGATAACAAATCCAACTTAGTTCCTTCTTTTGTTTATTGTGCCGCTAAAGTAGGGAAGAACACAAGAGCAGATAACTAAATATGCCTAAGCACACCATGACCTAGTTACATAGATGCTGCACCCACCCATTACATCTGAGAGGAGCTTCCCTAATCCCCAGGCTAAAATTCACATGAAATCCAGGATTTCAAGAAAAGAATGTAGAATGATTTAAAATATACGCACTATCTGTCTGCAAACACCAAACTGGACTAAATTACTTGGCATGTATTATGTCTAGTGGGGACCATTCCAAATCCGAAATTTTGAGGCAGAGGTTTTAGGATGCTCTACAGCTCTTCCTCTGGGGATCCTCTCATTTACTTATCTGCAGCTGCGGGGCTGGGCTCTAAGTTTTGGCCCAGTTGAGCTATAGAAAAGAAACATCATCATAAACTCTTAAAACCTTGTTGAATGCTAAAACAAGTTGCAGAGTGCTCCTATTAAAAGGCTGTTTCCAGTCATCCCAACTATAAATGGCAACCTCTTCCCTTGGGCTGAGCCCCCTGAACCCCAGGCCATGGCAGCAGCCAGCACTGCTGGGTGCCAGGGTCCCACCCCTGGCCAGGGCTCAACAGCCCAGCATGGAGGTGACCTCTGAGCCTTTCCCAGCACAGCTGAACTCCTGGGGACTGACCAGGATTATCCCCTGTGCTACAATGGCTTCTACCACACTGACCTTCTTCACTGATTTTATCTTACCCTGGGTACGTCACAAAAGTGGAGAAGCAGTTTATAAAATATGAGAGTGCTTTCCTCTTTAATATAGCCATTTTTCTGTAAAGTGTTCTAAAAGCCAGAATTCTCCCTGTTATGAACTAGAGATTGTCTTGCTTTTGATTTAGCAGAAGAATTTTAATTGAAATACTTAGAAACTCAAGCCTGGGGTTTACTTATCCTTTGAAGCTGGAAATCTCAAGGGATTCACTCTGCATTGACTGTGGGTTTTGTGTAAAGCAAAGCCAGATTGTTTTATTTGGTAGAGATCGAGCAAGCTGTTACTGACTTTTAAATATTCAGGATCTATTCCAAAGCAGGATGGTTGCTAACATGAATAATTTTAATGGAATTTATTATTATTATTATTATTATTTTACAGTCTATGCTGTAAACTATCTTACTTCCAAATTCAGTTGCATAACCTATCATAAAAGAAGGCTATGAGCAAGTAGTTCAGCGAGATTGTTTTACGCTATTATGTCTGTAAACTGCAAAAAGTGAGGAGACAGCATAGATTGAGCTCTGCCACTCATCCCCTGGTGACAGCTTTCAGCACACCAGAGGAGTTAATCTCCCAGACCAGCACACCAAACTGCAAATTGTTAAAAGGCTGTAGTGAGCTGCAGTGTATGCAACACTTTTCCTGCTTTCATGTGGCGCAATCGTCTGGCAGCCGAGCTAGAAATCTGCTGCTTTACTCATGAAAATCTTTTTTTCCCAATGTATTGCTATGCAGATAAAAGGAAATTCAAAACCATTCTATTAAAATGAGCTCTGGGGAGTCCCCATTTTATTTCCAGCTAAAGTAGAATCCAGTGTTTCAGGCAGTGATTTAAAATGTCCCACAGAGGAGTATAATAGGAAACATTATCCTCCATGGCCCACAGAAATTCACTTTCACCCTTCGAAACTGTGGATGGTTACAGTATCCAGCATCCTCTGGACCCACCTGGAATTCTGGTCAACTTCCAGTGACGCTTGGGCCATCTCTCCAGAGAAGCCCTGAGGAACTTGGGCCACTTGGCAGCACTGCCAGAAAATCATCTCAGCTGGTTCTTGCAGGCCAAAAGGGGACTCACACCCATTAGGACAGGCAGGAGTCTCTCAGAGGTCAGAGCCCAGGCCTCTCTTGGCAGCCAAGGGCCATCCTATGGACCACGGATACCCGTGCATAGCATCTCTGTCACAGCTAGATCCTGGATTATTCACATTTTCTGTACGTCTTAATGGTGCATTACTCTGTAAATAGGATTTAAATTACGGGATTTAAATAAAGCTTACACTCCTCTTTCAGGTAGAAACAATTTGATCTCTGTCAAATCTGAATGTGTTTACCTGAGGCTCTAACATGCAAGTATGTGAAGAGAGAGGGGTTCAAATCCCATCTTCTTTGCTGTGTGGGGAGGAAAGGGTGAAGACAAGTCTTAATACATCAGTCATAGAAAGAGTAGGACCCTGCAACATGGACAGCAGCAACATTGGCACCTACAGCTTCTCTCTTACCGACGGAGGATATGCTTTACTGTCCAGCAACCAGTGCTGAGCCATGACTGCAGAGGAAGGAAGAAGGGAAAACAGGCTGGGCTGCACAGTGCCAACATGTATCAGAAATAAGATATGGCATGGTTTAATCCTACTGGTAACAAATATTTATGCATCCCCAAACAGAAAACCCAACTGGATTTACTTGTAAATACTCAGAGAAGTAACATAGAATAAATTGAAGCAAAGCAGAGGTCTTTTTTCATATATAACAAGATGTGACATCTGGCTTTAGGTGCAAAGGAGATTCTTAGCCCAGCTGGCCTTCATATTCCAAGGTATTGATCCTTTCATCCAAAACACAGATAAGCTAAGACTGTAGATTGTTGTCATTGATAAACTAAACAAAGAAATAGCAATGCTGTCATCTCAATGAATGTGGCCATTCAGTGTAAGAGGCCCACAGCACTCACCTGTAGCTCAGACATTCAGGTTGGAGCAGACTGCAGGCAGGTAGCACAGCATCAGAACCCAAACCAGGGCTGCTTCTAAGCTCTCCTTTGCAATATTAACTCCTTGGAAGATGGAGCTTTACTGTTTAGTTATGGCTACTGAGAATAAGGATTCTGGACTGTAAGATGAACCTGTACTAACCAGCAGTAACGTAACTGGGAACTGCAGCTGGTTCCTGTTCTCATCTAAAGAGGAATGTCTCTGGTGGATTGCACTGGTAGAGCTTTTCTATCACTGCACAGTCCAAGACTGACTGTTCCCTAGCTATTTGAAATTGTTATCTTTTAAAATGTAATTTATTTACTCTATTTAGGATTTATTCATTTTTTACAAATACTCTCTTAAAATACTTGATCATATTTTCAGCATTGGTCTAATTTTCTCGACTACCTCTCAATAACTATATTTCAGTGTTCCTATATTTGAACATAAGGAATAAGGAATTATGGATTAGAGTTGGTTTTATAAATAATCTCCACAGCTGGTGCTCTAAAATTCCCAGGGATAAATGTCATATAAGCTAGGAATAACTGGTCTATAAGCAGACTCTGCAGGTAGGAAAAGCTGTGATTCATAAAGAGGCATGATGAGGCTTTTTGGATTTCCTTTGTCTTCTGAGAATTCAAAAGGAAAGAAAGACTTCATGGTTCTACTGTAGAATTCAGGCATCCCAAGTGCTCAGCAGGAGATGCTGACAAAGCAGAAAAGCTCTGACTCCCAGGGGTGTTCACAGTGTGCCCTCTCTTAGGGGCACCCAAAAGTGACAGGGCACGTGCCTCTTACAGATGGTCAAAATAAGAAGTAAATTTATTCAGAAACAGTCATTTCCTGGACATGGGAAAAAGTTAGTGGACATTAATTTCAAATCTTCAATTCCCAATACTGTGAATTCAAAGTTTCGAAACACCTGTGAAATATCTTTCCTTCTCCATTAAGTATATCCAATGCCAGTAAAGAGTACTTAGAATCTTTTAGGGAACAATATAGACAAATACTGAAGGCAAACCTACCAAGTATTGCAAGATTCCACTTCCACTGATGTTTTGATTTTAGTCTCCCTGTAAATGACAGCAGTCATTTCTATGGTTTCATTTCCAGTAGTTGCATGGGCACCATTACTCTAAATCCAGCCCTGTACCTAATAAACTCCCCAGCCAAGTTTTCATTGCTTTCAGGTGGCAATCAGTGATCAACCTGCTGGAATAGAAACCATTTCATCCCTCCAGAACATAACTTCCTCACTAATTGAACTAACCTGGCTTTCAACTAGAATGCAGTCCTTTGTAAGAGCAGCAGTTTGCCTTCTGATCAACAGCAGCTGCATTTTCAGTCTTGCCATACATTGAACACCGGGTTCAACAGGTGTGAACACGCTGGGGAAACTCAGCAGTGCAGCTTTGCCAGCAGCTTTCCAGGCTTTGGAGAGCAACTGCACTGAGAACCGTGTTTCACACCCCATGAAAATAAAGCAGAACAGAGATCTTGCATGGGTGTTCAGCAGTGGGACACAGAGTTTTTAGGTGGGAAATAATTCGAGGTACGTAAATGATAAATGAATACATGGTTGGGAAAGTTCTGTGAGATTCAGTGATAAGTTCAGCTTACTGTCTACCTCTTTTTATGATTTCAAGTGCCAACAATCTCCCTAACTGCTCAGCCTGAAATGAGGCGCTGCAGTTTTTATCTTCCTTGGTTTGAGCCACTCCTCAGAGACACTGAAAATAAAGTATCAAGTAACACTTTTACTAAGGAAAACTTTTATTTCAACTGTGCAATCAATCAGTATTTAGACAGCAGTTTCATAAACATTTGGCATTTAAACTTCTATTATTTTTTGGCATGACCTTGGGGTAGTATATAAACAACCCTGGAGGGGAAAAATGAACCAACACACTAGGTAACATTTACTAGAATGCTAGAAAAAGAAAAACAAATCCACATTATTAAACAAAATAGTTTTTAAAAGACATTAAAAAGTTACATTCAAATCAGGGCAAACATTAGCTTCCCTCACGCAATGGAATTCATGGAGCTGATCCCCTGAGACAAATATAAAATTAATACAATTCAGCTCCATCCTCCATTAGCCAGTCAGCCATTGCTGCCCTTAGAAGAAAATGGCACACGGAGTGAAAGGATCCAGAACACCACAATGTGAGATACACACCTGGCTCCTACACTGGCAAGTCATTCACAACTTTGAAAAAAAAAAAAACAAAAAGAAGCCAAACAATCAAAAAGCAACATTTGTATAAATCAGTTTTTCATATACAGTCAGTCTTCACTGAAAACACACCAGGCAGATGCAATGTGAGTATATGCAACCATGAAAAGCTGAAAACTTCTTTTTTTGAAGGAGCCCTATGGAACCAGAGGGCCCAACACAGCAAAGCCTTAAGCACGCTTTTACATCCCTTTTGAGTCAGTCAGGAGCAGGCTCAGCATAAATCTAGAGGAATTCCAAAGAAATAAACTTACATTTAAGCCAAACTGAATTTGTGTTCTCTGTTAACAGAAAGCCATTTGGGTTTGGACTTGTATTGAAGAAGAGTGGCTTCCGAAACACAGGTTCCAAAATACTACATAGTGTTATCGTGGAAAGGTGCTCAGTATTTCCTGCAGACAGGAATCCCTCTGCTTGAGAGCTTGTCTACCATGAGCAGAGCTGCAGCAACTGGTAAGTGTGTAACAATTGTTCAAGCTAAGAACTACCACTTCAGCAATTACTAAGTGTAATTCTGCTTTCAATTTCATGAGAATAATGTCAGTAAATTGATTTCTGTGAAATACTATCAGCATTACACCCGTGCAGCTCTCTTTGGTTGCTATGAATGGGATTTTTGGCTAAACATGGAGTGCCCTACAAAACCTACCAATGTTCTCCATGTTAGGAGATGGACTTTTCCCTGCATGAACTTCATTCTGTAATCAATAAAATGAACAAAAGCTCGGAGTAATATTTTACTGAGAGCCAGCAGTAACTATGCTCGTGTACACCCAGGCTGCAGCAAATGAGAAGTCATTCAAGTTGACTGGATTTGCAATGCAAAAGAGGTAAACTGACTTGAAATACTCAGTGTTTACTACAGGCTAATACTGGATTCATGGAGAATTACAGAGGACCTCTGATGCATGGTGAGTTACCTTACAAAAATCCATTTGCCAGTGGATATCATCTGTAATACCTAAGGCTTCTGTCCTTTACAAAAAATAGTACTGTGAAGATTTAAAAAACAAACAAAAGTTTATTTTGTTTGTCCAGACTAGGCAAACTGAAATACAAATTAATTCTCCCATTGGCTTAAAAAGAAACAGGATGAGGACCTTGATTTGAATAAGGCAAACAAGATGAAGCTTATATCTAAATCATGGGATTAAACCCAGAGAGGGAATGAACTATAAGAATAATTAAAAACAGGCAAAGCAATCTCTTGATACTCTTTTCTGTTAAAAATATCATCAGTTATACAAAAAATGGAGAGCTAATATAGGAAACTACTGAAAGTGATATGTAGATTTTTCAGGTTTCTCTTACAATAGCAGAGCTATTAAAAAGTAACCAAGTGGTGTTCCCTGTCCTGCACAGCACACACATTCCCAGTCCTGGATAACTCCTGAAAGATGACAGTGCTCTGTATTTGTTAAATATGAAGAAAGCACACAAGTGTAGCTGTGGGCAGATTGAGCATTTAGTTGTGGCTCCAGGCCTTGCTGTGGCAGCTGAAGGGCAGATCCTCTCTTACAAACACCATCACCATGGTAAGTCAGTTTCGAGGTTTCCTCTGTAAGTTTTGATGCTTTTCAAGTCACATCAACAGTAATATTTTTGCTTTTTTTAAAACACAAGAGTTGCACATACACTCATTCCACCAGCCATGGCTCCTTAGCTCTTACTACACTTAAACAAAATCAATTCACATAGTGTAACACTAAATTCCACATTTATGTTCATCTTCCAGAACATATTTATTAAATTCATAATTAAGAAATTATATTTTTTTCTCCAGGACCCAGTTTCTACAGACATAACCTAGAAGAAAAACTTGGAAAACCTGAAACCAGTCTGCCTCCTGTGTTCTGCCAGCTCTTTCTAGGCAAATTGAATGAACAAAGTGAAAAACTCATTCCCTTAGACAGCCACAGCTATAAACTTTGAAAAAAGTTATCATCTGTAACATCATATTTATAATTACACGCATTGGCTTCAAGGCTATGAAGCATTTAAACTTTTAAATTTTGCACTGTTACAGTCATGAAGGATTGATTCTGCTATTAAGTTCAATAGAAAGATTATCAATTTCTACAATTTTTCTGGATATTCCTTTGCTTGCCTTGTTGGAGTTTTGAATCATAAGACAAATCTTCTCTCACAAAATCTTGTGATATATTAGTATTAGGCCATGAATTTTGAGGAGAGGATTTTTGTTCTGTAGAAATCATGACTGTGCCAAAGGGAAGCACATGAATATAGACTGGGTTCTGGAGAAGTGTTTTATATTTGGTTAACATAAAAATAAAGAAAAAGACAGAATAATTAATGCCTAACTAAGCTTGCCTATATGCTGAGGTAACCTTAAATATCTTTGGTTTTCTTTATTTGCTGATAAGAAGTACCTTGATAAAACATGAAGTGATGAATCCAGTTCTGGATGCACTGCTCTCTAATACACTGGGTATTTTCAACTCTTTGGCTGTTGAACTTAATGCATCTATATAAGATTGGCAGATTTTATATGAAGTCTGTTTCTCTCAGATTACCCATAGGTTCAACTACAGAATGGGTCTTTGGAAGGAAGAGTTTAGGATTTATAGAATTACCTGTAACGAGGATCATAACCGTATATCCCACTGGCAGTACTCACAGCAAACAAGTCTTTGGAGAAGCAGTTACCATCTGCATATCAGCTCTTTCTGAACGCAACTAACATAAGAGGCTACTCTGAAAGATGAAGTGTGAAACTTCATGCTACAGTTACACATTCTTACTCTAGTTTTGATTAATTCACACTTTACCTAACTAAAAACAGTACTCTGCTGTACACTACACATTCTGCCTGACAAGACCAAAAATAAATCTTTGGTGAAAAGGTTTTATTTTTCTTCAGCAAGTAGATAAAAAACGGTTAAAAATATTTTTCTTAATACTGTACTGTTCATCAACTACATGCTGGAGAAAAAAATTACACTTGGAATTCTTTGGAGACATCTGCTGGCATTATAACTTTCTTTAAAGGCTCTTGTAACAACAAGGTAGTTAAAATTGTTGAAGCATACAACTCACCTATGCAATCAGCTACTACAATCAAGAAGCCCTATTGGTTTTTGTTAGTAACTACTTCTACAATAAAATGTATTGTATCAGCTCTTCAAACCTATAGCTTTTTAACTAGTTCAATTCCTTTTGGACAATATGTGGCTTCCTTCTCTTCTACAGAAAAGTCTTTGGTACAAGATCATTCTTCAAGCATTTGAATCAACACTGTTAGGGAGAGGTGAATGTGTCCTGTGTGCTTCAGGACTGGCAACAGTTCTACAGGAAAGAACTGCAGGAACCAGAGCCCGATTCCTCAGCACGGTCCAACCACAAGAGCAGGGCTTACCCACAACTTCTGACCACCTGCTGATACTGAGGAGCAGCACAGGAGTCAGCTGGGCACACCTGGAGGTGACATCTCAGCCCCGGTAAAGTCAGTGGGAATTCTGACAGACTTAAATAGAGCCAGGAGTTCCTATGGTTGATTTCTCACAACATCACATTTTAAAGTTTCTTTAAGTAAAAACATATGCCTAATTTTTTTTTCCTTTTTTTTCTTTTTTTTTTTTTTTTTTAAGTAGAACAGGGAAAGAGGAGGAGTGAGAAGAGGACTGGATATAGATACAGGCAAGTTTATAACATTGGATGATTCCAGCCTCCTCTCTGTCTCTTGCTCTCTCCTTTTAAAACACAAAATGATACCCTGTCAGTTTGCTCCACGTTTCCGTGAGGCAGCTTAAAAGTAACAAACTGTTCCCTGAGTACAGGAAAAAACAACAACAACAAAATCCAAAAAACCACTAGAATCATTTTTAAAGGAGGTAGTATAAAACAGGAATTGCATGGGTTCGAGGCAGTAGCAGTACTCACCTCTTTCAACAGACTCTTCAACTAAAGCTCTGGCTTTTTTATTTCTTATGGTAGCCTAATCAGAGTTTTAGATTGGCATATAGGTAAAGTCACTCCCTGAGCTAAAATTCTTGGCTAATAGCACACTAGGTGAAGGCAAGGAGCAGGTTTGCATCCTAACAACAGTTCTGAGACATACTACAATGCTAGCACTGCTTATCAGCACTCAAAGATGGGTAAAAATGAACTATAAACTCATGTTACAGTCTACTTAAAACATCTAAGAAGCATTTAAGGCATCTTTCTGTACTCCAAAGGAACTTTATGAATACTAAAAAGGAATAAGGCAAATCAGTAATTTCATATTATATAATGCAAGGCACCACTGCTAAGAAGTACTGTGATACTTGAATACTCAGCATTGTTATCTATTCCATAACTCTCAGGCAAAGCCAAGCTGTTTGAAAATGCTGAGCACTTCTTCATTTTGGTATGAATTTTAGCCTTAACTGTGAATACAGGGGCAATATTTGTCACACTGTGGGGAATCCACCACGTCCCAGAGCCCCAAGGTTAGAGCATACACGCTGCCAGCAGCTGCTGGCACAGGTTTCTGAGGAAAGGCACTGTCCTAGGCTTACTGTGGGTCTAAGAAATCGAGAGATACAAAAGATTTCATGTGGCTGTATATGTGGAAGTTCCAGTTCTCCCAGTTCATAACATACTCTGTGTCAACCACATTAAATCATAACATTTTATACTCTGAGGTTTCCTTCTTTTTAAAGACAGAGCTTCAGCTAAACAATCTTGTCCACCAACCTATACAACTCCCTGATCACTGAGCACATACACATGCACGCACACACACACTCTCTCTACACACAACTTGGGGGGGAAATGGAAACAAAAAACCCCAAAATAAAACAACACTACTAGGAAGTATCATCAGTTCCAAAGCTGAGACCAACTAGAACACAAATGAGGTAAAGCAGTCGTCATTCAGAGTTCACCTCTCGGCAAACTGAGGTAGATAGTCAGCAAAAGGGCCAACAGCCTTCCCTTTGCTCCAGTGACGTATTTTTAAGTTTAGTCAGAAATCTTCACTCCTTTCACATTTTTTGACCACTGAACATTCAAAATGAGTGAGCTTTAAAAAAACAAACCAAAATATAGGAAAAAACCCCCAACATTCAACAGAGCTATGGATCACCTGCTAGGTTAGTCAGGCTTTCCACAATGAAACTTTGGCTCCCTGTTCATTGTCCTTCGAACAGACACACACTGAGAACGCCCAGCGTGGCCCCGGGGTCAGTTGGGCACCGCAGGGTGGATCTGCAGCGGGGAGGCGGCAGCGTGGGCAGCAGCAAAGAGCAGCGGGGCCTCTGCGCAGCCGCTCATGGCCGGGCTCCCCGTGTTTGAGTCCCTGCTGGCCAAAGGGCTGCTGCCCGGAGGGCTGGCACCCGCCACGGAGGAGAGGTGGATCTCATCATTGGACTCGTGAGAAAACCTTCCAGAGTCGCCGGTCTCGTGGCTCCCTTCGCTGTTGGCTGAATGCTCCGTGTCGGGCACCACGCCGAAGGGCCCCTGCAAGCTCGACTGCTGGCCGGGGCAGCCGGGGCAGCCGGAGGAGCTGTCCCGGCCGAGCAGCACCGTGGGGCCAGGCTGGTACCGACACACCGCCCGCACGAACCTCCTCTGCGGCTGCGGACAAGCACACAGAAAAAAGCCTCTGAAAAGCTGAGCCACAATTGGAATTTTTACTGCATTTCCTGTCTTCCCATTGCACCAGAAAGCTTCTCTCAGGGCTTTCCTACAGGAGCTTAAAAATAATCAATCTCAAGTCTTGCTCATACTTTTCCACAGCAGATGAAATGATCCTTCTAGATAGGCATGGCTAATCAATAATTATTTCACTGGAGAGACCTGAAGAGTATTTTAAAAACACGCTTGGTAGAGCATCCTCCCATCCCCTCATGCATATTCTTTAAGCATTACTCCTTGGGTGATAGCAAATATTTTTCATATAGAGGCATCAGAAATACACAGCTGCCCATGGAAATACTTTCCAATATGAATTTACAACACGGATATCGAGACTTTCTAATTCTTAAACACACAAGAGCACAATACAAGTTAAAATGCAATGAAGAATAGTTATATGCTCCATAGGTGTGAATTTGCATAATAATGTTCCAGATTTGGTTGAACACTACAGTTTTAAACTGCTCTTTTTCTCAGCCAAATAGCAAATACGTCCAGATCAACAATTTCAGAAGCCAGACAGTTCTATTCAGGTTCTCAATTTTCTCAGTACTTTAGGTATATCACTTAGTTTCCCTCTTTTGTTTCTCTTCAGCCAAAAAAATTTTAGCTGCCAGGGTAGGAGAGGATACTTTGTATTTTAATATTATTTTTATTTATAAATATGTATTTAATTTGTATTTATATTAATATAGTCTCTGCAGAAGTAGTTCATGTGATGCAAAATACACAAATTCTTCTGTTCACAGATACAAAGGCAAAGGCAAGTAAGTAATCAGTTAACTGTAGAGTTACAGTGTTTGCCAACTGTGAAGAGTCACAGTATCCCAACAACCATATCTGTCAGAAAATGGAATTTCTGTAATACTTCACTGTGGTGAAATAGAACACCATCAACCTTACACAACTGAAACTATCCAACTGATACTAAGACCACTAAACATGTTTTTCCATAAACAGAAAACTAAGCATCTTCCTTTGCAAAAAGGGTATTACAGTAAAGATTGTGCATCTCTGCCCATTAGAGCAATTACCTCCTCAGTCTTCACCTTCTTTGCATCTTGGAAGAAGAGCCACCTTTTCTTGCCATTAGTCTTTGTGACAGGCCCATAGCTGTTAACAATCAGATCAGATCCTCCCTACAACAGAGGAAGATGCAGACATTTCTTTTAATAAAGTAAATTTCTAAGATACTTGAAAATATTTTTCTATTCCTACCTATTGATTCCATACCAAAAATGAAGACAAATGAAGCCTCAGTGGAGAGTCACATTTTTGTGGTCTGGTACCCATCTGCTCAAGACAAGCCAAGAACAGACCCACTAAATCTGGCAGGTTTTCTGTCCAGACCCAAAGCTGCAATACTGCAGGCACACAGCAAAATACTCCAGCTACTGCTCTTGCTCTAGCACTTAGAATGTGGCCAGTCACAGGCAGTGTCTGTGCCTCTACAGGGCCCATTTCCATTTCCCAGCTCGCGCACGTCTCCTCAGGGAGCAGCTGCGCTCCAGTTCGCGGTGTGAACAGAATGAGCCTGAACTCAGCATGTCTGCACGTGAGAGGAAGGCCACTGTGGTGTGTCACACTGGACTGCTGGACTGAAGGTTTTGCACATCCACGGGTACATCCTGCCATCTGGGCTAATTTATCATGTGACCAAGTATGAGTTTAGAAACTGCAACACTGTCTTACCAGTAAACATATGGAAAAATAATACTTCTTAAACACCTGCTTAGCGCCATAGCAGACTAGACTGTGCACAGGCACTGACTGAGCTAGGTGCTGACAAGGACTCTCACTTACCTCCTGGGACCAGCAGAGGCCACCAAGCAGCCCCAAGTCTATGGAGCCTTTATCCTTTGATGCTGTGCCAGAGCCAAACTCTGTAATCTGCACAGTACAGTCGAAGACAAATATACTGAACCAGATCTCCAGCTGAACTTTCAGAAAGTGAAAATTTGAAAATTTGAGCCTGGATTACCAAACTTGTGCTTGTCCCATTAAAAAAACAAACCTCCTGGAGGTTTGCACTATACATATTTTACTTTTGATAAGGACTCTGATGTTATTACAATGAATTCTAAAGAAAGATTTCTGATCTGGGAGTTAGTAAAACTCACAGTACCTTAGCATCAATGAAGTTGTTTCCCACTATCATTGGCAATAAAGATTCTTCATTTTCTGCAATTCCTTCAAGATTCTTCTCCACCTCATTAGGACTGGCTAATGAGATGCTGGTACGTGACAGCTGGTCAGTGCTTTGCTGCACAGGCTTAGGAGCAGATGCTTTCCTACACAATGTTAAGTAGGAATAAAATTGACCCACAGGAATACAATACCAAAAAAAATCAAATATAAACTTCAAAGCTATTATTAATCAAGTAATCCTGGTATATTCTTGGCATTTACATTTTGTTATATGATACTCCTAACTCATATGGAATTTAAATGTTATTGCTTGTGATAAAAATAACATCTGCTTCCAGTTAATCATACACAGTAGGCTACAAGCTTATGTGCAGTCAGGAATTGTCATGATTAGTAATATTACTTGGAGGAAGTAACCACTAATGACATTAAGACCTTTCTACCATGCTACACAGAGACTGTCTCCCAATCTATATTTTTTCCTGCATGTAAGCTAAAAAGCCCTTGTTACTGAAAAAAACTTTCGGAGAGTTTTTAAATTTATTATTTCAAGTGACTTATATTTGTTCTGATCCCAAAGTTTTGGGCAGGGTCACTGGGCCAGTTTCTATCCTCCAGCAGCTGATGACAGACAGACAGTGGCTTGCACCACTGCAAAGAAACAGCATCATGGATCTGCTTTAAAATCAGCATCATGGAACTCCTTTATGTCAGAGTCGCTCTCGTCCAGCAGCACCCAGGGTTAAAGCCTTGCAAGCCAGGTATGGGCAGGCTGGAGGGTTAAGCAGGAGCAGCAGATGATGGACAGCAGCATGCTTATCTGACTCAAAACGGGGGTTCAGCTAGAAACATGCCTCATACTTAGCTGTCAAAGCACCACCACTGACTCACTCTGGGGGTTCTTCCTCCTTTCCATTGGAGAAGGGGCTCAGTAGAGTAGGAAGAACCAACAAAGGGCTTTGTTTCAAACGCTGGTAGAAACAGGTGAAGAGACAGAGTACTTCAGAGAACTTAGCACTCTTGGAGGAGAAGGCACACCCCAAGAGTGAGTGCATTGAAAAGAGCCCAGTCTTTGAGAACAAAAACATACCTGGCTTTACTGCGATAAATTAAGATCAGGATGCAGATAAGGATGCAGGTCAAGGCTATGCAAACTCCAACAACAATGCCAGTCATTGATTTCTGGTCCAGATGGTAATAGTCAGAATAAGCTGTATCAAAAAGGAACATAGAAAGGCTCAGTAAATAAGAAGAGTTAACCCCTGCTCCCTGTCAGGAAATTAAGAGAGTTACAGTTACAACCACAGAGACAAATGCTTCCTTCTAATGAGATTTCCAGGCCTTCTCTGTCATACATTTTCATACTTCTGAAAATAAAACTTGCAGACCAGAGGAGTGTCTGGTCAGTGCAGTCCTGGGAGAGGAGGGAGGGACTGCCTCCTGGGACAGACCCAGTGCTACTGGTATCTCAAGCCACATACAGGACTTGAGGAAATGCTTTAGAAGACTGGCTGCAAAATTACTGATGTAAAATTCAAACCAGTTATGTATTCTCATTTGAAAGGCAAACTTTCCATCTCTGAGCAAGAAAATTAGACCAGTTCTGTGTTGAACTGAGATAAAAATTCCAAAATTATTTCATTTAGAAGAAAAAAATGCTGCACTGTTAGGACTGCCTCACATAAAACAGAATGGCTTACCCAGAAAGCAGTTACAGCTAAAACAAACAGGGATCTTTTCTCCCCAGTACTTGTGACAGAGTAATCAAAACATTGCTACTGACTTGTGGAATCCCCAGAATCCAAGCGTTTAGGTCTCTGGTTAGACTCTGATGTCTCCTTTGGCAGGACAGCAAATTCCACTGCATTCGAGAAGGGTCCTTCTCCCACTTCATTGGAGGCTGCTATTTTAACCAAGTAGATGTTTCCTGCTACAAGGTTTTCCAGCAAAGCCATGGTCATTGCTCCTACAGAAGTATAAACAGTTCCAGTTAGACAAAAATCGTGTGAAAAGACTCAGATTTAGACATTGGGACCTACACTTTTATCCCAATACCACCTCTAAATCTTGCTTGAGGACTGTGATCACTGTGATACATTCTACAAGCTACAGAATGAACACTGGGCTTGCTTTCTCATCCCCTGTTTCCTTTCTCTCCATTCTATTTGGACACAGGACACTGTGAAGTGCCAGTATAGTTCAAAACCACAGTGCAAGCATTGGCTATGACACAGCACACCAACCCTAAATCTAGCACAGCTGCATTTCAGTGTGACAGCCTTTATGTTGTGATCACATCTGTGAGGAGATGCACCCAGCGTTAACCAGACTCTCAGGCAGACAAACCAGAACATTAAACCCCTCTCACATAGAACATATGTGCCTCTGCTCCACCCACTGCACCATGAACATGAATGAAAATTGACATAACAAAAGAATCCAGGTTCAGTTTATCAAATTTCAGGTCTAGCTGGTTAAATGAACAGGGCAGCTTTGCAAGAGTACCTTATACCACAATTTTAAAATAAAATTAAACCCTATTTAGACCTGTGTAGGCTTCCTAGATTACTGTGCATCTAAGCTCTGCTACTAAGAATATTACAGAAAATGTCTTTTTCATATGCTATGGATTCATTTCCTAAAGTCCCTGAAGGCAGAAAAAAAGATTAAGAACATAAATAGGATTCACTAGCATTGTCCTTAGACAGGCAAAACTCCTATCAAAGTCAATGAGAGCTTTGCCTGCCCAGGGACTGCAACTACGGCTTAGATCTCCAATTCATTTCTAAAATGCCTGTGTTTCTTGCTACCATAGAAATATGCTGCTTTTATTCCCCTAAACAGTGGCAGTTACAGCACTAAATCTATCTCTTGTTCTCTTTCACATATTCCATTCACTTTCTCAGACTTAAGTCAAAATTTTGACTTTTTAAATCAGTTTGAGAAGTCAAAATTTATAGTATCATGGGAGACTATAAAATAGAAGGTTGTTTTGCTGACTGAAAAGATTATACATTTGGCAAAAAGAAAGCTACTTCAAAAGCTATTTCAGTCCTTCCATTAAAAAACCCATTAGCTGAAAGCATTTGAAGTAAAACGTGAGGTATCTGTAACCAAAGGAGCTGTAATCTTTAGCACCAGCAAGGGTGAAAGGTCACATTTCAATATGACAGGCTCCTTGCCACCAGCTCCTTTCCAATCTGCTGCATTGCTAAAGCAAGTGAGCACTTGGTGCTGATTTACTGCACACCAAGGGTGCAAGGGCTGTAACTTCTGATCCACTTGAAGAGAACTAAGGGGAGAAGGGGGAGGTGGCTGGAAGATAACTCACATCATGAATCAGCACCAAAATGCAGTTATATTTTCTGGTTTTGCCAGGCCCAACACAAGCTCTGTCAAATTAGGGGGTGGACTGGGAGAAAATTTCCTGCAGAAACTAAAGCCCATGCAAGGACTTTTAAAGGTTGCAGGGTTGGTTTGTGATGAGTCTTTTGTTTGGTTTGGTATTTTTTTAAACTTTTTTTTTTTTATTTGGGGGAATTTCTCTGGAGGTGTGAGAATGGAATGGGGTAAAGATTTCACAAACCTTTCACAATCTTTCACAAATGCATAACAAGTTTAGCATCAAGACAAAACAATGTTTTTTTTGCATAGAGTTAACTAATTAAGTCAAAATAAATACATTAAAAACCCCAAACCCTGCTTCTACCTCAAATTACCTACGAAAGGACTGTGACAGGACTGATCACAGTATGTGCCCAATTTTGCCTTTACATACTAATTTCCTTCCACAGACTTTTTCATCTCTACTTTAACTAAAAGCATAACAGATTGTTCTACTGTGTCAAGATGCCTGAATTCCATGCCATGCCTCAAACCCTAATATATCTGTCAAAATGCAAAATTTGTGGCTCTAACATTGATGGACACAGTAATACACCAAGATTTATAGCTCTCCATTCGCTCATTCCCTGCAACACTTTCACTATGGGAACACATGAAAATGTTTACTGTTATTGCTATCCTGTCATCCGAAATCTCTGGTGAAATACTATCAGAGATGCTCTTCAGTTTCACAGGCATGACTGAGCTGATGTATCTGAAAGCAATTCAGCCACTTTGCTGCATGCAGCAAATACAGTGTATCATCACCAGAATGACAAGATTTAGTCTTCAAATATAAGCTCTCCGTGAATTTAAATCTGCTGGGTTTTTTTATTGGGTAAAAATTAATAGTAAATTTGTCCTTTAGTATGACAACTTTATATCACTGTTTCTTCCAACAATTTAGTTGGACAACTTTATTTAAATTACTGTTTCATTGGACAATTCTAATAGTGAAAACCCATGGGCTTAATCTCCCCCTGTAGTTAGACATGATTGATATTTCAGAGACTAGTTATTTTTCACAAATTTAGTTTAATAGTCATTTTCCTGTCACTCTTCACAGCTGTGCATTCTATTTGAGGCCAGCCTGACAAACATCACTGTGCTGCAGCAGACCAAGTGACACTGCCACCTTTCAGAGGGGCTGTTGGTCCTGCGTCCTCTCTTCAGGAGCAGCACGAAGGGCAGCAGCTCTGAACCAGAACAGCTCAGGCTCCATGATGGTGAAATGAATTATCCTCTGTGAGACCATACTCATTAAGTTTTTGGAATTATATCCCCAGAAAATTTACAGCCTCACTCTCTGCTGACAACAAAGCTTTCAGCCTGGTAACAAAACAGAACAACAGAACAGTAACTCTTCCAGGGCAATCCTCTTAAACAGGCTACTCAAGCACGTGACTTTACTCTGTAACACTGAGCTTTCCTCTCAGTTTAAGACATTATTTAGAACATTTAAGACATTATTAGAACATTTTCTGTTCTGAACTGCCTCTGTCTATTTTGAGTATCAATGGAACAATAAACGCCTTTTTCTTTTTTTTCTGGCTACAGTAGAAATCTGTTTTTGATTCAGCTCTTCAAATCCTACATTATTCAGAAAAATGCCTACAAAATATTATACTATCTCTACATTTAATCACAGAGATATGACTGCAGTTCATGTCAGCATACCTGAGGTACTGTGAGATTAGCTGGGGCTCAGCAGTAGAATAGAGCCAGAGAGTTAAATTGAATTTGCAGTGATTTACTAGGAGTAGGAGAAAGTTCATTAAGCAAACTGAGCCAACTGGATTGGCAGTAATCGACAGAAACTTACAAACCCACACAGCCACATTTAAACATTTATTTCTGGAGAGCCAGGCATCTCAGAGACTTCAGATTTGAAAGAGTGCATTTACAAAATGAAACCATCACAATCACAGTTACAACAGAACTAAGATGGATGTAATTGGATTTACAAGACATTTTGGTTTCCATGCACACACCGAGCTCCAAAGCAACACAGAGAGCCCCTTCTCCCCTCACCTTCCAAATATGAACTGTTTTTTAATGCAACATCCCATGGCAATAATTCTAAACTAATTGGAACTTTCATGTGACCATTTATATGAATTTATTTCTTATTGTAGTCCAAGGTTGCTGAAAGTAACAAAGCCTCTTATGAGTAGTATCATTGTTCAGTTCACAGGTTCATGATTTTAGTTTACCTTCTCTGTGCAACACTTGCCATTCCCCAGCAATCCAAGACTTCCGGGACGCATAGAGGATAGTGTAACGTGTAACAACTGTTTCAGGACCGTCAGGTGGCTTCCAGGAAAGCAAAGCAGTATTATCCTCTATCAAAGTCACCTTCACTCCTACTGGAGGGCCAGATGGTGCTGTGAGAACAGTAACACAACGCTATTAGGCTAACCCAATTTACATGCAATTAAATTGCTCAGAAAGAAACTGATGCGCAGACCTAATGGCTACTGCTACATCCCAGAAACCCATTGAAACAAACACATACTGCTCCTCAGAGACACTGTCCCGTTAACTCTGAGCTGGTCAATAGCTTAGATTCTGAAAAAGCAAATTCCATTTGCTTTCAGCTCCAGAAAGAAACAGTTACTGACAAAACCCCACTTCATTACCCTGTGAACAGGTACACTGCATCGGTGAGAACATGAAACTGCAGGTTTGGATTTTCCCCTACCAAGCTGACAGTAAAGCAAACCAGCAGCTAAAGAGTAGATGTGTAATATTCTTACAGTTTCCAAAACTTCTAGGGTTTAAAATAGGTTTTCACAATGCCTATGAATCAGCCACGCCTCTTCAATACATATTTTAAAGTTTTTATTCAAGTTATTTCTATTCACTGGCTGCTGATAGTGAAAGCATCACAATTCATAAAAAAATCAATGCTGATTTAGGGTGGATTTTGAAAAAAGAATTTCACAGTTCCAAAACAGGGACTTCCCTGCTAGCATTTTTCTATCTCTCACCAAAAAGAGCACTATCTGTATCTCAGAGGAAAGGATTTCCCTCTCCTACACACAGCTTAAAATTAATAAGCAATTTTTCAGGCCATTTGGTTTACAGAACGTTCTTTTTAGAACCATAGGGTCCTCTCCTGGTTCCTTACCTTCTGGGAGGGTGGTGTGATAGACTACAGGACTCCAAGGACTGGAGAGCTGGTCCACGTGCAACCGAACTGCAAATTCATACATGGTTTTTGGCTCAAGGCCTTGAACTAACATGTGAGTCTCTGACCTGGACAGATGAAGGAATAAAATACATTAAACAGCAGCAGTTGACTCGAAGATCCCAAACTCAGATGATCAGATGTCTCAGTCACATGAGTAGATTCTCACTGTCAGTTCAACACAAGAGAAACCAGTTCAAGTCCAGACACGTGGCACATCTGTGCTGCCTACCTGGAAATGTAATTGTACCGGCCCTGCAGCTCTCGGGGGATGTTATATCTGCTGTCAGTTGGCTTGAGCTCAAGTTTTCATAAAGGTTGTTTGAACAGCTGATGCACGAGCAATATTATTGGCTGGATCACCAGCAGGTATCCCAAACTCAGCTCTTCCCACACCTGTCCATAGGACACTATGCTCCAAGCTGGAGTAACAAACTGCAACCAGCGTCGCAGCTGACGAGGCCTGTGATACTGGCTCTTGGATCTGCTTCCCAGTGCACACACAGAGGCTGTATGGGCAATAGCCCCTTCCACTCATGGCCTCCACACCTCATGTTTAGGGGATGGATATGAATGCTCCGTACTCATCTGGTAGTAACATTTAGTAATATATTAATTGCAGAATTGTTTATATTAATTATAATACTGCAGTTTGCTATTTGATCACAAAGTCAATCGTAGACATTTCGCTTTACTTTGATTCTGGGGGCAGAGGGAATCTTTCATATATGCCAGGGTTAATTCTGGGTAATAATACCCCAATCAAGATTAAATCTCAATTTAAAATGGTCTTACTCTGCAGATATTGCTTTATTAAATCTCATTTAGTATTTTCATCTTCTGTACTGCAGAGGCAGTCACCAGCATTTGCAATAGCCTCATCCTATCACAAAAAGCAGCACTCACTGCTATGCTCCACATTGCACACTAAGAACTTTACATGGTGATTATACCGTGTCTAATCGTTAAGCCGGGAGTTATACAGCAGCAGATGTGTTCTTGGAAGAGAAAACCATGAATATTAGGATGGAAACTATTTATCCTTTAAGACAGCATTTTTCTTATTTAGAGGCTTGAGTAAACTGAAGTTTTGGGAGAGCTACACCCATGGATTCCCTCACCAGCCCCACGGCCCCCAGCACAGAGCAAAGTGTTCTGCTCCCACACCACCTGGGCAGAGGCTGAACAGCAACCCAAGGCCGACCCCCTTCCCTGTCCAGCCATTCTGTGCCTCACACATTGCTGCTCTGCAAAGCAAGCAATCCTTCTCAGCTTCCCCCTGGCAGGGTGCCACACACCCAGGAACATGGCATTCCCACAATGAAATGCTCAACCCCTCAAAAATTCTCATTTTCGGCCTTAAAATCAGACACTGGACTAAGTCCTATCTTTGCCTAGACAAGCTACCTATAAAATAGGTATTGTCTTTTGTATAGTTAAGAAAAGCTTAAAATTAAATTCAACCTAGATAGCTACAAAGACATTAAAAAATCAAGGGCTAGCCCAATGATCCAACACAAGGATCACTGCTAAAGAAACTGTTCAATGAATATATCTTTAAAAACCCAAGAAACTTAACTAGCAGCCAATGGGCAAAACACACAGTCCTCTAGGGGAAACCAAAGTTGCTGCCAAGTAGAAGACAATGAAAAGAGAGCAGGAAGAGTAGAAACTGAGCGGGAAGGATCTGGAACTGGCAAACCAAGAGTCCTGAGCAGCGCTGCACTCACGTTTGCAGGTAGAGAACCAGGGAGGCGTTCTGCAGCCCCACAGGGTTGCAGCGCACGGTGTAGTTGATGAGCTGAGCAGAGGTGAAGGCAGGCTTTCCCCAGTGAAGGTAGATGGAGGATGAGGTGTTTGCTTTGGCATAGAGGTGGTGAGGAGGTGGCGGGGGTGGCACCATGCGATCACGGACAGCTGTTCAAAACCAAATAGGAATTATTTACTGCACTGTATACAGATACTGGTTACATTAAGAGGTCTGAGCCCACAGTTTAGAATCAAATCTGCCCTAACCCAGCACTACCCGGTATTCAGACCCAGGAATCTGGTTAAAGCTATTAGAGATGCCTCCTAACCCAATACATGTCACGTATTACTTCTGCAATCTCACTTTTTATTGAAAAACGAAGCCAAAACTATCAGCACAGACAAGAAGAAGAGATAATCTTTCATAAGGTACAGGATACATCATGTTACATGATGCAGATAGTTCAACAAGGTAGGGGAACATGCTTGGGCTATCTTGTTTCTTCAACTGTGCTTCATGAGCACAGGACACTGTCTCAGTTGCAGGATGACTAGGGCAGTATATAGCACTGTTATGATCTTTCTTGTTCTCTGTTTTACACTGAATTCATTGAGTATTTATAGGTTAAAAACACAGAGCTGCTGAGACCCTGAAACACCTCAAGTCTCAATGAATTCTTCATGCATCTACAACACTTACAGACACATCCTGGAGTACTAACTGTTTGGTCAGCCTGATAACCTTCTTCCATACTGTTATATGCCAGCAGCCTTACATGGTACTTTCTTCTAGGATCTGTGAAAGAGCAAAGGAATAATTAGGCTCCAGCTAGAAAAAAAAAAAAAAAGGAAAAAACCGGTGTTTGGACTTCGACAGATACTGAGACAAATTGATGCTCTGGAAAGTTTGTTTCAAAACTTGTTTGCTACAAGCAGTGGACTGATGGACGGCCTGGATGCCTGGAAGCCTGTCTTGTCTCCAGCCCTGTGAATTCCCCCAAATCTTTGCCCAGAAACAGTCAGTTATCTCCCAGTCTCACTTACAATAGCCTAAAGCAAAGGTTTGTAACAGAATCAGTGGGAGTAGGACAAATATCACATTTCTATCTGTAACAAAGCCACACCTTCACAGCTACAGAGCTAGATTTAATAGTACAGTTCAGCATATTAAAAGTGTTTTCAGACCTTTAATAAAGATTTGTTAAAACAAACAGCAGGAGGTCCACAGAGACCAACATTTGTTTCTGGATACACAAGCTGCAAGGAAGCAGGGCAGTCAAAACAATGGCAAGACAGGACCCAGCGAAGAAATGGGAAGTTTTGGTTCCAGGCTTCGAAGGAGACAAACTGTGAAACAACACGGATTGTTACTAATACTTTGACTAGGAAATTCTGCCTCCATCTGTTTTCCTGAAAGCTGGTTCTGGCACTCCTAGAGGGTCACCATTCCCAGCTGGAAGGATCTCCCCATTCCATTTGTCTGCCCATGCCTTTGGGTGGCCACATTGCAGTTTGCTGCTTCTCTGCTCTGTTGATGATAAGCTGGCCTTGATCCAAGTGAAAAATTGCTACAGAGAAATGAGTTAGGAAGGGGCCTGGAGCTCTGTAAGTGGTGATGGTGTGGGGCACCCACAGGAGGCTGAGTGCAGGCACCAGGGTGGCTGCTCTGCTTCCTGCAGCTACGCCCTTGCAACTGCATTTGCAACCAACTCCCTGCACACAGTGATGATTTTCAAGGTGCCAGCGTTTGCTATGAATTCATAGTGAAACTACACCCCAGTACTGATGCAGGTACTGGGACATTCTCCTCTTCTATTGACACGAACCTATTTAATTCTGAATATTATACTACTACTACTACTACTACTAATAATAATAATAATAAATACTTTTAATTTTTTCAGAAGGTTCAGATGTTATATAACTGTGCTGATCTTGTCCATGACCTTTTTCCTTGCCCTAAGACACCATAATATAATCCCTTCTCAAAATAAGCTCTTCCCTTTCTCCTTTTAGCTGAGATTTGATGTGGCTTCTCATGAAATAAACAGGAACACAAATTCCTGGCATTTCTCGACCAGGAATAGGACTGTTATTTCCATCAGATCGTTGGCTCCCTCTGCAGTCATCGCACCAGCAACACCATCTGAACAAAATGATTGGATGTTTCTGTAAAGGTGGCTGAGTAACTTCCTAATAATGCACTTTATAAAATCTTTTCCTATTTGTTTCGAAATAGACAATCTTTTTGTGCTGTAGCTGCCCATATCAGCTGTAAATGAGATATCACTAGGTAGAGTTAACATTTCTATGTATCCTATGTTTATTTTTGAAAGGTTATTTTACCAAAATCTAAATATCGATGCAAAAGCAAAAGGGCTCCTGTATTTGGATTATTACATTTGAATTATTTCTTTGATGTGTTTGACCTTAATGGTGGAATAGGCAAGAGGAGGCCATTCCCATTTTTCGAAGACTTTAACATCACAAGCAGACAATGTATATAACAAAATATAGAAGAAAAAAATGTAGAAGAAAAATAAGGGAAAAAAGCATGTTTTTTTAAACTATAGTAAAATTCTCATTTGCTTTGAAGGCTTTTTTCACTTTACGATAGCACTTTTACAACAGATAATATCAGTTGTTCCTAGGCAACAAATTGCAATCAGAGAAAAGGACATGAACACTAACACACAGAATAATCTTAAGCATGTGATAAAAGAAAATATGGAATTTGAATATTGAAAATTCAGAAAAATCGTAAGATGTTATATGTAAAAAATTGCAATATTTTTTAAAAATTGTAAAAATACAAGGTGAATTAAAAAACACTGTGCCCAACCAAAAGGATAAATGGTAAAGATCTTTTGAAAGTCCCAAGTGATTTGAATATGCTAAAATCAAGTCACAGTGCCTTGTTGAGGAATATTACAGCATTCACCTCAGAAAAGCAGAAACAAACACCTTCCCAGGCCCCTCAACCTGTGGTAGGAATACACACATCAGCGTGCAACTGAAGCATCCAAAAACAAAGCCAAAATTTAAAACAGAGGTCATCAGGACACCTTTAACATCTCGCTAGGACAATGCTTTGGAGGCTGTTATCGAGGAGCCCCTTGTGCCAGGCGTCCTCAGCGAAGGCTGGAGCTGGAGCTGGCGCTGGAGCTGGAGCAGCCCCGGAGCCATCCCGGCCGCGGCGGTGCCCAGCGGCCCTGGCGCTCTGCCCGCAGCCCCCGCTGCACCTCCGCAGGACACAGCGCGACAGGCGCGGCCATCCATCACCCTGCCAAGCTCCTTCAAAAACTCCCTGCCCTTTGAAAGTGCTCACCCAGAACCAACCATCTTCGCTGTGAAATGAGGGATAGCTGAGCCCTAGTGCCCTGCTGGGCTGAATGAGGAGCCTGTGAGGTCTGTTTATCCTCACCGCGTTTTTGTGGTTTTTTTAACTGAATTCCTCATTAACACTTGATTGAGGAGAAAAGGAAGAATAATGGGATGTGGAAGAAAGGCAAAAAAATCTAACTCCCACAAAAAAAATTTCGGACGTCTTTGAGAAAAACACGTCTTGAAAATCTTACTTTAAGTATCCTTAACACTTAACATGTAGAAGAAGCACGATGTTGAATGCCATCCTCCTTACTCCTGTATAACACCAGAAGTTTCAAGCAAAACTATCTTTATATAGAAAAACCTGTTTAAAAGTAAAGCCTCCCAACTAGTCCCTACCATCTGAAAAACAAGGTTATTTCCACTTCACGATATTATGGTTTCATTGGTAGCAGGACCAGTTCAAGCCAAAAGTGATGTCAGAATTTTTAAGCTGTCACAGATTAGGGCTTCTATGGTAAAACCCATCTGCTGGTTTCTGTAATTGAAATAGCAACTGAGGAGGGAGGGGCACATTATGTACTGGCCTAGGAAAGCCTAAGTGCTACAGTCATCTAAAAGGAGAATAGAAAAGAATTAAATACTGTACTGAGCAGCAATAGAAACTGATGTGAAACTTGCTGCACAGGTTACACACATAACATAAGAAAAGACCAGTTCAAAACACCACCAAGATGCAGATCCACGCTGATGATTTTTTTCACCATGTGCCAAACACAGTAACCAAAGCTCTGCCAAAGACCTGCCTCAGTTCCAACAGTTACTTGCTTGCTATTTGTTTTATGAGATGGTGGGAAATACTTTTTGTCTGAAGTACGCTTTGTTTAGAATATTTTTTACAATTTTACGTTTCATTTACAGGCTGATGATACGATTTACTCCTCGACGGCAATCCCAATACACACCTGGCACAAACACTTTCATCTCACAGTTCATCAGCTGGATCAAACACTCAAAGCCAGACATATCCGTAGAGAGAAAGCAAACTTCAGGAGCTTTCTTATCTTTAACCAGCACAGGCACCTTGAGTAGTTTACACATAAATCACATAAATAATTGATAAAAGATTGGGGATAGCATGGCCACCTGGGGACTGACAGTCTCAAATTCAGCGTGTACCATCCATGCCCAGGAGGCTTGGAGGAAACAGTAATGCTCACAACAGACCCAGCAGTAACACATCTTTCCACAGAAAATCACTGCTCTTCAGATACAAAGCAGGTGCAGTGATTTACTCAGCCCACTCAACATAAATTCAGCTTAAGTAAAAAAACCTCACATCAAGATTTCATCTCTGCATTTTCAAAATTGCTCTGAATAACTGGCAACACTGAATTGTTTCAATTAATTCTCTTGCAATTGCCAGCATTTGTGTAGAGGTAGAAGGCTTGTTCTCAGCCCTAAGGTGAGCTGGAACAATTTTGTAGCCTATTTACCAACTGGCAGAATTTTTTAAAGTTCATCTGTTTCTGTTAAATATCATTTGGGGGGTTTTGTGCTGTTGGTATTAGACTGTTTTAAAATTGTCACAGTACCTACAGGTCTTTAATAGGCATTTTTATTGTTATTACTTAAATCAGGTGGTGGAAAGGACAAAAATCTACACAGTTTGTACAATTCAGGGAGTTGGCACTGATGCTGATAGTAATACACTAAAGCTAACTCACAAATTTTGTTACAAGAGTGCCTCTGGAACCCACAGAGATTGCCTTAAAAGACATCACAGGCTGGATGTGATAAGTTGGAGTAGCTTCACACAGTTCAATGGATCTGCTGCACACACCTTTTTTGTGTAACCAAAACCTATCAGCATTGAGGACACATGAGTAACAGTTCCATCAGAGGCACAAATCTTGCCTCTGGTAACAATACTCCTACAAAACAAGAGTAGGAAAACGTATCTTATGTCTTCTGTTTATGCCTTATTTTGATTAACTTCAAATATCAAAATAGATACTTGTCCCAAAAATCACTGGTTTGCAATTTATGTCAGATCAGCCTCATCTTCCTATAGCAGTTTTTGCAGGTAGGTCACTGCTCCCTGGTGATGTTCCTCTGGAATCCCATATCCTGTCATTCACTCTCCCATAACAATTTGCAGTGAGTCCTGCAGATCCAGCCCTGGCAGGTCCTTCAGCAGAGAGACACATGGGGGAGCCTTGTCTTTGTTTTGTGAGTCTATGAATGGGTCCTACACCCCAGAGCAAAACTAATCAAAGTTAAATACTGCAAATATGAGCAAACGAGTTGAACTATAATTTAAAACATGGATTTTAACTTGGAAAAACATAAAACATTACAGCAGCTGAATTCCAGTAAGAATTCATATTACAATGATTTACCAGTGTATTTTACTGTCTTACTACATCCCTGAGATACAATCTTAGAGATTATATTTAGCTTGTCAGAAAGCAGACAGGAAGGCCACAGCAGATACAAACAGATTCTTCAAGAAAAATACTACAGTGCACTCAGATGTTCCAACCCTGGTTTTGTGCCAACCCATTTCATTTCCCAGCATGGAGGGACAACCACAGCTGTTTATCTGTCTGGATTTGAGAAACAGAGAAACTGCAAAAATATCACAAAGAATTGAGATTTGACTTATTAGCAGTTCTTTTGCTCTACACTTCATCGGAACATCTACGTTTTACTGCACCAGCTTGAAGTTATTCAGTATTCTTTACTCCTGCCATCAGCCTTGCTTCTATGTAAATCTTCCATTTCTCTTTCAGAAAGGGCAAAACTTGCAACTACAAAACAGCTGCCAGTCAGAAATATTCACACTCAGATATTCCCATTTTCTTGTCCAAGATTTAAGTTTTTAATATATTCAGATCATCTCTATTTATTGTCTAAACACAGATTAAACACTCAGAGCCTAGTTTTCAAAGCCTGGGATAATATAAATGCTCTAGTAAATATATACACAACGGTAGGCAGAAGCAGCTCCAGGTTCTCTGCTTTGAAGCCATTTCCCAAGTGACAAAGGTGGCATGGGGAGAGGAAGGTTCATCCCATCTGGTAGAGTTATACCTCATGGCAGCCAGGTGGTGTCCTCATGCACTTCCAATGGACACAGCTGGAAAAACTGCAGGCATCAAAGATTAAATGCCTGTATTCGCAGTTAAACAACTAAAAACAGAAACGTGCTTCTAATCACTTGGCAGCTGGTGAAGCACTTTATAATGCAGCTACCTCATTCTTAAATTGACAAGATTGTACAAAACAAACTTTTAGAAAAAGTTATTAAGAACAATAAAGTCATTTCCACATCCACAGGAACAAAAATTCCATTTTCAATATTGTATTACGTAATTAAAACTCTGTAAGACTAAAGCAGCATGATAACAACAACACAGCCAATGAAAAATCCTAATCCATCCTCCCTTCTCAAAAGAATACAGAGAACTACAAATGTCCTGATTACATATTAACACTATCTTCAAATCAGTTTATCCCATTCAGATTTTGATAATTTGTCTTCATATGATTCTTCTGTTCCAGGTAAATTTACAGCATTAAAGGTAAGTATAAAACCTGTAACAGCAGCTTTTACACATTGTACACGAGACACACTCTGGGTAACTGCTCATTCAGCTGAATCTTACATTGAATACAAAACGAGGAGTACTAAATCAAAAGCATTACAAAGCGTTTGCTGATATCAACACAGCCAAAATTTTGGCTTTCTGGCAAATGCTTCAGAGAAAGCATCTGTTTACAGGCTACTTAGGCAAGGTTACAAGAGAGTGTAATATTGCAACCCCTAAAAGCCCTGACATTGTTTCTTTCAGCTGCTGCATGTTTGCGAAGCTCTGAAGGCCTTGAAAGGAGCCAGAGCAGAGCCAACAGGTCAGGGCTAGATAAAATTAAGAAAGAATCCGAGGTCAGACCATGAAAGAACTTCTTTTTTTTCAACCTCTCCAGAACAGTGAGTCCACCTCCAGCAGCCTTTCATTCAGTCCTGATAAGAAGAGACAGCACCCCACAGTCTGGATTTCAGACATTTTAAGTCTCTTTGGGGGGAGGAAAAGATAAGGAAAATGAAAGAAAATGGACATTTTACTATCATTTACTGTTGGAACACACCTTCATGGCTGTTTTGAACATCCCTGTTCTCAGCAATTTAAAAGGAAAATATTGATAGAAATTAAATTACTGGGGGCTTTGCTCTTGTTTCTAAAAGAATTGGTACAGCACTGAATTTTCTAGAGAAAAAAAAAGGTTTGGTGTCTTGATGTTTTGAGCCAAGTTCAGTGACTAAAAACCTAGAAATAACTTCTCAAGCTACAGCCAGTATGGCAATTCTAACAGTCGGGAAGGAGATAAGAAAAATATTTCAACTTTATTCCAGCTTGCATACAAAATTTAAAATAATACTTTTTTCCTTTCAGTTTAAAGTATCAAAACCACAGTACATTAAGAAGGCTGAAAAAATAGTTGTTCTAAGGACAAAACTTCAGTGCCCAAATGTCCATTTTTAATTTAATCTTTTGTGCTGCTGGATTTTGTGTGTAACCTACAGGTCCATTGTTGGGTAGTGGTCTGGCTGGAGAGCTCATTGGTCTGGTTTGCCAGGGTGACTGTGCTGCCCCCAAGCCCATCCCTCCAACACAATAAACTCCAGATAATTATTCAAAGAAGAGGCCAGCAGCATGGGCTGCTCTGACATCGGGTCACGGCCTTTGACATCGAATCTGGGGCTAGCCAAAGTCTGCTCCAAGCAACAGAGGTCCAGGGGAATTATTAAGGGGGAAGGGTGGGAAAGGAAGAGCACTGAGAAATACTATCCTTAAAAATGTACTTTTGAAGCAAAGTAATGTAAATACAGCAGAAACTTATTAGGAAAATAAGCAAATACATTTCAAATGTACCAGAGGAAAAGGACAGAGAGAAGTGCATCAAGGCAAACAGAAACATAAAGCTGGGAGGCAGGAGGATGATACAGACTCAGGTCTGTTCCTCTCAAGAGCAGGTATTCCCTCTCTGATTTTCAGTACTGGATTTCATTTCACTTTTCTAAAAAATGCCACTTTACCTTATTTATACATATCATTAAACAATTAAACACAATTAAGCAACCCTGTTCTATCACAGTTTTTTGAAACTTGTTGAAGCTCCAGATATGCAATTTCTAAGCATTATTACTAGCTTCAAATAATAATATTTAATTTATTTTATTTTAAATGAGTTGGAATTTCAACTGGTTGCACAACTGAATTGATCATATTTTAAATAACAACCCTTTAATATCACATTAAAATAGTTTGAGTAGTTACAAATCACCAAAATTTTATATCTCATGACTTCTTTTTCAATTTAAAGGTAACTTTAAATATTTAGATGGAACAAAGACTGTCTGTGATACTCATGTTTTCCTTTGCAAACCAAATAATTAAAGTAGAAACTAAGCAATTTATTCTTTGTACAACATTGTAAAAGTTTGTTTTGGTAGAAACTGGAACATATGACACATGTGAATCGATCCAGCTAAACAGTCTGGCTTTCCACGGCTTTGGATGGCTCTCGCTTATTTGTCTAAATCTGAAAAGGGTCTGTATCCCTTTTGTAGCTTTGTGCTATCCCCTCAGAGGGCCCCAGGACAAACAACACCTCACACCCCCTTGCAGTAAAAACATCACCTCTCTACTGCCCACCATCAGCAACAGCAGCTTCATACAAAAAAGTGCCGGGGGAGGGCTGGCGGGGCAGGATGAATTCATTCCCAGCACACAGCATTTCGGCCTTTTGGAGCCCACAGGAAAAAGAACTATCTAAAGGCCTCTAATCTTTTTAAAATAAGTGAATCAAATCTCAAGGATTTTAAGTTTGCTCAATTTCCTCACGGGTGTAGGACATTCCCACCATGCCCGTAAGGTCTGCCATCAGCACCTGTGTTTCTCCTGCATTTCAGAGAACTGTTAAATTGCACAAGCAAAAAGCTCTCTTCCAATATTATTCTAACGACGCTCTCTAAACCAGCAGACACCCTTATGTTAACTAGCCTGGCTCACCGTTTTCAAAGTGAGCCCTCAAAAGCTAACTTGAAAGCAATACCAGAGGCCTGGACAAACACCTAATTTTGATCTTTTGTGCTCGTCTTTTCTTCTGAGAAACCTTTTCTTTTGTTGCTGCCCAGTGGAAAGCACATAGCTCATTGGTCCTGCTTTGAAAGATGAGAGCACTGCCCCTCAGTCCACCCCTCCGAGCACAATCACTTTAATGGAATTATGTAGAGAGGCCATCTCTGCAAGAAGAAAGGGAGGGCGAGGGGGGAGGGAGAGAGTGTCCGAAGGAGCCAGCAGAGCTGTAATTACCCCAGTTACTAACACACACATGTCCACTGAGAATTCATGCAGCGATCCAAACAGGATGTGCCACCCCACACAACAGGTTCCCTTACATACAGCAGCAGGCCATGCACAAGTGACAGAGCACTGCTAGTGAATCAAACACCACAACAGTGGGTCAGGAAAAGGGGAAAGAAACAACCCACACGGAAATGCTGCTGCAAACATGCCTCGAAACAGGAGCATGCTATAAAACATTATTTTCTGTAAGATGTAAGAGACTGAAAAGATGATCTCCCCAGTGGAGACCAACATTTCTGGGTTGCAGGTATGAAGAAAGTTTAGACAATTTGCCTGGCCTTCATGGTAAGAGGAGTGCTTCCAGAGGATGCACCCAAACACAATGCAGTAAGCACTCTACCAAATTTGGTTTAACATCTGTTTAGGTACCACGCTCTATCATACACATGCACAGACTGCCTGACATCCAGCATCACCTTACAAACAACACATTTGCACACAATGACAAAGGCAATCTGTTCACAGCGCCCAAACTTTCCCCTGGAGCTATGATATAAATTTTCTTTCAGAATCAACATTTTCTGCTGGTCTGTCATGGACTCCCCGTGCCATTTTGACCCTTTTGTGCAGCAAAATGAAAACACTATCTATCATTACTTGCACCACAGTGACTTTGTAGGAGGTGCACGGTTTCATTGCAAAAACATCTGTGGTCTGGTGACTCAGATCTCAAGCTTTAGGAGCTGTGCTGTTGCAAGCATGACTGCAAGATGCAAAAGTTTCAGGCAGGGCAACTAAAAATCAGTCTGGCTCTTTCCTCCTTCGGAGGGTAACAAGGAACTGCACTAAAACATATTCAACTTGCTAGGTGTAAAACAAGCCAATCATGACAGGAAAACAAACAAAATACACATGAGGGGAAACCACCACTGTATTTTTCTTAAGGCAAATTTTGGCTGCATGGGCTCTATTCAGCTGCATCCATAATTAGGGCCCAAACTTCAGCGGGATGTTCTGTTATTGCAGGTGTCCAGGGCCGTGTTCTCCTGCTCACACAGGGCTCCCTCTCACTGCTGGGACACCAGGCAGCCGAGGGACACTGCAGGACAGACAGACACCCACCTGCACTCGTGTCCACGGGCTTGGGGGCATGCACAGTTGTGTGGGCACTGAGCTATTACCACACAGACTGTCTGCAGAGGTAAATAAAGCAGCCTCTTAAGGAAGCTCAAAATCTGGCACTNGGGGGGGGGGGGGGGGGGGGGACGACAAGCTAACCTGGGCAGCTGACAAATTTTATAGTGAAATTGCTAAACTGACCCATTTGTCATGAGCTGCCAGCTAGACTGATACATTTACTGCTAATATTACAACTCTCATACTTCATTTGCCTAAGTTAAATGCAGATGCATTAAAAAACAAACAAACAAAAGGGCTGGCATTGAGCTCTCTCTTCTACACTACTTTTAATATAAATTATTAATTGAAAATCCACCATATAAAGCTAAATATTTTCCAATGACACATGTCAATAAACAGGAAGCAGAGAAGACAGCTAACAGTACTTGTAAAGGGTTCATCTCAAATGCCTTAGCTCAGCAGGTAATTTCACCTGAAGTGTGGTGGCACGAGGACACAGGGCTCTGTTTCCTCAGCCATGAAATGCATTGCAGGATCTCTCCCATACATGAACCCGTTACTTTTCCTTCTCTACCTTCTTAGAGGCCCCATTCCCTTCAGTGCCTCTGACTGGTTGCATATCTTGACATTCAGCAAGGGTATTCATTGTAATTACATTTAGATTATGCTGAACCACCTCCCTAATGGTTTGGTGCAGCAGTGTTATTTTTAGCCTTTACATTTTCATACAGCACATCCCGAACTTCTAAAACATGCCCTAAAGAAATTTCCATTTGTAATGACAATAGAAATATCCAGGACCCTGCAACATTCTTGGCTCTAATATTCACCACGGTTATATCCAATGGCACAATGGCAGGAGCTATTCATAATGAGTTTTGCGATAGGAATTTGCACAGAAACGTTTATTAAAAGAACACAGTAAGTGACAGCTTGTCACCAGGCAATGAAGCCTGATATACTACATACTTACACTCATTTTTGAGTGCTTTCAGTATGCTGAAATTTGCTGAAAATACCCATCTAGAAGGCCAGGACAACCTGCTTCTCTGTAAAAATTATAGTAACTTTTCATCTCCACATTGATTCCTCCCGAAATAATATTTCAGTGACATCTTGTGTTCATCTCTTTCCAGGCCAAGACTCTGCTCTTCTAGGATAATTTATCAGGAGGATTACTCAGTCTGTATCAGTGGCAGCAGCTGTGCAAGTTAATGATGTTGCTTTTAGTTAAATAGATGTTAATGGTTTATTTGAAGACTATTTAATTAAGACAAAGTTTCTGAAACATCAGCTCCTGAAAGCACCATAGACAAATCTTGCAGGTGGTGCAAAAGAGGTCAACATGTGCAATCTGAATTTGGACTTAATATTCTCAGAAGTTCAAATCCTTTACTCAGTGAACTGTGGCCTGAGTACCTTTCTATAAAGATGTTTAATGTCCACACAAAGAAGCACTTAAACAAGAAGAGTAGCCTGAAAGATTTCAGGTTTCCTCCAACTTTTGAAAATCTTTTTCTCTTCCGGCTGACAACACAGCGTCTACTATTTATTTTATACTTCGTGGTGTTTCATAAAGACAAAAGTGTATCTTTCCCCACATGAAAATGGGTTACAACATTACATGTTTTTAATGTAGATAGTATTTACTACAGGTAAAAACTATTGTGCTTTAAAGGATGCTCAGAATAACAATAACAACATGGAAAAGAAAATATACCTCTGCAGAAACTGCGGTAGAATTTTAATGATTGTGTCCTTTTCTTCAAGAACATTCCTTATATTTGTAAAGTATTTTCCATAATTATACACATGGGAATTTGTTCTGGTTTAAATTTTTCCTTCAAAATGTTTAACTTTTCATTAGAAGCAATGCTACTGTTGTCCAGATGTTTGATCACAGACTAATTATAATTTAAATCTTCTGCCTTACCCACTGTATTTTTTAATAGTTTTGTGAAGAACAGCATTTAATACATGTCAAACGTAGTATTAACAAACTGAAAGGTACAAAGCAAAAGACTAGGATACAATTAATAATGAAGGTTATTTTTGTTAACTTTCCTAATGCATTCAAGATTTAAATTCAACCTATATCAATATCTTGATTGAAAAAAGGAGAAGAAAATTATCTTGATGTAATCCCTCTGCATATGAAGTTTATACAACACTTACAAAGTGGAAAGCAGTATGACTGATTGATTGCTTAAGTAAAATAAACACACAGCTACTTAACTCTTAGCTAGCTATCTCCCTCTGTACTATTAAAAGGGTTTCCCATCATCAATTCAGTTTTACAAATGCTCTGTTGAGCCTGCAGTTTGATGTGCATTTTAAAGCAGCATTAGCTGTGCTGCTGCTGAAAGAAGCCAGCCTGCTCCCCTCACCCTTCGGCCACTCACTCCTGCCACTGCCTTCCTTTGCCACTTCCCAGCACGTCCCTGTGCCCCAACACAAGTGTCAGAAGTGTGCAAGCACAGAGAGCAGCAGCACAAATTAGCAGAGACAGGTACACAAGGAATGTGGGGTGTTTTCTTCCAAAAGTGCCAGCTTTTGCTATTTTTATTGTGCTCTTAGTTGCACTTGGATGAATTCTGAGAGCTAAACAACATCCCAAGGCAGCAGAGGGAGCCCTGGCAGCTGGTCAGGATACAGCAGAGCCAACACGAGTCTGCTTTGCTTTATACAGCCTGGTGAAACTGTGACCCTCAAACCTACCCAAAAAACTCCACTGATCCCAGAGCTGTGGTATGAGTTTATTAGCAAAAGGCATTTCCCTCAAGGGGGAGCTGTTATCTAATGGACTGAATGCAAAGCTGCAGAGCTGGACATTCACAGCTCAGTTCTGTCACTGAGTGCAGGGATATGGCTACCACACCCAGTTTAAACCATCAGCACCTGAGCAGTCCATGAAAACGGCTCTTCTCTCCCTTGTGCCCCAGGTACCCAGTGAGTAACACAGGACAGTGAACACTCATTCACCTGTGAAACTCATGGGAGTGCTTACAAACTGCTGGAAGAACACAGCACGTGCTCTTAGCAGAGACAGATGAACATGTGTTATCAGAAAAGTGGAAATAAGAGTAACTGCCTAAAGTGGGTATTTGCCACACTGCTCCAGGCAGTGTTTCAGCTGCCCTGCACAGGGGCACGAGAGACAACACAGGCTCTGAGGTCCCACTGGCAGACTCCTCCAGGCTCCAGCAGGGGGGAAGATGACCCTTGAGAGGCTGATCTTCCAACAGGGAGGCTCAGGGAAAAGAGGGAGGTGTAGGCACTGCTGGGTCAGCTGGAGTACCCTGGACTCGTGCCTGCAATCTGAATCACACCGAGCAATTCTGTCTTTTCTGTCCTACAACTTGACTCTGCTTTGGTGCTTTTTTTCAGGTATTTGATTGGGTTGGCTGGCAGCAAGATCTGGCCGTCAGTTCTGAAGGAGAAGGATGAATATCACTGCCTGTATGACAGTGATACCAATCACAGCCCATGTGGGCCTGTCTACTCTGCCTGGATAACACACAGACTTTATACATCCCAGGCACCTCTGAGAAAACTTTTCCAGCATGAACAACTGGTAGGGAGTGCTACAGACAGAGAATTCCAAGGCAAGTGATTGTCACCAAGGCAACAAGGGCTGATGGGAAACTATGAGAAATTAAATAAAGGCAGGTGAGAAGCTGTAAGGAGGCAGCCAAGATACGAAGAGAGAAAAAAGGCCAAATTAGGCCATTAGCAATTATGATGAAAATAAACACAAATACAAAGAACTAATACAGTAAGAGATATGCCTGTGATAGAGAAGTGCCGGGCTAGACTAAGACAAAGAGGATCAGGAAGATATCCTATTTTCCTCCCAACAGTGTCTACAAACACATGCAAACATAGACACACACATACTGAGCTGGCAACAGGCTGTGAGCACAGCCCTCCCTGCACCTTGAATATACAAGGGAGAAAGTTGGTAAATGGACACAAGGCACAGCAGTGCAGCATCTGCCCACCTGCCTCTCTTCCCCTGCATACACCATCCTACCTACCACTCCAAAACATCTCCAGTTCAACTGCCTGAAAAAACAATCCACATTTTCAAGGTGTATTTGCATACAGGATTTTATGTCTCCTCCTTTTTCTGAGTATACAAAAGTGCCACTTGTACAAAGACCCCCAGTGTGCACAACTGGACGCCACAAGAGGCAGAAAACTCAAGTCTTTTGCAGCTCTACCAAACAGGATCCAAATGATGTCCCTGTCCTGGCTTCTACAAGCACGTGCAGTACCAAGTGGTTTTGTTCTGTAATGACAACCAGCCTGAGCAAGGGTGCAATATTCAGCTACGATAAAGGTAAAAAACACTGTGTAAGTGAGTATAAGTGTTGAAATACACCTTTTATGCAAACCTTATTTATGCTAAACCTTTTTGCCAGATTAAAAAAAAAATTACAGGTTTGGAAGAGAAGTTTTACAGCAAGAGCAGCTTCTTCCAACACAAGATTGTTTTTTTCCCCACTTCCTGCATCCCTCCCCCCTTCATTTGCCACAGAAGTGTGACTCCAGGAAGCCTGAAAAAAACAAACATGCGCTTTTTCACGATTGCATCTTTTCCCAAAATTGAAAAAATGCTTCTGTTAGCAATAATGCCTTCATGGCAAATATATAACCAAGGTGTTACTCAAGGCAGGGAAACTACCAGAAAACATATTAACTCAGGTTTAGAAGTGCATTTAGTTATCACTAACACAGAAATCACAAAAGATCCCCAATTATTACCTTTCCCATACAACTACGACCGGTAACATAACCCAAAAAAAGTTAATGAAAAAAAACTTCAGGATGAATTAAATTAACATTTTGATCACAACATCTGGATTGTTGTTTAACAACGGAAGAAAATAATAAATAAAAAGGGGAAAAAAAGTAAGAAATGTAACTAGCCCTGTACAGCAAATGTTTTCTTCTGTCCACTCTGAAGTCTCTTTCATGTGCTAATGGTGGCATTTTTTTAAACTCTTCCCCTTTGACTTACTCAGACCTTTAAGGACCTCACACATCTAATGGTTCCTCACATTCACCAAGAACAATCAAGAGAGGTCTGGGGGTTGACATCCAGTATGATTAATGGACAATGTTGATTTAATTTCCTATAACAGGAGTTTTCTCTAAGCTTTCTCCAAGGAGCAGTTTCTTTGCAATCCAGGACTTAAGTATTTTACTAATGAAGTCCAATAAATAGCAAATTAAATAACGCTGTCTCCCAGAGACAAATCCTCTCATTCCAGGAAAAAAAGGAGAAAAAAACCCACCCACTGTATTTAAAGTTCTGTTTAAATCCAAAGAGGGTTGTGTAGCAGGAATGTACATAGTAGTTCAGTTTTCTGGGATTCTTTTGTTTGGTTTATTTTGCTGTTTTGTTTAAGAAACTTTATCACTTATCTGGTCATTCCTGCCATCGTTATCTGCTTGCTCATTTTTAGCTTTAAATGGGGGGTATACATTTAACTTAATTTCCAGTTTCAAGATATTAAGTCTTTGTTTAGTGGACACTTTTACTTTACAGCTATCAAAATGTATCTATTACATACTCATTGTAATACTTAGAAACATTTCTGAGGTTTTTCATTTAAAGTTATTTACTACTTTCTTATTGTAAGGAGTGATCAATATGTCCTTTTCATGAAGCAAACGAACAATGCAACACTATTTGCATGCACCCTAACTGTTACTCAATCAACATGACACAATCTCCCAACTGAATTCCCACACAGGTTTAGCTCTAAGTGGTGGAATTTCTACCCCAGGAACACAGAGCAGCAGAGAGCATTTCCAGCAAGATTCTAATCGCTTTCCCACCATCGAAAAGTTTACCTTTAAATACTCTGAGGACAACACATTTTGCTTCACTACAGGCTGGCAAGTTATCTTGCCAGAGTGCAAAAAACCTCCTCCTACTCTGAAGGCTTTGAAGCACTCCTGATTCCAGTTCTTTGAGTTGTGACACAATTAATCTGATCCCCTGAGAAAAACATGCATCCAACTCAGTTATGGGGACAGTTGATAAAGAGACAAAAGTCTCAAAAATAGAAAAAACCCCTCCATGCTACTGGAGTGGGCCCACGGAACATAATTTCTCCTGTTGCCCTAGCAAAGCCCATATCTTTACATTATTACCTTTAACACTGCTACAAGGCGCTGTCCCACACAACGACACTTCCCTCATCCTGACAGCTCACAGTATCTCTTTAGAGCAGGGCTTAACTTGTTTTAGCACTCTATTTTGAGTTTTTGAAGTACAGTACACTCAATCTTTATTCTGAGCTGAGGATCTACTCTCTTGCCATGTCCTTCCCCTTTAAACAGCCACTAGCTTGGGAAGTTAAAAGTCAAGGCATGTTTAAATGAGGACGTCAGGACTATTTTCCCAGATAACTGAGTTCAAACCAGACCAGAGCATGTTCCAAAAGGTTACATAAAAATATATTAGACAATTCTTCCAAAACACAATCTACCTGTTCATGAAAGATCTTAACTAAGAGAGCAAGAATGCATCTTTCTGACCTAAGATTAAGTGCTTATCATGCTGACAAATTAATAAATTTCCATGAGTTTTAGAGGCATTCCATGACTCTGCAGTTAATTCAAAGAAAGCCCAGAGATTCCTCTTCATAAGGGTCTGTCATACATAACATTTTAATCAACACCAAAACAAGTCATGCTGCTAATTCAAATGTTACAAATGTCAATATTCCAGTACCTACTGAAGTTGATTACTGGCTAAACTGGTAACCTAGAGAGGCTTGATGGTGGAATTTAAAATTGGCAAATACATTAAAAATTAATTAAAGCTTTCCACTAGAAATGAACTGTATGAAAGAGACATTTACTTACAAAAAAAAAAAAAACAAACACATGGGCAGAAGTACCAGTGATATGATTTAAAAGAAATTGTAAATCCGATTTCTTTAATAGAGGTAAATTTAAATTCTGACAGAAAACATATATGACAAAGCAATCTTTTTTTAAGAACAAAAATTAAAGTGGAAATACACAATAATGATACAAATCTGCAATATTGCACAATGCAAAACAAATAATGGCAGAACTACACAGGAAGGAAGGCATTACAGTTTTTTACAGATGTGTCACTTGAACTGCATAAAAGGTATGCAGCATTAGCAGCTGACAGTTAACTGGCTGCTCCCCAGCAAATCTGCTCAGAACAAGCTGATATTTATCTGGGATTCCCACTCAGTCGTGTGCAAGAGTGCTTGAACAAAGCTTTGCCCAAGACACAGTTGCTGTAATGGATGCCAGGCCAATAAGCTCCAACAAAGGGCCACAGAGTTCAACACCAGCTTCAGTTTTCCCCAGTAAGAATTCAATTTACAACCCTGGTGAATCAATTTTTCACCTAAACAGAGCAGTGTAGTGTTTTCCTCCCATAAGGAAGGCATGAACCAAGTGGGTGAGTCTGGAATCAGCGTCTGGTCATCTCGTGTCAGTGTATTTGCACTGTGCAGCCTCCTGGTACTCCCCAGTACAACCCAGCTGCGCATGGACCAACAGGCACATGAGCAGAAATGCTACACAGGACAGAGTTTGATGCCTTCTCTGCCTCTGTCACTCAGTCTGGTCTTCCACAAGCACGGATGGTAAATCTGAGCCTAAAGGGAGCTCTCTGCTACAAACAGACCTGGAGAAATTACTAGCACCGACATACACTGGAAACAAAATATGATGCGACAGTTTGTAAATCACAACAAAACACAAAACCCAGTTAGATCTCTGTTTGCATTTACAGCCTGTAAAATGCAATATGGTTCCTTATATAAAAGAGGTAAAAGCTTATCAAAGCAGTATTTGCTTTGATACCTTACAGGTTACATAAAGCCCCTCCATTCTCTCTTCTAATCTATAATCTATCTTTCAAAACCTGAAAGGGAAAAAAAAACAGGAAAGAATGATATGCAGATATGTCACGTCTGCATTTGGAAGACAGATTCATTTAGAGTGGTGACAGGTCTGTCTTTCATGATTATGGAGCAAGGAATGTGTGTCTTTTGTTTATTGATGTGCTGCAGAAGCACTATCATAGCAGGACTAGGCAAGAGCTTGGGTTTGTTAACTACAAATATACATAATCTGCCATGGCTGGGAAAGAGGTCACAGTTAGCTGAGGAAGAGGTTGATTTTAAACATACCCAGTTTACTTCTAGGGCTTTTGGTTTTATTCCTGTGCAATTTGACCGATTCCTCCTCCCCTCTCTCTGCAAATCCCTTACGTTTTAGCTGATAAGTAGTAGTAGCAAGGCTGTTACACACAATCAGGAGAATTGACAGATAAGAGGTTTAGTTTAAGGATGTAATCAGCATGAGTAAACACTAGACTGACCCAGCTGTAAACAGTGGAAATAAATGATAATATTTGTCCTGGTCACCTACTGAGCTATTACACACTTTCCACTATGTGACAATGTAAATATAATGACTACAGTATATACAGCAGACAGTGCAATCATCTGGTTTTCCAAGCAAGAAAACTGAGCTTTCAGTTGATCTTTATTAAAAACTAAAGCAATTTCTGATTATTTTTTAGCAGAGCTGTCTTTTGTTCAAATCAGCATTTCATTAACTGTGGACGTCTGATCTCATGTAAAATACCTCAAGCAGAAAAAAGTGTATCTGTTATTCTAAATTATATTTTCTTTAATGCCATTTGAGAACAGTTAACAGTGAAATTAAAAAAAAAAAAAAGTGTTTCTCAAGAAAGACCTGTGTTTCTTTCACATCACTTCATGAAACTGTAGGAATGCCTGGCTCCTTGAATTTGTATGGGAATTCCAAGCTAAATTTCCATAGTAACTTATAAACAAAAAGCAGTATCAATTCCCATACGCACAATTTTCAGTATTCCAGAACTGTCAGATACAAGTAGGTGAGACTACATTTGGACACCAACAAAACACAGGATAAAACTGAAATTATAGCCCCAGCTTTCAGAAATAACTACGTTAACACATGAAATGCATAGACAGTGTTCCTTCTCAATACTTCAGCATTTGCAGTTCTTAAGAAAGACAGCATCAACACTGTCAGAGATGCCATTAAGTTTTTAAAACTTACATTTTTCAGCACAATCATTTGCAATATGGTGCAATACGGTGCACTGTATCCTATCTGACCATCCTATCACCTGCTTTATGAAACTTTAAAGCACTTTCACAGAATCATTACGAGAGATGCTTGGGTGACATGAATCAGGCAGCTTAATTGGAGGAATTCTTTGCACTGACTCCTCCTACACACCCTTATTCAATTTCTATAGACTGTTGAATGACCTTGTCATCTTTGCTGCCCTGGACTAAAGCTTAGCTGCAGTCATGGCTGTAACACAATATAAATAGATCCCAGAGAAATTAAACAACTGAAGGCCAAGTCTCTAGGGGGATCCTAAGTGTAGTAGGTAGCTGGCTAATTCTTCAGTAGAAGCTCCCTTTCCAAAGGGGAGTGCCATGCAGGGTCACAAAATGTGCCTTTGTGTCACTTAGAATTTGACAAATTCTTCACCTGGAAATATTGTCCAAGCCAAGGAACACAGGGAAATGCACTTTACTCTATTTCTCCTCTCTGTAACTGGCAAGAGGCAGAACATAGAAGAGCTTGCAGATGGGGAAGCTTTTCTGATTAAGACCAAACCTTTTGGAGTATATCATACACAAGAGTCTCA
Organism: Melanocharis versteri; assembly: GCA_013397845.1. Lineage (NCBI taxonomy): Eukaryota > Metazoa > Chordata > Aves > Passeriformes > Melanocharitidae > Melanocharis > Melanocharis versteri. The sequence continues at coordinate 60,891 of VZTG01006873.1, read as the reverse complement.
GAGAATCTAATTATTTTTCCAAAAGTACTAGATTGGGGCAGGGAAAAATGCCAATGGGTAATGTAAAACTGGGGTAACAGGAGAAGTACCAGGGTCATGATGCACCTCATGCTACACAGTTTAGATGACCCCACCAGCACAGGAGAGAGAAAGCCTGCAGTGTCTCCAAGCCTCTCAGGAATCACCAACCAATTTATTAGTTTAATGGTTTATTTTATGCAGACACACTCCGTTTCATGGCCATCCAACCACTTGGCAGCTTCTGCCAAGCGTCCCTGCAGCCCCAGGCCCTGGGAGCCAGCAGTGCTCCCAGCACAGGACACCCCACTCCACAGGCAGTCCTGGGGAGGAGCCTTCTCCAGGGAAAGGCCAAGGAACGTGGGCTCCCATGCTCAGGGCATTTTCACCAAAGCAAACAGACTAGTTTTTCCATCCCCCAGGGTGTCTGTGTGAAGAAAGTTATTCTGATATCATCACACAGCAAGAAGAAAAGAGCACCTACAGAACGTGTGCACATCTCTGCTGGTACCTCCTGGCCTCAGGGTTTGGGGTGCATTTACTGAGACCTCACGTTGGCCTTGTCACCAAAGTGCAATTTTCTGAAACCCTCCTGTGACTGCCAGCACCGAGGGTGGTACAGCTGCCACACGGCAGCCACGGAAGAATGAATTAGCAGAGTGAGCTCTTGCTTCCCTCCCTCCCTCCAAGCATAGAAGGCTTGGAGGCTAAAGGCACACGAACGTGTTGCAAACCCCCATCACCCATGGAATTCATTTAATTAATTACCAGCATGATAAGAACTGAACAACGAAGTTCAAAAATGAAGATTTCCAGGCAGCTTGAAGAACAGTTCTCATGTCACAGTATCAGAACTAATCACGCTTTCTTGAGTTTACTAACCAAGAAGTTGATTTTGGTTTTATCCTCCCAGATAAGCTTCAGATGGGTTCTCCTGAGTCACTGCCATCCTTGTATAGGCTCCACTTTCCTACCAATGATACAGCTGCAAACACAGTGAGCTCTGACAGGCAAACACTCCTCTTAGCTCAGGAGTGATACCAGCCTCATGGAGGCACAGACGCATACGCACATGCTAAAGTACTCTTTGAAAAAATAATCTGAACACATTTAAAGGGGGAGATGAGCTTCTCTAGATACTGTCTTTGTTTTAACTTTCAAGTTTTGCCAATCCCACTTCTGTTGCACAGCAAGAACGTTCCCCAGCAAACTCTTCCACCAGCAAAACTCACTTCAACTTCTGAACACACGTTCTGAACCATTACCTGTACCAGCAGACTTACCAAGTCTCACAACGAAAGACTTTCTGTGAGGGAAAAATTTCTAGACCAGGAGGAAGCAATGGAGGAATTAAAAATAGAGGCAAAAATACATGGTATGCACTCAACGGTCTGCTCCTGTGGCAAATTCAAGTAATAATGGAATTTTACACTGGACTAGGAAATGGCCTGCTATTGAAAAATAAATGCAAAGACCTTTAACACAAACAAATGTCTATGTGAAACTGTGGCTATTTATTTTGAGAATAAATGATCAGATCATTTAATTCTATTTACGTGGTGACTATCATCCTAAATAATCCAGTTTAAAAATACACAGAAGTAACCGGGTAGACCTACACTGGAGAAAGAGAAGTCGCTTCTCAGAAAACAAGGTAGGAACCAACAAGAGACTAAAAACATGCACCATAATATTCATATTGCTACATTTCATGTTCAATCATTGTAATCTATTTCACACTAGCATTGCTGATTCTGCTTTATCTACCATAATTATTCTTCCATCAAGAGTCCTGTAGACATTTGCAGTCATTTACAGTAGTTCTATCACAGCTATCAACAACCAAGCAATGAACAGTGCTTGTAATAACAATGCTAATGTTCCCTTTGATTATAGAGAATACCATGAATTCTTATTTTGTGATGCACTTTAATTGCCACAGGGTAAGTTAAGTATCTTCTTTAAATACACAGATCTTGCACAACTGGCATTTGTACCAACATCTGCAGAAAGTTCCATGGACAGACTATTGACATGCTCTAAATGTCACTAGAAGTCTATCTGCAGTTTATTAACTATGCAAAAGACCAGGGAATGGTAGGGCAGCCGTAGGTCATGACAAAAACATGAAGAGGGAGTGTTTGGGACCCATATAAATTCAGTGGCAGATAATTCATGAGGAACTGCTCCCTCTTTGCCACTGGGAAGCACCTAGGACTGTGAGCATATTCTTTCACATTAGGAATAAGCTTTCCTTTTGACCATATTTTTCAACTTATATGACATAAAAAGTCTTAACACACACCTTTCACACTTGCAGTATTCTACTAATTCCTGGAGCTCATAATGAAGACATTTATTTTAAAGACTCTGTCAATAAATCAGTAGTTTAGTGTCCTCAGGAGAGGCGAATGGATGACAGAACATCAGTCCTCAAAGCATCTGTCCAGTTCATGAAGAATCAGTTCACCACAGTCACAAAAACCAGTGTGGTGGCTTGCCTTGTTTCACCTCAAATTGTACCAGGGAGGACCACTTCCTAATAACTAATATTTTTAATTTTTAAATGCATAAGTAAATAAATGTACTGGTCCAAATTACTTAGATTATTCATGAGAAATAAAAAGATGAACAAATCAATCCCTTCTTAATGTGTGGATGTGGCTACAGTCTTTGTGGGTTTATATACTGCATACAATTCTACCTGCTATAATGTCCACGTGTGCAGCTGCCAGAGGCAGAAGGTTGGCTGTGTACTGTTTTCTAAGAAATAATTTGGCATGCACAAGTATTTCAAAAACAGGCAGTTTGGCAATGGACAAATAGGGCAGTCAGACAGGCACTATCACGATGAGAAGTCTGCGTGAACTTTCCAAGCTGCAATGTAAGTAATCATCTTAGCAGTGGAAAATCATGACCTAATCAATTTTCCTAAGCTGAGTCTTTTGTAGCTGTAGTGATGAATGCCTTTTACTGTAAATGCTATAAAGCGGAAAAAAAAAAAAAAAAGAAACCAGCAAAGAAACTTACATAGGAAAACTTGTATTTGATATACGCTTCAAATAACTCAATATATCCCATAAAAAAAATTACTTCTACTGAAGTTATCCAAAAAAACTAGACTTCAGTGAAACCAGCCTACTGAAGCACAAATTATGTAGATGTGAAAAATACAAATTACAGCAATCAGATTATATGGAATGCATCATGTTTTAGTCACCATATTTAGAAACTGAGAACTATGATAAAGAATAAACACTCAACACATCATGTGCACCACGACTTAATCGTTAACTCAAGCACACAAATTCTTCCTTCTTACAATTCAGTTAACTATGACCATGTGAAAATTGTAATTTCCCAAACTCACTTTTCTTTCATTTTCTCATCTGTCTGCATGCTTACTGGAAAGAAAATCCAACAAAAACACACAGACCATATACATTCTAATATAATTCCATAAAGTATTATTTTCATCTGAGTAGCATTAGTGTACTGAGAAAATCCATTATCACGTAGATCACATTGTTAGTAAGTTTGCACGTGTTTGAAATTACAGCTTTGCATTGCATAATAAGAAAACAAAAAGATTTATGCATTTCTGTCCTAGGACACAAGGGCACCACATCCTTTCTGTGCTCTCAAAAGTGCTCTTTTGTCTCCCAGCTCTGTTAAACAGTCGGCCACAGCCAGATGCTCTGGCTAGAAATGGCCACAGATAGTCAGTTGTCCAGTGAACAGACCAGAATACTCTTCTCAAATCTCCCCTAAAATTGTATCTTGACTGTATGGAGCAGATGAGAATATCTGAGCATGGTCAAGAAGCCATTTGACCTAGTTAGGACTGCAGGTCAACTTTGGTAGCTTAGCCAAGATTAATTCTCCACAATACCACCAAGTAAACTATCTCAACACATTTCAAACAGCAAGTGTCAAGTCCTATGTTACTTTTGCTGATCACGTGACAGATTGCATCTTTTGATGAAAGAAATTCTCAGTTCTGTATGTAAACAGAAGTACCTTCTACCTGGGGATGACCCCAACACGTCTGTACTAATACACATTGCAAGAGCTACAGGAGGGGACAGAGTCAGGCGATCAACGGAAAGACTCCAGTGGTACTCAGCAAGCTCTGTGCCCTAATCTTTGTGCTCAGTTCTGCAAATATTTACCAGTACTCCTTAAAAATATTAACAGGATTATAACATGCACAAGAGCTACTTGCTTCTATGTTGAACAAGCAGTGCTTGTCATGCAGTATAGCTGTGACAAAGGCTACAAGTAAGAGAGAAATGAGCTAAAAATAACACAGAAAAATCTTTGGTGCTTTATATTAATCTTCCACTGTTCCTAGACCAGGCACAAACATAAAAAAGATGAAAAAACCTGCATATTAAAGTGAGTATTAAAAGACATGTCATTTACTAGCAGTATTTACTAAGTTCTGTATCTTGTGATAAGTAGTTGGATGTCCTTCCAACCTACACAAGATTTACAAGATCTGGTTATCTAAGTGCTGTGCAACACATATTTTGTGAGAGGATTGTTCCCTCAGCAGCTTAACTCAAGCTTGCAAAGCTTATTGCTGGGAAAATAGGCAGCCAAACCTAACTCTGTTGCCCTACAGGCCTAATGATTTAAGCTCTCTAAGGTGTCACTGTCTTCCAAAAGAGTTGAGCAATATTTTACACACTCACCCAAACCACTGACAGTATATTCCAGGTCACTGGCATCCAGCAGAATCGGTCCGTTCTCCTGCTGCCCCTCTTCCTTGTAGTACAGTTTGTACCCCTGGACAGCTGCGGTGTCCTCAGAGTCCTGCTGCCACTGCACTGTGATGGTTGTGCAGTTCATGGGCTCCAAACGCAGCTCAGGAGACTTTGGTGCTGGGTTAAGAGAAATATATACATAAAATACTCTTATATTCTAGAAACAGCTACTTTTCATGCAAAAATATGGATGTCCATTGGTCCAAATGTCACTCCAGACTTTAATTCTAACCCATCTGTGTATTCATGTGATTATTTCTTTCTTATGATGTCTGACTCCCTATAGCCTAAATCTAACAACCTAATTTAGAATACAACAGAATAGAAATAGTTTTTAATTCTGCATCTTAATAAATAAATAAATAAATTTATGAGGTAGTTATTTTTAAGCAAAAATTAAAACATTCCAAAGATAATTACAAAGTTACTTCCTGTTTTAAAGTGAGCCAGAGCAAGTATGATTAACAATAAGAGCACACTTCATCAAGTGTTAATAATTCACTATAGTAGTCAAAACTCAATTAAATTCAAAGCAGAAGGATGCAGACTACAGCTAAGAAATAAAGTTAAAAATTCAAATCTGCGTAGTTTTCAAGCTATTTGTGCAAAGTTGAATGTTCTTCTGCATGACATTCCTAAATAATAATGAAATCCAAAGCTCAGTTACAACAAATTAGACTTCAAATATCAAGTCAATTTGCATATTTAAAACACACATGCATTTTTTATAATACAGACATACATGCATCAGCTCAGATCCTTTATTAGCACGTTACACTGCTAATGTGTAGTGTCCCAGTTTGCAGAAATGTATTTTACACTGAACAAAATGGTACAGGAAACTCTAGTTCATGTTTGTCAGCTGCTCAGACGTTTTAGCTTCTAGACTCATTTTCTTCTGTTCTATATAATTTGAATTAAAAAGAAAATTTAAAAATCCAACAACCCCAAAAGCCATTGTTGTGCAGTGCACAGTATGTTGAGAATCACCTTTCACACTTGTAGCTTTGGGAGTGCGGTGCGAGGTCCACAGGGACGCCTCTCCCCAGCCAATCCTTGTTGCAGCAGTGATACGAACTAAGTACACACTGTCAGGCCTCAGGCCCTCGAGGAGATACTCATCTGAAGTGCCTGGAAGCTCCAGCACCTGGATTTTGGTCTCCGTGCTGAGGCGGAAGGTCAGACGGTACAGGACGACCTCGCCTCTCCTGTATTTTGCAGGAATTGGCAGCCAAGATACGAGAATATCTGTAGGACTCCTGCTCGTCAAACTGATTTCAGGAGCTCTCAAGGGAACTAAAAAGGCAACGACAAAACTTTTAGGCTCAGGGAAAAGACAGAAAATTCTTGTCTGATACCTCAGCCCACAATGAGGTGCTAGTAATATAAGAATAAACAATCCAACAAGTTCTGTAGATTCTTGTCTAAGGATAACTTGACACTCCTCACACTTCTCACCTGCTGCATGCAGCACAGCTTAAGCAAACTTTTTTCTGTAAGGCCCTCAATATTTTCTTCTCTTATTGCTGCCAGCAGTAATCAAAGGCAATCAGCACCTGACTAGTCTGACACACTCCCTGTCAAGGTCAGATGCAGCAGCTCCAACCGAGAGCCTAGACAACAACCTGTACCACTGAACACTTGCTGCATCTTTTCTTCCACCAACCATGTAATGAGGGTTCTGACAAAGAGACAGGCAGACAACTAGAAATGGCAATGTTCCATGCTGCCAAAGCTTAACCCTGTCAGAATTTATTAATCAGATCTAATGATCTACACTAAACAGTTTGTTGTTGCCATGATGTTCAGATTAACTAAATCATTGCACAGAAGTAATTCAGCACTGTGTTTTACAAAATTCTGGTTCTACTAAAAAAAGCACGTAGACACAAAAAAACCCCAAAACAAAATGTTAATTTTTTTTCCATACAGCGAATTTGTATTTCAAATTTTCCTACAAAATTTGCAAGAGATGCCGTCGGTGAGCAGTCGGATCCACATTTCAGATGCCCAGGAGAGCGTCACAGAGACTAAATCCTAGGCTACTGTCAAATTCTCATCTTCAAGCGAGTTCTTAAAGATCTAGAATAGTTATTAACATGATTTAATGAAATGTCTTTCAACATAGAAAGAGACACTGTGTAATACACACTGTTGCCCTGTCAGAATGTTATTTTATTCTCATTCCTTTATGAGCTGCTGTCTTGTACTGTGGTATCCAGAAGTCTCACTGGTATCAACAGAAATTTGAGACACTCAAGAGCTGTAACCACTGGATTGCACAATTCAACTCAGTGCAGATAAAAACGTTCACCAAAATAATTTGCCTTACCATCTTCAAGGGTGTGCTGAGTCACATGATCCGACATCTGACTGGCTCCCAAAGGCATGTAAGCTACAATATAGAAGGTGTAGTTGCTGGCTGGCTCCAAGTCATCAATAATGTAATGGGTTGTATCATTCCCAATGACCACTTGGTACTCTTCATTATTTAAACCTGGCATAAAACAAGGGTTAGACAAACAAAAATTCCTGAAAATCCTCGAACATCACAATATCTTGGCTTTAAGATCTTACAAAGTTAATTTCACGTTCTTCCCCAGCCCACCTCTGTTTTTTCAATCCTATTAAGCAAAAGCTCTTTTATGCACAGGAGTAACTGTGTCTTGCTGTAGTAGAGGTTGTGGTGTTTCAGGATTTTCCTCAATAAGGGATGCTGAATGCAACTCTAAACCCTATTTAGCATTAGTCACAACAAACTGTGCCCAGTGTACAGTAACACAACAGACAAGCTCTAATAGCCTTATCATTCATACCCAGCTTCTAAATCTATTTGTTTAGAGTCAGGAGTTTTTTTCCAAAACCTATTTACAGAGCCTTTCTATAGCAGACGGTGAGGAATGTGAGGGCTCCACTCCATCAAAAACAAAACAAACACCCTCCTGCCCCCCAAAAGAAACAAACAGAAAGAATTTATTCAGCAAAAGGATCTCATTTTAGCCCTGCAACTTCTATTACATTTGATTGACACGTTTTTTATCTTAATTTGGAAAAAGGCCAATAAGAACACACCAGAATAAGCTTCAAAAATGTTTGGCTCCTTAGCAAGTTGTTAAAAAGGAAAAAAAAAAAAAAAAAGAAAAAATTGTCCACAATTCACACTAAAATATGCATAGCAATGCATGCAGCAGTCCTTGTCTTTGTTGGGCTTTATTCCTGTAGAGGAAGGCTATAAAGTGGACCAAGTGTGGTGAAAGCTGCTGTGTTAATGAACAATTCACACCAAGTGCATGTCAACTTAATCAAAGCTCTGTAAGAGCCTCCTCCTCCTCTATAAACAAAACGAAAGGCAAATTCCACCATTAAGTTTTCCCACATTTATGAATTAACTTGATAGCATTTTAATTAGACAAGATTACAAGCATCTCACAACAGACTAGTTAATGGCTTGTTAATTAGGAATTGCAAGGCACGATTTCTGACCTGCTAAACAAGATCCTCGAGCTCAAATTAAAAGGACTTGTTCTCTCATTGAATGGATTGCTAGGCCTCATGCAGAGGCCCTAATGAAACAGCCATAATAGAGAACAAGGCTGGCCTTCCACTACAATCAGTGTTCCCTTTGTGCCTTTTCTAAATCACTAACAAGGAATTAACACACTCCAACATGCACGCTCATCAGACCCTTATTCTTCTTGCTACTATGACCCCGATTTGAATGTAAAATATTCTGCTAAAAGAAACAAAAAACAAACACACAAAACCCTCACCTGTTAGTTTCTTCAACTAGCTTGATTAAAACACTAACTTTTTTTTTTAGGGAAGAGAACCTGAACTTGTTTTTACAGTGAAACACCGGAATACTTGAGTTGGGAAATGTAATAATAAGTGATGGTATCTTTTGTATTCAAAGTACCTACCACATTGTGATGTCTACAAAAAAAACTCTTTAAAACTGCATACAATTCATGCATTATCCAGTTTTGCTTTCTGTTTAAAGTTTATGGAATCACAAACATCAGTACAACTTAGGAGACTTAGCAAGCACTGTTTTCCTTTGGCAATAATATGTTCTTTACTCACGCTTGCAAAGGAAGTTCCTAACTAAAACAAGAGAGCAATATGTCTGTAACTTTTTGGTTGATACGTTTATGTTCATAAGAAGCTTCAAGCAAAGATAAAACCTAGTGAAGTCAGATATATCTGAGATAATTTTTAAGCTTCATTAGGGTCAGAAACAGGGTGTGAGGGTGGAATGGCGAAAGACAAGTTGAAAGGAAAAATGAAAGCAATACATTCATACATAACATTTACATTAATACATACATATTATTTACATTAATATGTAATTATCTAGAATTCTTAGAGAGTAAATAAGACGTTGATAAAGTCAACAGCCTATGTTAGCACCTCCATGACCTGGTATGGTGTGAATCTCATCAAAAGATTTTCCTTAATATTTAATTTGCATTTCTTTAAATGTAGTTGTTTCTAAATTTACATTAGAGAGAGGGCTGATGTGATAATTTTTCACAAAGGCATTTTCTAGACTTTTAATAATGCCTCCAATAAAACATCCTCAAAAAGGTTTACAGGCTATCACTCTATCACTTAGAAAGCTATTATTTTTACAGAAGCGCAGTCCACTAGCCCTTGAAGCTCAATATTTTTCTATAAAATGAGATGAAAGTGAGGTTTATGTTCTGATGTAGATTTCTGATACTATGCAATCATGTTACATAATTAAAAATGTATGCAGATCACCTACGTTTTGAATCCCACCACTGTAATTACTCCTCTTTACACAGCCCTCTCCGCTTTCCTTGTGTGGATTTTTTCACTAATGTGAAAGGATGCACAATAATATTACATTAAATAAAATAAATATCACAAGACAGTCAGGAAAGATAAAAAAATGGGTATTTGAGAAAGTCTGTTCAAATAAACCAGAGGTTTCTGTTTGGCTGCTTGCTTTTGTTTGAAGTTTGTTTTGTTTTTTAAACCAAGACAAGCTATAATCTCATTTCACAAAATATAACCTTTGGATAAGCAAACAAATAAGGCAGGGACTGCAAAATGATTTTGCAAAAAACATATTCCAGAAGATACCTCCTTTCACTACAGTGCAAGAGTCTTTCCTGCACGAATACACACTTCCCTAAGCAGAGTTTCCCAGTTTTCTTTGAAGGTATCTGGTCTCTGCTCTCTAAAATTACCCACATAACTTATCCAGTGTGACTTTATTCATATTAGCTGTAAGAGGGGATTGAGAGCACAATACCTCAGTGACTGAAAGAGTAGGGGGTAATTTCCCACACCTCTTGTTCTCATTATCTTTTAAAACTCTTTCCTTCCTTCCTTCCTTCCTTCCAACAAATTCTCCTGTGTCCTGAAATATCCCACTTGCAAAAGCAAACGTGGCTATTCCTGCATCAGTATTAGAGTAATTAAGCTGTCCTTCCTGTCCTCTGCTTAGCAGATGGCAGGCTGGTATTCCACACAGAGCTGAGCATCTGCAGTCCTGTCCTTGAATAAACCACTTACTGAATAGAAATGGAAACAGAAATCACTCCCAGAAAACAGAGCTGCAATGCAGCTTACTTGAAGCCATGCACCTAACAATTTTTCAAGTCATTAAGCCATCACCTCCTGCTTTTGAAAGCAGCTTAAATTACCTTACCTCAAAGCAATTACATAATACTAAGGGATTTTAAAATGTCCAGTTACTCATTTTTATTCCAACTATCCATTTCCTTCTATACAGGAACTTGTATATAATTTCAGAGACTGGGATAAGCCATTCATGGTCATTCAGCATTTGTGATGGAGTAGACTTTTCTCATTACAGGAGACCAAGGTGTAAAAGAAGAGCAGATTTTACCATTTGGCCAATACTCCTTTCAAAAGAAGGTAGCAAAGACAAAGTATCAACTATTCTACTCCAAAATATATGAAAGCCAGTAAAGTCACAAGAATTTGGGGATCCAGAAAAAAGAGCAGTCTGTGGTGAGAAGTTCAACCCTGCAAGCCTCCAGGACACTGTCATATGCTCTGTTCTTCCCTGCCAAGCACACACAGAAGAGAACAGGCAGAAGCTCCTGCTGAGAGCAGAGGGAAATCAGAGAGCACTATGGAGGCCTCAGGTTTTAAAGTTCTCTCCTAACTTCAGAATCTGCTCACTGGAGCTATCAGACACAGGTAAGCTGGAAGAACAGTCAGTCCCACAAACGAGATATTGTGGGATTTTTCCCCAAGCTTGACTGTTGATTACAGTGTGCATTTATATGCTGGAATGCCCTGATGCAGCCCTGAATATGAACCATTCAAATCTGACAGCCTTTGCAAGGCCATTCAGGTTCTTGTCACATACAAATCATTAGATGGCATTTAAATCAAACTGCTTACCTTCTGCTTTCATGTAATGCACAGAGTACGCAATCACTTTGTCTGAATTATAGAGTGGCCTCTCCCAGGCCAGCAGGATTGCTGAGCTCGACATGGTTTCAGCGTGGACGTTGTAAGGTGCACTGGGCCTGTCTTCTGACATAACCACAGTGAGCCTGGCCCTGGACAGAATGGAGCCCTGGCTGTTCTCAGCCATGCACTGATAAATGGCATCGTCCTCAGGAATGATCTGGTTAATCACCAATTTACTGGATCCAAAAGGAAGAAAAAGGTGGAAAAGAAGCTCACATCTTAGATAAACTTAGCTCCACATAATGCAACAACAGTTATGTTTGCCTCTGCTTCCTAAGTTATGTATAATTGACTTATATGCCACAAATTCTTCTATTACAAATGAATACTCGGCAGTGAAATTCAGCACCTTGAGGCGTTCTGCAAAATCTGCCACGTTTCTGTTTGTGCCTGCAAAGCCAGGCACAGTGAAAACAAAGCTGCACATCTATTCCCTCCCTGCAAAAAGCAGACCTCAAGCTTGACACTCCTTAACCAGTCATTTAATAAAACCTGCTCACCCATCAGAAGTAGTAGCAAGATGCTGCTACTCTGTAAATCTAAAGTAACTCTGTGGTGAAACTCTTAAGTTCAGTCCTGCCCACCCTCTGGGCCAGGTAAGGCAACTATCACATAAGCTTTACTGATTTTAGGTATTGATTAATGTCCATCCATCACTACATTTAATGCTATTTTGGTAGCACATCACTAGCACAGCTCTCCTACAGCAATTGCAATCTTACCTGTTGTACATTTTTATTCTACCATTGGAGTGTATTCTCCTTCCATTTTTTAACCATGAAATTTTGGGGGCAGGATTTCCTTCTGCTTGACAAGCAAAACGAGCAGTACCAGCTCTAGGCCTTGTTAAACTTTCTGGCCATTCCACAAATGAAGGTGGAGCTACAGATAAGTTACAAGAGGAAAAAATAATTTAAAAATTAAGCCCCTACAAATGCAAGGGCACTCACAATAATTATGATCAGTTTTCCAAATAAAAACCTCTCTCCTCAAGCCACTCAAACACACATCTACACATGCAGAAAGCACATTCCTTGTAAACAAAACACATTTGTTTAAAGATACATTATGTGCACAGACAGTATTTTTGCTCATGCATTTATGAATACAAACAAATCAAACTCCAGACCGTGACATACTGTTCTCTCATAGATACACGTTACATATTTCTACTTGGCTACAGAGTCCTTTTCTGTGTTGAAAGCCTGTCTTCCCAGAGCAAACATTGCACCTGGGTATCTCCAAGTGCTAGATCACAACTCAAATCTTGAGTATCTGACACTTCTCATCTAAGTCAACAGACAGAAGGCAGCCACAGTTCTGTGATCTGTTCAACCTCTACAGTCTCCCTACAGCCCTTGGTGCATGATGTTGGAGATAAATGTCAGCCCAGCACACAGCAGAGCCCAAAAGGACAGACACAAGGTGTTCAGGCACACTGGAAATGGAAGCAGGCTCACCCAGCACCGTGAGAGTTGCCATTGCCACCGTGAAGTTGCGGGTGCCGGGAATAGTGGCCCGGCAGACATAGACACCCGCATGCTGCACCTTCACGTCAGAGATCATCAGGTTCCCGTTCCCAAGGACTCGGGTGTTGAACACATCAATGGACTTATGGTCTGTTTGAGAGAGCAGCAGAAGTGGGTTACAAGGCTGTTCATCTAAGTAACTTACCTAAATTGGGTTGTCTACGCAGTAATGGCTTAGATTAGAGTATCAAAGTCAGAAGATGCAAAGGAAATCACAGTTGAGCTTTCAGAGGTTTCCATTTTGCATTTACTTTGTTCTTCACTAACTATCTGACCATTCAGATGGTTGGGCCTCACCACTTCTTAAGTGGTTTACATCTGAAATTCACCACCTCAGCTAGAAGTTAACCTCCCATCTGCCTAGCACTATGAGTCAGTTCATCACTACCAATACGCACATCATCTTTACAAACAGTGATCAACCATCTCCTGAATTATGCTGCAGCTAAAATTAGTGTATTTGATTACCATCTATTTTCTCCTATTTTCACAGCAAATGCTCTATGACTAACAGGTGAACTTTTTTCTTACTTGTTTGCCTATAAGATCCACTGAATCAACCAGGAAAGATATGTTTATCTTTTACACTTTTAGAAATAGAAATGTAGGAAAATTTTTCGTGGTTTGCTTCTACATGTACACTCCTGATTTCCACATTTAGGTACATGTTGGAATGAAAACAGAAGTAGTTTTCAGGAAAAAAATGTGATGCAGTGCTCAATGCTAATATTCTTACTGCATTCCCTCTTCTCTCCTTCCAGGCTGACTGTCCTGGGTTTGTCTACACCTATTAATAGTCCAAATGACCCATTAACACAAAGTGCAAATCACATTCTCACAGGGCTTCTAAGAAGAAGAGTGGGAGGAACACTTACAGGGTTGTTTTCATGGATGCAGCCACCCCAGCCTGCTCCCACCACGGATTCCACTCCAGGCAGGGACCCCTGGAGGTCACCACCCTGCCTGTCCCTGTGCCCACCCTGTGCCCGGGGCAGTGCAGGATTGACAGCACAAGCAGGGAGTCCAAAGCTTCAGAAAACCTCAGGGCTTCTCAACAGCAGTACTGAAGCACGGAACTGAAAGTGTTTCACTCATCCTACCTTAACCTACTAATCATCACCTACCACACAAAGCCTCAGAACAGAAACCTAATTGCTCAAATCCTTTCTTACCAGTTTTACTTCCTCTCCACAGGCTGAAGGTCGCATGCTGTAATTTTAAGACCTACCTAACCGGCTCCATGAGATGATTGGCTTTGGATTCCCTGTGGCTACACACTCCAGTATGACAGTTTGATGAAGAGATGCTGTAATGTTTTGAGGACCAGCTATTATAGATGGCTTGTGAAAAGGCTTCAAGTCTGAGGCTTTACAGAGATAAAAAGAAATGATAAAAAGTGAGTACAGTTGAACAAAAACTCAATTAAATATGAAATATATCACTTTTTTTTAAGGACGCTGAAAGTTACATTTACACCAAAGCCTTATTTCAGTAATTGGGGAAACTTACCTTGAACAATATTTTAGGCACAAGATACAAGCAAGCAAAATTATTTGGACAATTGGTTCACCTACAGCTCTTCAAGGCATCTAAGTGTTTTTGTTATAATGTACAAAAGAACACGATGCCATTGAAAAAATCTCGCATGGTAAATACCTGGAATAACACTCAGCACTGCCTCGCTGCTTTTACGTCTATTGGCTGCAGTTGTGGCAACACATCGGTAATTCCCAGCATCCTTCTGCTCAACACCATAGATCTGAAGCACTCCCGTAGGCAGAGCAGTTATCCTGCCACAGAAACCGAAAAAAAGAAATGTAGATAAACATTCAGCCAGTGAACACCATCGTGGAATTAACTCCTTGATTTACAAACAGCCATCGCTACACTGACCTGGGAACAGCAGGCTGGGGACTCAAAAACATTCCCGATACATGACTCACCTTCCTGCCTTTCTGAACTACTGGCGAAATTCCCCCCAGCACCACGATGAGAGCAGAGGAATTTACTTTCAACAAGCAGATCTTTCTCAGCCTCAGAATCAACCAGCCCAGCCTTCTATAGCCTGCTACTACATTCACACTGTTCAGGTTGGCTGATTTTTTACAGCAGTTTCTGATATATGGGCATAACTGGTGTACAGTTCCCAGAAACCTACGGCTTCAATTTTCAGTTTCTCTTTTTTCCTTCCTTTGCATGCTGGGTATCTCAGACACTTTCAAATGGAGTTACAGGTCAAAAAGGACAGGAGTCAGTTAAAAGAACACAAATTGGACATGGAAAAGAATCTAGCAGAGAGCAGACTGTATTCCTCAAGTTAATAATCAGTTCATGAGAAGACCCCTTGTGTAGAATTTCCCTGGTATCAAGTGTTTTAGCTCAATTTTCGGTATATATAATTCTTTCTTGTCCCTCTAAAGAAAAACAAGTCCAGCATCAGTTCCTCAGTGAAAGCAAACCCGTTAGTTCAAACCACTCCCAGAGCCAAAGCTCACCCATTCCATTCCCCACCGCAATTCCTGCTCCTGAGGATGACTTGCATACAAAATTCACCAATAAGAAGTCGAAGATCAGTGATTACTGTGCAGACAATAGTGAGTGACTCTGGTCTGCACTCAGGACACCTATTTAAAATTCATTAGCAACATACCTATGACTAGCTATTTCAATAGTTGACATGGGACCTTTTTAATGTCATGGTATTGCAAGTATTCAGATTTTCTTGTAGCAGGATCAAAATGATAGCGAAGAATAAACTACATTCTAAAATGCATAACCCTACATACCTGTCCATGACTAAAGGTAAAGTTGTTCTATTCACTTCCCATGTCACAGTGGCAGGAGGGTTTGCTGTTATTTTACAGGCAAATCGAGCTACTCCACCTTCTTGGACTTCAGTTGAAAGTGGCTGGACTTCAAATGCAGAAATGGCTAAAAACAAGAGAACATCAATTTTAAGGGATGAAAGTGAGAAAAAATTCCTGGTTAAATCAAACTCTCGTTCATAGATCAACTTGTAAAAATACCCAGAAATACTTCACATAGTCCTTTTATTTCACTGTGCAAAGAAAGATGGATCTAACTGCCTTGTCAACTCAGCTCAATAGCATGTTTTCACTGGTTGAAGGTTTACTTAAAATAACTTTGCTTTAACCTAATTCAGTAAAAAAATGTTTCAATGAAAATAAATATGACATGCTCCAATAGAATTAAGAATACAAATTGACTGGCATGCAGCTGGAAATCATATCAATTATTAGACTAACAAAGTGCAAGTCAATTCAACTAGTTTGGGACTGGCCTTAAAAAATTTGACTGCAATAGGAAATTTCAAAACCAAAACATTTGGTTCTTGACTCACTTTAATGAAAGAAAGCATTTGCAGAGTTGTACAAGTTCGTGTGTGGTAAGAAAAAGAAATCAAAACAAAAAAAAAAAAGATCTCAAAACAAGTTTAAGCAGGTGAGAACATTTTTATCCCAACAGTCTGAGCAGTCATCAAGCTGATGCACAGAGCATCAATGTCATCTTGAGCATCTACAACTTGAGGAGCTCACAATATTGAGCCAACTGAAGTGGCAGATCAATAGATACCCTGCAGCTAATAGACAGCTAAGAAATTGATCAGTTGTTGGATTTCCTTGCTCAAATAAGGGAAAGTAATACAAAACCTCCTAATTAATTGCTTATTTACTGCTATTTACAACTAACAGAACAATTCTTCAGAAGCAACTCATTTTGGATAGCCCAACACAAATAATTTCACACACGTTTCCACCCTCTGTAACTGCAGAGGGAACAATCTCTGTAAACTCAATGGTACTTTTTTTGGTTTTTTAAAAGATCAGATTCCAATTACATTTCTATTCCTTTATAAATGATACAGAAACATGGCTGCAATAGATAAACCAACAGTAAAAAGTTACCCATCTCTTAATATTCAAATTTTGTGTTTAAATAATTTCTCTATTTTACTTGTTTATTAATGGAAACAATTTTTCATCCTGTTTATTCCAACACACTCTCAAAAATGCCATTCTGCATGGAGGACACAGCACTGACGCACACCAGGCATTCTACTGAGTGCTCCCCCTCTGTCATTTTAATGGTGCAGCACAGCACTGAGACATTAATATTGGGGTGTGAAGGAAATGTGAACTCACACGGCTGCTTCGCCCTCCACACACAAATTAACTCCCAGCACAGGCCTAACTACACAACTGAAAGATTCCTATTACTCATATACCTATTTCACTTCCCAGGTACGAATAAACCCCCTTTTTTTTGCACTGCATTCCTGTAGCTGCATCAGCACTGCAGCAATGAGTGTCCCTAATCATACCAGCAGTGACAGCGTTGCAGCCTTGTGAACGGACCTCCCAAAGACACTGTGGATAACGAGACCACAGAACCACCTTGTACAGCAAAACCACCTGAAAGCAGATGGAGCCACACGATGCAAATACCATGGCCACTGTAAACTACGTTTGGCACCTGGAATGTGGCTCAGACACCCCGGGCACAGGAAGCAGAGATGCTCCTGGTACCCATTTTTATGGCCAAACCTGTGCTTTTGGCAGCAGGTCTACACAGCCCCAGACACTCTTGAGTCTGTTCCCTCCCCACCTTCACTGCAGACAGAATTATCCTCTCTCATCAACAGAACTAGGTTTCAATTTTCGCTCTTTCTTTCACTTTTTAGCAGTACCAGGTTTAAAACCACGTAAAAACCCCCACAACATGCATAAAGGTGTTAAAACAGAACTCTCACGTTTAAAGCCTGTTGGGGGAGACACAAAAGCAGTTCTTGCCTTAAATAGATTTTCTTTTGATTGCAAAGGAATCATCAGAAGTAAAAAAAAAACTTGGTAGTTTTTTATTTACAAAAGCTCAGCTTCACAAAACAGACTCAGTACAAGGCAAATAACCTGCATATACAGCAGGTTGCTCCCATAACTCTAAACTTTCTGGATTTGCTTTGTGCTGGATTTGATGCAATCCAAGTCTCCTGTAGTCTTCCACCACAAAAGAGAGAGGTGGGAAAAAGAAGAAGAAACAGGAATAAAAGGAATCCAAGCTTGTCTTACTTCCTTCCCTTCTTCTTCATTCTAATTTCTCCCTACACAAACATGTGTTCACCTGGAGTCAGAATAATATTTCTCAGGTGCTGTTCTTAACAGATTTTCTAACAGAAAATACAATGCTTTGCATTCTTCACTCGTTTACTGAAAGCATGATGCAGCAAGCTAGACAAGTCTGCTCACATTTCAAAATAAAATCTCTAGGAATGTAATAAAGGCATAAATAATAAGAACAACCCAAATCAACACAAACTGAATTTCAGAGCCATCCTGCAGCACAGCTGCACCACAGCCAGAGGCATGAAAAAGGATCATTGCAACAAGGCAGAAAGGTAATCATACAGTCTTACTGAAGCAAAGCGCTTTCACAGCTTTAAAAGTTTCATCTCCATTGGAACCATAAAATTGCATCCAGAATTTTCTTATATTGGTAGAATTACTTATAGGGACAGAGTGAGACAACAGAAACATAATATTAGGTTTTCAATTATGTATAAAAAGAATGATTTACTTCCATGCACTTGGTACATTACACCTGAAGATTAAAGACAAAAGTGAGACTCTCAAGAACTACAAAGCGAAATGAGGGCAATTAGTATTTCACAGAACTCAAAATGCCATCACAATAGCAGGCAAGAACAGGTTCAGCTACACTGTACAGAAAGTCCAATGCAAGTTGTTATTTGAAGCTGATATGTAAAGAACATTTTTCCACCTGAGCAGGAACAATGTACTTCCCCTGAAAATGAATCTTTAAAGACAGCAAAAGTCACAACTATGAATAACTGCACAAAAATTTTCAAAAAAACTTATTAATGTTACTAAATGCAGTTTTTAGAAACTAAAAACCCCTGCTTACCTCTCACCTAAGTTTATACATTGTTTATCAGTTTAGCTCAATACTCGCTCCCTCTGTATCTTTCTTTATGCACATCTCTGGTTTCTTCTTAATTCTGACTTTATTTGTTCCAGTAAAATCTGTTTTTACAATTCTATTGCTGTCTCATGAAACCTGACCTTTTTGTAGCAGGCTTGTTTTCCTGGCAAGCACTGATTCCAACTCAGAACCCCAAGAACAAGTCATTAAAGCAGTGCTGTTAAGAGGCCAGAGCTCTATAAAATGGATAAGAAACAAAGTCTCAAGAGACATACCCTGCTCCCAAAAACAACCCTGCAATGCAATAAATATAAGTGCCTTTTTATTTGTTTTCCCCCCCTCTTCTCCAGTCTATTTAATCATTTTGTTCTCAGATTTATAGCCAAAAGAAAATGATTAATACTACTCTGAGAAGCTGATGCTCCCACCCTTTTTAACTTGCAAGATACCAAACACTGCTTACAGAAGCAGAAGACAATAACTAGAAACTGTATTCACTTGTATAAATTCCTGAAATGTATGTGGTAGGTGAGTGTGCCTGTATAGCTACTTCTGAGAATGAAGATTTTTACTGGGCCGAACTGTGTGATTTATGCCATCATTTATGTCATCTATGCAGAGAGAAATCAGACTCCAGCTCTGGTATGAGTTCCTTCATTTACCATTGATGCAAACATCCACAGGTTCAAAACCCAAATGATTGCTTGCTGTGACACACCGACGAAGTATGAGAGAACCACTGATGTACACAGATGGAATACTATCCTGCATCATGTAAAAACTTTCTGTGTACCTAAGCTGGTTTACACAGATTTAACTATTAAGGTACGAAAAAGCCAAACTTAAGAAGCTCAGGCCTCACATCTTTTTTTTTTGTTTGCTTAAATGCAGCCGCAGTCCTTCACCGACTTAAATTATGAAAAGAAAAAGACCAAACAAACAAGCAAAAAAGAAGCACAACACACACCCACTTCTTTCCCTCCTGAAACGAAGTCCTGAAGCTTGCAGCAACACAAATCCAGTGACCTGTTCCCTTACACACTGCACTTTCTCCTTACACACTTTGTGCCATTATGTGAGTTTCTGAATGAGCTTTCTCAAGAGGCAAAAGAAATTTCGACAACCTATATGTTGATTACTGTTTCATCACAGCTCACTCTAGCCCAAGACTAGTGTGGAATAAAAAACCTGTGAAATAAAAAACCTGTAAGAATGAAAGATAAGCCCAGAACTGAAACAGCAGCACAGTTGTCAACTAACCAGAATGCACCAAATATTGAGAAACTCTGCAGCACATGATAGCGATGCTTAAGTGTTTCTCAAAAGATAATGGCCACTCAGAGAGATGAACTGCTCAGGTGGAAAGAACAAAAGTGCATAATGCCATTTGTACAAGGCATGTGTTAATGCTATTGAGAATTTCACAACAGCCCTAACCCTTCAAGTGAAACCAAGAATCCTTCAATTTTTTGGAAACTCTTTGGTGAAGAGGTTTCATTTGAGAAAAATAAACTCGTATGTTAAAGAGAAGCTATGACTTTTCCCAAAGAAATAGATTTCAGGGCAGCACACAACAACTCTTCTCTTCTTGATCTAGTTTTTGTGACACACTCTCTGAAACAGTGTTGAAAAATCCAACAAGTATACATGTGTATGACATTTTAACACCAAAGTCAATTTGCACATATTTTCTTGGTATTTTTGCAGTTTCTCAGTTCCTGTAGGAATGAGGCTTAAAAGAGATGATGAAAGGAGTTCTGCCATGACTTTTGGCTATATAGACAATTTCCAATGATTTGCTGCTCAAATGGCACACTTTGGTCTGTATCTGGATTTGGAACAACCTTTATATGAGCGTATACTGACAGATCCAGACACTCAGCAAGAATGCAGACACACAGATCTTCTTGTTTCTGAACAAGCATTTTGAGTACACAGAGCCGGGGCTGTCATCAAGTGATATAATGGGTGAATCTTTCCTGAGTTTCCCAAGAGATGCTAGTAAAAATTAAGTAATTTGGAACCCAAGTTCTGCTTATTATATACAGCTCAGAGGTGAATGTCACACAAATACGGCAATATGGGTAAAGATTTTCACAACTGTAAGTGAAAAGGGATTACTGTGAAAGGGCATCGGAGGATGCTGAAATCTTGGTGGCAGAGAGATTTTTCAGTGTCTGCCTGTATCCGTGAGTGTTCCTGCTTTCTCACGGAGCTAGCTGCAAAACAGCTAGCGGGCTTTTGTAAATAACTTACTTATCATGCACCTGTGAGATGTTTTTGGACACTGTTATTGTAGGACCAAGGTCTCTTTAGCAAACGTGTGTGTTCTGGATCTAGCCAATAGCCCTGGTGTGGAGTCAGCTAAGGTCCAATGGCCTTTCTGTAATTCTGAGGATAAAACCCTACTGTATGTAAATAATAAAGGGGCATTTCTATCTAGTCACTCCTGAGTTCGGATCTCTCTCCTTCCTCCCCGGGCCGTGTCCGTTACCGGCGACAGGCATCCTGTATGTGCTACCACAAGCAGAGTGATTTCTTACACTCAACCTTAAAACTTTAATCAAGTGTTGTTTGATCTAGAATCACTATTTTTAAAATGTGTGGCATAAAAATGAGAGATTTCAGGAGAAAAAAACCTGACCTGTAAGGAAAGATTAAAAGAGCCAGGATCTGATTAGCTCTGGGAAAGGAAACTCAAGAGAGAAGTGATAGTCTTACTGATTAATGAGAGTCATTGCTCCCTGTTCTCCCTAATACGTCTTTGTATATTTGTAAGAACAGAAAAAGCACGAAGAGGTTTTAGCTCCAGCACGGGAAGTTCAGGTGAGGTTGCTGAATGGAAATGTGCTGGCACGGAGCAGGCAAATAAGGGAGGCAACTGCATCTGCAGAGACTTTATCTCACTCATTGTCTGCACAGGCATCTCCCTCCTCTAATGGCCATTATTTAAGGCAAACAACTGAGCTGAGATGGAACTGAGTTCCATCTGTAAGAGGAAGTGATATCATCCAGAACACATTTGGCCCTTTCAGGCACAAAGGAAAAGTGTCAGTTCGTTCTGACTGTTATAAAAGACTGTAATTCAAACAACATACTGGTAATGGCATTCTTATAAATTACCAGAGATTTGACTCTTCTGATAAATTGCAAGTGTGGCTTTTTCACTAAAGTCAGCTGTTATTTTTAATTTCTGCCAGAATGGTTGGAAAAATAAGTTTAACTAAAATACACTTTTTCTATAACCTTGCATTTTAAAGAGATATTCTGAAATTGCATGTTTTTGTGCTACTATTGGCTAAAACTTCAGTTTAATATACTTAGTTTTAAATAATAACCAAACCAGGATGAAGTGTGGTACTTAAACTCAATTGGAACAAAATTAGTTGCTTTTTTCCCCCCAAAAAAATCAGATGCATCACTAAATAAATAAATAATCTGATAAATCATACAGCCTGCTGACATCACTGCCCATATGTTAAGAACTCAATGAAAATTCTGGAGAATGCTATATCAGGTGCTTAACTTGTTACACTAGAATTTTAAAACTGCATTTTTCTTTATCTGTATTAATAATCCCTGGCAGTAAATGCTATCCCACATTGACATGTTAATGAGTTGTGCTAGCCTAACAAAAAGCAACTGATAGCAATAAAACAACTAAACAACTGTTCTCTCCTTCTCCCAAAAATCTAAAACGAGGGAGGGGACTGTAGCACTCATAAGCCTTTTCTCAGATACAACTTAAGGCTCTCAAGGTGGTTGTTCTTCTCACTCGCATGCTGAGAAACATCTGTAGGAGGGAAAAGGGGAGGAGAATAATGACCCACCCTGCTCCAACCCCCGTGTAGCTGCAGGATAGAACAGCAGAATACTGCACGTTATCTTTATCTAATGCACAAGGAAGTCTTGATTACAGGTTGAATCTCCAACACCAGTACCCACAGATTTTAATGTCCTTGAACTAACCCAGGCCCAGCCACATCTTCAGTCCCAGAAAGATCTATAACTGCAACTGCCTTTCTTTACCTTTCAAACAAGCTTTTCCAGACAATTTCACTTCCAAAGGTAGCATACATTTTAAAGGATTAATGAAACAGTTCACCACAGTTTTAAAATCCATACACGTGAGTAACTGCAACAGTTAGAAAAACCACAGTCTTTAAGCTATCTCAACCCCACTGATGCCTTGGGAAAAGCTTCGCTAGAATGGCATCTTGTACCCTCTAATCCCAAATTAAACTAAATCCTTTTAATGTGCAACAAGGAGATTTCTGCTATTAATCCCTGGATTTTAATGAGGTACTAACACTAAACTGTTAGACATGACTTTAAAATCAGTTTTCACTCGAATTGCCTAGAAATGCGGTCATCCTGCTAAAGGGCATTCATTTTACCTTTCTGTTTTGTTTCCAGGCTTCCTATTTTAGCTTTAATTTCTGCCTTTCCTGTTCTATCAAGCTGGTTACCACAAACTCACTCTTAGAAAGAAGGCAGGATAGACAGACCAAAAACTACATAACATAAACACATTGTTTTGTCATGACTATGACAAGTAATTTCTCAATATGAAAAAGAAAAGAACTTTCCTGGAAAATCTAGAGGTTGCACATAAAAAGGTGGAGGGGGCAGAGGGAGAGAGTGAGGGGAGAATGACATTCAATTCAGGTATTATGTTACAGAAGAGAAATATCTGAAGGAAGAAAGAAAAAAAGAGAGAGAACAAATCAAACAGCAGCCTTGAATTAATGATATGAAATCTGAGGAAGAAAGTCCTTCCCTTTAATAAGAACACTGTAGCAGCAGTTTTAAAGATGATAGTTCAGAATTGCATTGAAAAAGAAGTCCAGACTCAAACTATTACCTTACAATGAAATAATAGGGAGGTTAAATGAGACCGAAACTGCCACATTGATTTGACACTATCAATAATTGATATGGGACACCTATTAATCTCTCTATTCCACAGATTGTTTTAACCATTTGCTATTTAGAATCTCCTAGCAGGCATTTTAACATTTTAGAGAAGGTGGATCAGAATTACAGTTTGTACAGAACACAGTGATATTCTTCAGCAATCATTGTGATGCTTTGGAAAACCCTGCAGAGTGGGAAATTACAGAACTGCATTTTTATGAGCTGCTACCTTAGCACTACAACTTGGGTTCCTGAAAACACAAACCTAAACATTTTTTAAAAATAAATAAATAAATTAAAAAGCTCAAATATTGCAAAAAGCTAACAAGATTAGAAACCCCATTTCTTACAGCATGAAAGACACAAGCACAGAGTATGAGCCAGGTCTGGCCATGAAAATTGACATTCTGAAAATTGACATTCCCTTTAGACAAAACTGATCCTTCACACCATGTGCTCCTCACGTTTCAGTTCACAGAATAGTACTGTTGTATCTGAGGAGCAAATTTTTCTAAGGCATTAGCCTGCAAAACCCTCTCAAAACCACATTCTGAGTTTTGGAGGGACCAGAAAATGCTCTGCACATAGGGGTAATTACAGAAAGCTTTCACTGATAAATCCCAAGAAGATCCCAGATGAGGTGATGAGTGAGGATTTGGGCCATCTGCCCTTTCTGCTATTCTCAATTCATTACTTCTGCTCTGGACAAGTCTTCTCCAAGGCCCTGACTGTTCAGCTAAAGGCTGAGCTCCTTTGCACAGCTTACCACAGTTTGCCTCCAACACACTGCCAGCCAATCTGGGAAACTGCTTTGCTAAAGCTTATGGTCACCTTATTGCAAAAACACTTACTCCAAGCCTATCACACACTTACTTCCACACTAAACTAAACTATGAGAGAGAAATGCAGTACAGAAAGTAATGGAAAAGGTAAGGAACAATGGTTTGCTCTAATTTTTCCTTTCCTCTCTCATATTCTTGCCAGCTCGCTGGGAGATATCTAAGAAGTGCAATGTTTAGACAAGGACTTCCAAACTAGGATACAGATCACCAGGAATTGTTCTCCAATCTCTATAAGAAGGGAGAAAAGAAATCATTAGCCTCATCTACAAAACCCATACTTATAAAATACAAAGCAAAACTGTTTCTTTGTGCATTAAAATCTTTACAGCAACGTCTTTAATACAGCAACGTCCAATGTCTCCCCTTCAACAAAAAAAAAAAATTAAAAATTGCCCATTCACAAAATACCCACTACTTTTTTGGTACTGAAGAATGCTAAAATCTAAAGGCAATGAAATGGAGAAGCAAAGAGGTCAACAGCCTGAGCACCCTTGAACA
Source organism: Melanocharis versteri (assembly GCA_013397845.1). Taxonomy (NCBI): domain Eukaryota; kingdom Metazoa; phylum Chordata; class Aves; order Passeriformes; family Melanocharitidae; genus Melanocharis; species Melanocharis versteri. The sequence continues at coordinate 35,883 of VZTG01006873.1, read as the reverse complement.
AAAGTTCCCTTGGAGATGTCAGCTGCAATCTCATTTGTTTCCTCTAACACTTTCAGGTCCCCTTGCTCCTTTCTTTAAAGCTCCTAATTCAGTGGCTGACAAATGATCATTTTAAAAATCCCTGTACAGGAATAACCAAGTCTGAATTTGTCCACTGAAGATCACTCAGGTCTCCATCATTTGGGCTGAGACTAGATTCTATAAAAGTGCTTACGGCCACACACAGGCAGTTTTCACCACCAGCTTCTCAAAGTTAAGACCAGTCTGAAGTTTCATATAGAGTATTTTCTCTTCCTGAAAACCTGGAAGTCAGCTAGGCTATTCTGGACTGGTTTTTAGGGAAATGTACTCATTTATCCTTTCTTTGCTACACTATATCCTCACTCCTTCATTCTTACAGCATCCTCAGAAAGTAGGAAAATATATTGTCTTCTCCACTGTCCTGGTTTCAGCTTAAAATTATATCCACATACAGAATGGAAGCTATTGTGAGCAAGTTTCTGATCTATTCCAGTGCAGAAAATCAAGAGAAGAGGACTCAAGTGGATGCATCTTGAAGACAGTTCACAGGAAATGAGAAAAACCTTGAAAAATTAATAAAAAATACCTCAACACCATTACAATTCATCAGGAATCTCTCTGATACTGATCTATTTTTTCAAGGATAAAAGCAGTAATTTCTTCTCAGGATATACTGTACTTTAAGAAAGATGCTCTTTTCTTTTGCTAAACAGGCAGCACTAAATTTTGGAAAGTGTTAACCCTAGCAACAAAAAGAGTTCATAATTAGCATGTCCACTCTGTATGTCATGGAAAAAATCTCAAAACAGTTGAAGAAAATTGGCCCCTCAAAAAGTTCTCTTCAATGCAGAAACACACAGAACAGAAAGGTACAATTTGACAAGGTGACTATTAGAATGTACTGTTCCCTCCTCACTTCTTCAAACCACTGGAACAGACACAGAGCTTGTTATCCATGGCAAAATAACATCATTGTGACAATAAACGGGATTCTGGGCAGCAGCAATGTGCCAGAGAAAATAACAGGAGGATCCTCACTGACAAACTACCAGCCCATGAATGCCTTATTTTACAGTTTGTTCTCCTGCCCATCAGGTGCTCTTAGAGCCACACTGAGATGAGAATCCAATATTGCAATGCAAGGGCATGCATCAGAATTCCCAATCTGTGAGGGAAGAAAGTACATGTAAGAGGATAATACACCTAGGTCTTTCTATTTTACTTTGGCAGAAGCAGCTACTGATATTGCAACAATGCCACTCTTGCAGCTACATGCAAGCTACTCACATGGCTACACATATTGCCTTACTACACCTGAATCATTTAATAGGAGGCAAAAAATATACCACTACCACCTCTCCCAGTAAAAGCAGACAAACATACCACCTCAGGAGTTATCACTAGCACTGTTTCAAAGGAATTAAAAGCTTGAGGCTTTGAAATATGTGGCTCTATATATTCAACAGTTTATTGATGGTGTGACTGACATTCCTTACCAAACCATGTAAACAAGCATGAGAGATTTGATCTTTTCACTTCTGAAGGCATCCCAGCTGGGGTTTTCCCTTCTCAGTCTATCTATCATCCAGGCAACAGTGTGTGGCCACAGAAGGCACAATAAATGCTAATGCACTTATCAAGGAATTTCCCTCTGCTCTTCTGCAGACAAGAAACATAGGAAATAGGAGAGAAAAGGCACACAGTAAGCCACATTAACCAGCTTCAAAGCTGTTCTACTTGTGTGGCTGCACGCATTCAGGAGAAAGAACACACCACTTTCTCCCTTGCAAGGACTGATTTCCTTCAGCAGTTTGCCCACTGATTGCCTTCTAGTATCTATGCTTAATCCCACAGATGCCTTTCTTTGGAGTTGCTGCCATTCTGTGAAGAATTAGTTCTGCTTAATAGCCCAACTGTTGCATGGGGAACATCCAGCACAGTTTTGCACTTTACAACATGAAGACAAGGATCAGAACACAAGCAGGATTTTGCAACAAAAGACATGTCCCTTCACAACTAACCTAATCTGGCATCCAAAAAGAAAAACCAAAAAAAACCCCACAAAACAAAACCAAAACAACAAAACCAAAATAAATCCACACAAATCAAAATAGAACATTAAAGATTTAAAGATCGACTGCTATGATTCTAAAGTCCCTCAGAGAACAAGAAAAACTTAATAATCACTCAGTGCAACACAGAAAAGAATTTCAGCACTTTGCAATAAAAGTCTGCAGCACTGGAAGCACAAATCTGCCCCATTCTGACCAATGAATTTCACTGCAGATGCCAGCAGAAGGGTAAGACCTCTATTTATCGATCTTGAATCTCTAAAAATAAATAAATGCTATCCCTGGCTAAAACAAAACTAGACCCTAAGCAGAATGCAAAACCCACTCTTCACCTCACCCTGCCTAGCTCATCAATCAGAGGAAGCAGCAGAGAGCACATCCCAGGCCAGGAGAGGGGCCCCACACATTCCTCGGCTGCACCGCCCACCCCTGCGCCTTCCCTCACATCTGGGGGAAGGCAGAGGAAGGGGTTTCATTTCATACAGTGGCAAACTGACACCATCCCCATATGAATGAGTGTAAGTTGATACGGCTGTGCTGTTAAGTCTCCAGACGGTCAGAAATGCTATTCCTGAGAGATTAGGAACACTCTCCATTTTTTGCTTACAGTGTTTCAGAATCAGCATCCCAGGATGAAAGACAATTTCACTGCAAAACGCTGAACAGGGGTGCTGGGAATTCAAGCCCTTCAGCCCCCTCTCCAAATGTCAACATTTCATCATTCCCGCCGGGAAAGGAAAGAAGAAATGCCTCCACTCTCCAGGGCCAAATGCCTGCAGCTCATTTCCCTGTCACCAAATGCCCCACTACTGCATTACACAGCCCAGAGATCTCACCCAAGAACAGTCTTTCATCAGAAGGTAGTAACTAACAGTCAAAATCTGAATGCCCTAAACTTTGGGAGCAGCAGGGAGAAAATCAGAAACAAACTTCACACAAAAAAAAAGTGAGAAAAGATTATGTCAGTACTACCTCTTTATTGAAGCTACTTAAATCCTCTAATTAGATGCTTACCTGAAAAATTCTGGAGGTAGGGGAGGGGGAAGTATTTACAACTCTTGCAATTTTCACATGAAACAAATTAGAAGTGCAGCTTCCAGATAAAAATTATTTTGCCTTCAATGACTTTAGACAAAGTGAGCTTGCTATGGCTACTGACTGTTTGGGTGGAAGGCAATTGTTGGACTCTTGGATTTCCAGTTTGCCCAGTCATAGCACAACCAAACAGCCATGTTCTACTAAGTAGGTAATACATCTAGTTAGTAGATTACTTATATTTTTCAATACACAATGACAACCCATTTTTCCTTTCCATGATTTTTAAAAACTCATTATTTGTCTCCAACTCAAGGCCATGAATCAAAGCCACCAGGGAAGCACTGAGGGAGGTGTTATCTGGAGCCCAAAGAAGCCAGTATCCCCAGCCTGAAACAAGCAAGTCCCAAGCAAGGGGACTGATTCTCGGAAAATGCAGCTGCTGGCAGGAGAGGAATACCACCAGGCCTCCCTGAAAGAAGGCTGCCTATTCAACAGGTGTTTTACTCATGCCAGATTTCTGACACAGATGTAGAGGTGTATAACAGAGAAGCGTTAGCAAGGTTAGACTTCCATCTTTCCTTGTGCTCTTAAGATAGTTAAGCCATTCATTTATATCTTGACAAATACAAAATCCTCCCTTTTCCCCAAAAAAAGAGGGAGAGAAAAGAATACAACAGACCAAGCTTCATTGTATTTTCTTCTAAATTACGCACTTGTACTTCCATCAGCAGAAGTAAAACACCTTGGCCTGAAGCCAATCAGAAATCCCTCATAATACATTCAATAAGCCAAATCAAAACAATACATAGTTTATGAGAGCGGGGAAAAGAAACTTGAAGGTCGTATTTCATCTGCTGCAGCTCATCGTGTTCATTCAAACGGAGGCAGAAGGTTAACCGGCGGGATCTGCTCTTTAATGCCTGTTATTTCCAGTGGAAGGAGCTAAGCAACGACGTGCTTTGCTCAGTACTTCATGAAGAGGACCAGCAAGGAAATCCTAATGCTAAGGAAACACAACCCAGCTGGAGGGCAAATGGACAGAGGAGCCTGGCAACACACTGACGCTGAAACACACCTCCCTAGTGCAACTCAAAGCTGTTTTTTTGGACATAGTAGTTATAAAACTAAAAACATTATTTGGGTTTCATAATGCATGGAAACACCTTCCTCATTTTACAAAAAAGGGCATTTTAAACCAGCAGAAGGAAACAGCTCTCCTGAGCATTTAGAAAATGCTGAGTTTGTACAACAAACTCAGGTTTGTTGTACAAACCTGTACACTCCAGGCGAAAACAGGGACTAGATAGAAAATACTAGGTTCTACCCTCAGCTTTTCCGTTGCCTGTGTTGTCTAGAGGAAAGTAATTTATTAGTTTGATCCTGTCAAATTCTCTTCTCACTTTTCTCTTCATCCAAAACAGAGGTAACACACTAATCTTTTACTTACTTGATGCTTTCCTGCATTGCTTAAAACCATATATGAGAGGTAGTTAGGAATACTCGTATAACACACACATTAAATCTAAGAGTGAGATTAATGGTAATTAATATTCTTAACACTGTCATATCAACCAATCACAAAAATCTATGGATTTTTTGGCAGAAACATAGTGGGGTGGATAAATCACAGAAAGGACGATGGAAAACAACAACAAACAAACAAAACTAAACAACTCTATAGCACTGATGGAACTGAAATTATCTGTCCCTCTACATGAGCACCACACTGCACTGATAAACTAAATCTCTCTTTGATTGAAGGCCGAATTAAAACGGAGCAATGCAGGAACTCTTCTGACCCAAAAGTAATCCACTCAATCATATAATGCATCCCCTTCCTTTTAGTAAAATGAAAAGCCCTCCATAGAACCTTTTTCTTCCTTGACAAGTCCTTGACAGAAGAATGTGAATCTGGACAGTTAAATGAATCAATCACCAGCTGCTAGTCTAGGGCCAAGATGGTGAGCCGAGGGGCCTGCCAGAGTTCACTGACCAGTGGTCAAAGCAGGACAAAGGCTTTGCCTCTATGAATAGTCTGCTCCTGGGATCCAAAGGTCACTTAGCTGCCTTGGAAACGGTCCCCTTTGGTTATTTAAAGTTCTCAGGCTATTCTGCCACAGATATTATTGTTTCAGGTGGTCACCATCTTTCCCCATCACAAGTTTGTGAAAGGCCAGGCAACCATTATTTAGATAAATGGGAGACAATGGTGAACACGGCAGCAACTAAATAGCGAGGAAAGGAACAATTAAAATAAATAAAAATAATGCTTTACACTTCCCCATAATTCCAGCTTCTGAACAGGCCTGTGAAAAACATGCTCAGAGAAAGAAGGTCCCAGCATCCAAAGGTACAGACCCCCAGGAGGATCTAGGTATAGACATTGCACCAAAGGCACGAGGTCTTAAATATTTCGCTGCCTTTGAGATTCTTTACATGAATGTATCAGGAAAAGCTCCAAAAAGAAAAAAAAAAAAAGAAAAAAAACCCCAAACAAACAAGCATTGGAGCTTTTCTCTAGTCGTGACTGCAGGGCTGTATTTCCAAAAATCTGCCCTATGGCTCAACAAAAGACCTGTAGCCTAACAAGAAGGTGGTAGTCTAGGCTATGTGGGCGAGTAAATATTTGAGAGAAGAGACAGAGCAGATGAAAGAGGAGGTGAAAACCCACAGGTGCCAGCTCCTCCACAGCACTGGAGCCCACAGTCCTGCCTGGCACCTCAAAAAAGCTCTTCTCCTCTGCACCAGCAATAAACCTGATTTCATCTCAGTCAGATGACAGAAAGAGCAAACACCAGAGAGTGTATAGATGAGTGTATATATATATATATATAAACACACATACATTTTTTTTTTTTTTAAATATTACCTGAGGGCTATTATTATCAAGTCAAAATTATTGTTAAATACATGCTCAGACACCAGCCCACGTCTTGGTTGAATCAGAAAGTTCTGACAAACTTACTTAAGAAGTTGTCACAAGACTCTCTGTTACAAATCTTTCTTTCATGACACCCTGCCCATATAAAACTCTAATACTTTCAAGCATATTTATTTCATATTTTGTGTTACATACATCATTAGATAAATTAAGACAATCCCTAAACTTTCTCACTCACACATTCAATACATCTGTCTCTTACATGTGCGTATACACACACAATGAAAATTTCCCAAACGCTCAGAAGTTGGGAAACTGCAGAAATGAAGCTGTTTACGTAACTGATTTGCTCTGTTTATATACATGCTTTAGGAAACAATACAACTGCACGATCACACTTCCCCCACTATTCACAGCACCAAATGAATGGTGCTCACATAATGGGCATCTATTCAATATTTTGTTTTCTCCTCTCTGTTCAGTGTGTGGCCTCATTCCTTGTTTATTACACTCTGTTAAACACTGCCCTGAACAGAGTTACCAGCTTCCCTATGGCCTTCCCTGCAGGGCTCTGCACTACAGTTCTTCACAAATGTTACTGCATCCACTTTCACAACACCTTGAGACTATGTCCTACTATTAATTTAATTTTACAGCTGGGTATTGACAAACATTTGGATGATGCACTGAAATATTCACTAAATTTAGGCATCCAAGACATGACACTGGTCCTTCACAGCGCTCCACATGTTGCAATCATGGACAGCTCCCCCAGCTTGTTGCAGTTCCAACTGATCAGATCTCAGAACTTCATATCAAATATCGAGGCCATAAGAAAACATGTAATCAAAGACTTCCCATGAAAAGTAGGGACAAGTGGGCTCATGCCACATACTGCAGAAGCTTCTGGCTGAAGCAGTGATGCATTTTTAATACTCTAAAGATCCCCTGACTAGGACACTATTCTTTGTCTTTCTGAAGCTCCCAAGGGAAGTCCAGGCCTCCTGGGCCCACATTCCATGTGCTGAAAGACCAGCTGCTCTGATGGGCACACTCTCTCGAGTCAGTCTTCACCAGATCCCCAGTCCTCTTCCACTCTGAACTTGTACCCGTGGCAATCTCCAAACTGAGGCAAGCCCAGGTCCCGTCTCCACAAGACTCTCCTCAGCACTCGCCTCTTCCCACCAATACCCTTCCTGACCTCTGGACACATGAGACCACTCACACCTCCACCTCACCCCCTTCCCCTCCCAAACTTCCTCTCCAGGTAATTAGAGCATTGTTTCCAGCTTTCCATGCCAGCTGGTTTCTCCAGGCAGTGTTAAATCACACTTCAGCTCCTCATTAATGCAGAACAGGAAAAAAAAGCAAGTCTACATCTGTCCAGCACTGCTTAGAGGGAAAGCCCAGCTCAATGCTCACAAGCAACATGCTCAGCACAAACAGCACCTCCTGTGTCTCTAGCGAGTCAAGCTGAGTAAGGCTGAGTGAACATATGCCAAAAAACCAAAACAGTTTGAGATTTTTCCTCAGAACTTACAGGACAACCAATTTTAGTCATAGCAACAACAAAAGCTACTTCCAGACACAAAGGCCACTTCTCCAATAAGTTCCATGTCTCTGTTCCCTAAGTAGACATTCCCATGCTGTCCTAGTGAAAAAAAAAAAACAGAGAAAACAGTTTCATCTAAGATTTGTTCCAGGGAACAGGATAAACAGTCATGATGAAATATACTGTATTGGAAAAATTTAAAAACAAAGAGATGAATACTGACATGACAAACTTCTATCCAAAAGGTTAACATGTCAGAAAATTAGCAACTACAGTTCTACAATATAAATATTTGGTAAATTTAAGAGTAGAGTGCCACCCGCCCCCTTAGAAAAAGATCATCATTTGCACACGCACACAAAAATAACAGAGCAAAAGAAAAGTCTACTACTGGTACTTTTTTTGCAAGAATCATGATTAAAAGCATCAATAGGCTTCATCTCTACTATGCAAAAATAAAGTCTGGCAGCCGCTTCTTTTTGGGGCGGGTGATGTGAGGACTTTTTATGCCTTCTTAGAAAATCATGGGGTGTTTTTCCCATTGACAGAACTCTAGGCTCTGCTGTTCCTTCAGAAACATCCTTGCTAAGAGGACTGACTACAGCCAGGCCACGCTAGCAATTCAAACGTATGTCACCTTACCTAGCACAAATATTTTAATTATTTTAAATCAAAGTAACACCTTGGGGAGGTTTCCTTCCCATTGCTATGTCTTGAGATGGTCAGAGCTCATCTACCAGTCAGTAGCTGCCAAAAAGAGAGGACAAGCTCTCCCCAGATAGTCCCAAAGCCCCACTACTCCTGCCTACTCACCTCTAGCAAACTAGTGGACTGATTAAACTTCTTTATGTTTCACAGCAGTTTCTTTTTTTAATAACTTCACGTTTACATCATCAGTGGACTTTCATATCTAGTACACACCAAAAACCCCACAGGCTACTTACTACTAATGAAGGTCATTAAAGAAAATATCAACATTATAAACATTCATCTAAACACAAAGCATGGATTTTGAATGTGCTTTGTTCTCTCAGTAGGATCTACTTCCAGGATCTCCTCTGGTGCACAAAGTATACACAACTCTAAAAGGAAAGAAATACTGTTTCTAAACTCAAGTGTAATAAAATTCTGATGAAAATATTTATTCTGTTCTCAAAAGTGACCACTTTCAATAAAATCTGTGACCATAACGGAGTCTAATATACTACCATGCGCTCCATAATGATACCTATTAGCAGATTAGATATGCTGCCTTTTATGTACAGAGCTTCCTGTAGCTGTTTTATGACAGATAATATAGGGGTTCCTTTAGTATCTATAGTTTTTATTATTATTGTGTACTTATCTCAAATAAATCCATGCAAAACTAGTAATTATATTGAGGGGGGAAGGGAGGATAAAGCCCTGTTTAGATTTCAGGGATTCACCATCTGAAAGCTTTTATTCTTCCACAGTGAAGGAAAGTTATGACCTTTGACATGTGGCCATGGTGCCAAAGAAACCGCTCATAAATGTGTGTCAGTAAAGAAGCAGAAATCAATAAATTCATTTAATCCAGTGAACTATTATGTAGTGAGACACAATATATTTTCAAGAGCCAACTGCTCTACCCTTTCTCTCAAAAGACAAAAATTTTATGTAATGGATTTTTTGGATATTCAATTTTTTTCATAGTATCTTAGACACTTTAATAAATGTTTTGGTCAGTTATGGCAGAATTTGTTAGTCCATTCATCTCTGTTTGAAAGATCCCCGATACAGCTGGATTCAGGTAGCATAACAGGAACACTAGAAGGCGGGCAGATATCCTATTAACAACCTCTACCATTACCAGAGATAGCTATCCCACAGGAATCAAATACTGGCAGGTGTTAAAAGTGTGTATTTTTTTCCACACTGGGCGCTTAAGAGTAGAAAAAAATGAAATATTGTTCATCATTCCCAACAAAGTAATTTCAAAAGACCTAACAAAGCGCTGCTCTACACTATTTTAAAGGCTTTCAGTAATGCATTTGGTCAACTACCAAACACTACAAGAATCAGCAAAAAGCAGCACTGGGTAAAGATTCTGACCATTAAAAACAAGTACTAACTGCCACGTGCTGGGAATGTCACAAAACTCCCACCAATGCTACCAAGAATTCCACAGTTAATTTCTCATACGCTTTGGGATAAAACTGAGCTGCCTTCCTGGCACAGACTGGCTGAACTAATAAAAGCAGGATCCACTTTCAACCTCTATTGAAGATCAATGATAAATCTGCTTGCAAACTGTGGGCTACAGGGCTGTTTGCATAAATAAGCATTAAAAGCAAGAGGGGAAAAAAGAGCTGGTCATATGCTCGCTTAGGCTTTCGGAGACGAGGTGGGGGAAGGAAGTTTCACCCTCGTAATTTGGGACACGCTATGTACAAAGTTTCTCCTCAGGCAAAATGACAGAGTCGTGCCAGAACTCCCAGAGAATATTTCCAGTTAACATCAATTTACCGGATGTCACAGACAAGTTTAATGAACAAAATGATAAATGTCTGTCAATGGCTTCATAAAGTCAACAAATTCTCGCTACAAAGAACATACATAATGCACAGCTCTGCCTGAGGCACATGTTACAGCTATTAGAGGTTTACTAGAGATCTTGATGTGGATGGTGAAATGGTAATTTAATAATTTACACTAGTTAATTTGCTGATAAGTCATCTAAACAATTTATTAATATGTTCAAGATTGTACAAGAAGGAGCAAGCATTTAAAATTCTTCTGCGAGTTCAAAGACTTTAATTTTAAGGTTTCTTTGAAAAGATAACAGATTATTTGAAAATTTCCAGTTGTAACAAGTTGTAAAGCAAAAAACAATACTGTGTAACACTGAACTGGTTTTATTGTACATTACTGCAACGGCTATTAAAACAGCTTTTTTTGAATCATAATTATTGTCTGATTTTAAGTGACAGACAGACCACCTGAGACAAGATATTATACTTCTGTAGAATCATTTTTACCTCATCTAAATTTGGGGTCAAAATTGACCTCAAAGTATCTTATGACACTTCCCTCCTCTGCCACAGCTGTGAAAATAAGCTCCACTGGAAAGCAGCACCTCCTTCCAGTCATCAGACAGGAATAAGGAAGGAGGGGTCACCAGAAGCAGTTTTGCAGATCCAAAGCAATGATATAGCACATATGTGACAATTTATAAGAGAAAACGAAAAAACAAAAACTAACTAAATGCAGCAAAATCAGACTCACCTGACATGAGAAAGAAGGAAGTGGGAACATGGGAAGAGGACACAAATGATGAGAAAATTTTCAGTGTTAGAACAGATCAGCAAATAAATGAAAAGCTTTTCTATTTGATATGTTTTCCTCTCCATTTTAAGGTGTACAGAAGGTGTCTCAATACAGCTTAAAAAAGCCGACAAACACACTTTGTAAAATATGTTAATAGACAACTTTTATGATTTTAGAGGGAGAAGACAGAGCATTGCTACTTCACATGAGAAACTCATGCTGCAAAGGCTGAGATGAAAGCTGGTTTTCTAAACTTATTTTATCTTGTTTGGACTTTAATCTGAAATGTCTCAAAATAGAGCCAAGAAAACCTCAGAAACCATGAAGGTTTTACACAAGAAATCCTGATCTACTGAAACGAGAACAAGCAATGTAATCAATCAATGTGATCAGGATTATTATCTGAAGACACTAAAAATCAAATTTGAAAATATAAAGTTGCTTCTTTTCAAGGGATCCTCTTCGGTTTCCAACATTCATACATCACTCTATACAAGATGCACACCACAAGCTGTAAAGACTTAGCTTAACTTCCCCCCCAGCTATGTATTAAAAGAACACCAGATGACATGCTTAATGCTTGTAATAACTTACCTCTTATTACCTCTTGTAATAATGTACCTCTTACGCCTGGTCAATCAGGTAATTATTTCTTTTAAAACTCTCTCTCATAAGCAAATAATTTCAAAATTAAACTACTGCACCTCAGAGCTAAAGAGCAAATTACTAACACACTTCTAAACCAAGGTAAATTATTGCTATTATTAAATTCTAAATCACAATTTTAGCATGTTCTGAGGCTAGAGGACTAGGACAAGGTAAGTTTTGCTGTTTTGTCATCAACACACCACCCAAGAGTAGCTTGCAACTAAGACAGACTTTTCTCCTTTCTAAAACATTGTTTGTCCCACCTAAAGCTGCAATTCCAAAAATCTTGCACATACTGGAATTTGTTGCCCACACCACCATCTACCTCAAACATGTGCTTGGCAAAGATGTTCCACATCAGAATACAGATACAGTGAACTGCAATATTTTGAGATAAAACCCATCCTACCACCAGCCCCATGATTTCAGTCAGTACATAGGAAGTTTTCTTCCTAAGATTCTGTAGATGGGAAAATATATCAAAGACCCCCTCTGCAGCTGGCTTCATACTTTCCACAATACATTTCTGCCACCATTCTAAAACAACAACCATCTTACTCCTCGCTGTCCAGCAGAATTGTACCCAGACTCTGATGGCAGACACTGCTTTCAAACACAGTTCTTCTCCAAGGCTGGAGGTGCCATTTGCTCAGCAGTATCCTACCATTGAAAAAACTGGTAAAATACAAGTCAAAATGCAGCTGTGAGGTCTCGAGAGGAAGAGAGTTGATCATCATTGTCTGTTTTGTGTTCCAGGAATCATTCCTTTCCTCAGAGCTTTGCCTACATGCAGAAACAATGTCATAAAAACACTCCCAAATAATTTATGAGAATAAGGGTGTATTCTCACTACCTTAATCAGAAGAGGAAGTCAGGTAAAACAGGTATAAATGCAAGAATCATGACTACCGAAGGTTAAATAACTGCACTCTTTGCTGACTTTCTTCCTCCCCAGTAACCCTGCCAGAGATGGTGAAGTAGTGTCTTGGTACATTGCAACTTTTGCCTCAAATGATTAAATCACGATAAAAGCTTTGGATAAAGCTTGTTGTCAGCATTCCTATGTCTTTTACAAAAAGCTAGTTTTCAATATTTCATTTCTCACATTGCATTCTACTGCTCTGACATCCAGTGAACAAGCAGGTGCACACTGAATACTACTGCTACAATGTTCAGGCTAGAAGCAAACTTGCTCAAGCTTAACTACTGAAATATTTAGTTTTCTCATCAGCCAGAGTCAGAAAAGACCCTGACCACAGGGGGAGTTTTAAAAGTTGTTTAGTATAATACTGGCACAGAAAGACTCAGGAACTCTGAAATTTTTACCCCATGAAACACAAAGATTACACATCCTGTCATTTTTGCATTTTGACAATAAGAATCTAAGTGAACTTCAGGAGCAGACCTGTCTGCCTCTGGGGGAAATGATACCTAGATTCTATTTCCCTAAGCTGCAGACACTGTGATGTGTCAGAAACCTCTACCAGAAGTACAAGAGATGGGCACTTGAGAAACAAGCACTTTGAACAGGGCCTTGAGATGCTAACTGTATTATCCAGATGCCACTTAGTTTGTCTTTGAAGGCATTTATGTTGTTAACAAAAAAAACTTCCACTCAGCTAAGACCAAATTCGATTTCATTGGAAATAAAAACAGACAACAAAACCAATAGAATTATTATTGAGAGTTACGAAACAAAGTAAAAGCAGCAGAAGAAAACCTGCCTAGTAATGCTTATTTCTATTCTCCTCTAATAAATTAGGAAGGCCATCTCACTCCGATATTTTTACACACAGAAAAAACAGAGGAGGAGGCTACAATAATTGCATACACTAAGTCATAAGCAAACTGTCCATACTCAGGTGGTTTCACAGCCATCTCTTCCCTAAGTCTGCTGTTTATGTCTCTAAAAAGTAACAATTTAATCCATACAATCAAAAATTGTTTCCACTACAGATGCAGGTTTTGGAAGGCTGCCAGATGGATTTCTAACTCCCAACACAAATGATCTAGTGTGATTTTTTTTCCACCTCTAACTCAATTGCTGAGACAATCAACTTTAAAATGTAGACACTGCTTAAAATGCTGCTGCTTAAAAGCTACCTAGAGGTTGACCCTAGTAACTGATGTTGACCATACAACCCACACTTACTCAACAAAATGTGGAGTCTTGACATTGTTGATTACTTTTTCACTTAGGTGGTGATTACCAGTTATAAAGACTGGAAGTAATCAATCCCAATTTAACAGCTGGGCTTATTGATGAAACAAAAACAAAAAAAAAAAAGCAAAACTAAATAAAGATTATGTCCACAATTTTGGAGATAAAGTGTGGAAAAAATACAAAATCCTGAGGAAAACAAACAAATACTAAGCACAAGTTTGTCCAACAATTGGCATGACCATATTTCTGTAGGAAAACGCTTAGTAACTTTAAAATTCTTCCTCCAAGATTTTCTTTTGTCATTGTCTTAAATTGTTCTGCACACCATCAATAGCCACAGCTGTTAAATTGTGAAGACGTGACAACAAGTCTCTAGGCAAACAACTGCTCAGAGTGAGATCCTTTTCTTTAGGATAATCAGAGCTGGCTGACAAAAGGGGGCCTTACTGAATGCCCTTTCAACAATTTCTACACCAAGAAATGCAGAGAAAAAGGGAGGGGGAGGAAAGGGAGCAGTGAGGGGGAGCACCACACTGCAGGAACAGAACAGCATCTTTTGCTGCCATACATTGCTTTGCAAGTAGGAAAGCAATCTCCATAGGTTCGGGCACACAGCACACACAGAACTTGCACCAGGTAAGAAGTGAGTGCTTTTGGTCACAGCTCTGAACAACATCTAGCACAGCACCGTGTTTTTCTTCAACATTTCTCACATAGGTGAAGGTTTTATTAGCTACAGAGCACACTGCCAAAAAGAGCATTCTTTTTAAAAAGAAGCTAGTAAAAACTTTATACATTGTAAAGTTATGTTGATAAAAACTAGTAAATAAACCCTAGAAGCTTTGGTCTTACTAGCTAGAATGAAAAGCAAGGGCATGGAAGGCCTCAGTCTGGCATTAGGCTTGACACAAATTTGAAACCGAGGTGTCGAGGGAACCCATAAAAACCCACCTCTCAAGTGACATGGTAGTGGAAACAAACACTGTTCATGTGCACTAAGTAAAGTTTTATACACTTTTTTATCTCGGTAACAATATAAAAGCCCATTCATTACTCTGTGGAAGAGCTCTTACAAGTGCAGCCCTGTCATTGTTGAAAAAGGAGAGAATGCCCTAGTACCAACAACAACAACAAAAAGTAACTAATGGTTATGTCTTAAACAGATGCTGATTATTGTCTTCTGTCAAGGTGCTGCAGAACTTCAGGTCAAAAGATGCCTGGGAAGTTGTAGAGGAAAATACTACAATAAAAAGGTTAAGAAAGATAATATTTCCCAGTTTTCTTATTTCTTCAGGATATCTCAGTTAAAGAACAAAAATCTTATTCTTCTTCATTGTTATCAACTGATATTGCTGACTAAGACATTGGAACCTCATCCTCCTGCCTAAAAATACTGGAATTTAAATGCACTAAGGATCAGCCATGTGCACTCTCAGACTAGAAACAAATTTTCCTCTCAGGATATTCAAAGCAACAGCAGTAGGGCAGCACTTGTCAAAACCTAGACCACCAGGTTCCTCGAGCTGTCTGTAACCACACCAGCTCTACAGCATTAAGACTTTGCTGTCTCTTTCAATACAAGACTATTGCCTACAGCTGCCATTTGCCATTTCACTTCCACCTTGGTCCGAAACCACTTCTGCCTCCTAATACCACCCTTCTTTCTCACAGTTTGTACCCTCTCTCCATTACTATTCAAAATAATTAAACATACCTTTGAGTTCTATATGCATTTGGAAGACACCTGAAATTACAGATTCCATAGAAAATGAAAACTATATTGTTAGACCATAGCTATTAATCCCATTATTTTAAGGCAAGATACAAAATTATCAAAAAAAAAAAAAAAAGAAGCAGAAGGGCAAAATTTTTGCCTACACGTTTCACAAAGGCCGTAGTTTGATGAGCCCAAGTTTCATTAACCTTCCCCTGCCCCTACTAAGTCTTCCCACCTCCATTTCAGTCCTCTCAGTTACACCAGTGCAACCCCTGAGTGGCTCCAAGACAAACCCTATCAGGGAACTCACCTGGGTTAAACACCATCCTTTGTTTTAATTCTATTATTCTAACCCAGACCAGTTCCCTGTTCAGTTAGCTACACATGCAGCTGTGCCCACACGAGGAACAGCACAATGCCAGAGCAGGAACAAACAGCTGGAACTGCGAAGGAAACATGATTGTCACAGCACAGAAAGGGGCTCAGCTGGATGCACTCTTCAGTGCAAATATTTAAAAGCAGAGCAAAAGATGCTATTAGGCCATAAAAACATAAATACAGCCAATTGTTGGCAAGACAGTGGGACCAGAAGTCACATCACTGCCTCAGCAGGTAAGCAAAATCATGAACTTTCCACAAAGTACAGCCTGCTATGAGTAACGGGCCCAGCATTCCACAAACTGCAGTGCAGTGGGCACACACACAGTTTCCCTCCAGGAGCATGTTCCCAGAACATGCTTGCGTAACCTTTCACTCTTGTGAAATGTAGAAACCCGTACAAAAAGAACTAGGCTTACATTTCTTGTAATTCACAAACGCTGAAATCAATTCAGCCAAGTTACAAGAGGAGAAAGGGTTATCTAGGAATGCTGTTTATATACCATCCTACCATCTCAAGACTTCCATTTCCACTTTTTGTGAAAGGGAAATAAACAGTGAGCAACCTATCCAGTCACTGCCCAACACCCATGTCACCACCTTCAGAACACGATCCACCTTCCCCATTTTTCCTGAATAATATTTTATTGGAAGTCTAGCTTTATTTTTAGACAGAATCTTAGCTAACTGCGGTTGAATAATCATAATTTTAAAATGCAGGAAAACAAAAATCTCAGCTTGTTTACTTTCGGCTGATTCGAAGTTGTACCAAAAGGACTTCCTCTGAAGTCTACATTCCCTTTATATTCTGTTAAAAGAGATCTCAGTAGCAGTGGCAAAAGTTGAATTTTGAGTAAGTCATGCCCTTAAGTAGTACCATTTCCCCCCACATGTTGCCTCACAAAGAAGCAGACAGGACCTCCTCCTCTGCCCCCACATCAATCAGCCAGCTTTGGAAGTAACTACAAGCATGTACTGAAACTAATATTTAGTTTTACCTAAGCACTACCTCAGCACGAGAGTTTCCTTTTAAAAAAGTAGGGGGATCTCACCAAAAAAAAGCCCTAAATTAGTCAAATTCTTTTGTGCATGGATGAACAACAGGAAAGCAAAGCCTTGGGGCCTCTGGGGAGGAACCCTGTCCCTGCAGACCTACTCTGATGTGCTCGGGAGATAAGGCTCCATAGTGACACTTAAGGAAAGGCCTGCTCACATTTGAATTTCTGCATTCCTCAAGAACAATTCATGGCAATCACTAACTTTGCAGAGGAGCTACATGAAAGCTTTGGCCAATGAATGAGGGTCATCTGCTCTTTATCACAAGGGTAAACCTCATCCTGGCCAGTTTCTAACCTTTTAACCCTGTGAATTCTTAATTTGCACATGAATAATGGAATTCTTGCCAAGAGTGCAACCTTCAGCTTCCAGTTTCTAACTTTAGAAACCAAGACCTGATCTCCTTGTGTGTTCAGATCTTAAACTCTTGGACAGATTAAAGTTTTTGATTTCCAAATGCAACACTAAACATTACAATTCTGAAGCAAAAGATAAGCTTATTGGCAAAACCTCTGACCAGGCAAAGTAAAAGAACATCCTCGCACCCTGCTGCTACCAGTGACTGAAGAGAGCATTTGCTTTTTTCCTCCAAAGAAAGAATGCCCATTTAATGCCTATTCTCCACCTGTTTAATATGTATAGTTCCTTCTGTACCCTGACCACAAGGTAATTTGCCTTTGCAGCAACCGACAACTGTTTCTAAAAAGAAAAATTGTAAGGCTACAAAATCCCCCACAAGACTTTCATTTATTTCACTTAAAATGTCTGTGAAGTTCAATCAGTTCACGAGAGCAGGCAGAAACACTGTGAAAATGAGAGAGAAAACTAATTTTGCACGTGTTTTATGGGCTCAGAATTATCACAATACAAATTACTGCCCAATTTCACAGCTTTACAGTAAAGATGACACTCTGAAATGGGTCAGCTTGGCGCATGACTAAAGAGAAGAGACTGCTGCATAGGATAACTTCATGTTTGGCCACTAGTTAACCACTTAATCACTAAGTCAACAACACCTACTGTGATCATTATGGATCCGCTATCTCTTCCAGTTTTCTCCAACAGCCATAGAAAGCCTTTCAAGTATTCAAAGAAGAAAAAGAAATCTTTTGTCACAGTCTTACAGAGGAGGGGGGAAGGAAAAAAAAGGGTTGCAAAACAAGAATCTCACTCCAGAGCACGCCATCTATTAGTTCATTAGACTTTCTTGGTGAAAATCAGCAAAATTAAACCACCTTTCTGATGAAGTAATATGTATGCGAGCAACAAACATTCACAGAAGTTCAGTATTGTCTGAATAAAACCAAACACTACAACTGCATTGCCATGCTATTCTACCATAGTGCTCTGCACTATCCCAGTTCTCTGATATTGAGCATAGAGCTCATCCTGCAATGTCTCCAATATAAAGTGGCCCTGAATTTCCCAGTCCTACACACAGAATTCATCAGCCACTGCTTAGTTTTACGTTGGTTAAGAACAACAAAAAAATTCCTATCCTCTTTAGAAGCATTTTCTTACCTAATTTTTAATCATGCTGAAACTCTGAAACTTAGTGAGGTGAATTTAAATGTTAAAAATTGTAATACTTCATTTTTCACCATTTTACCAAAAGCACCCACGAATTACTTGGTCCATTAATCCTGTATATGAGCAAGACAAAAAGTAATATGTAGGCAGGTTTTTGAAATGGAGAGTTCAGAGTTTCACATTCTTACAGCATGTGAAAGCTCAGCACTCACTTCAAGCCACCTGCTCCCAGGATGGTTTTGAACCACCCAATGCTCTGGCTCGCTGAACAAGGCTTTTCATACCTTCCTGGGGGATCTCGTGGACAGTTTTTACAATCAGGCCGGAAGCACACAGAAAAAAAACTTACAAATGTTAACATTCACACATTTTTTAATGCAAGCTAATATACCAATTTTATTAACTAGTTACAGATTGAATTCAGCAAAAGCTGTCAAGTTTTCACAGAATGACCAGCACTAGTTTTATTCAACTTGCTACTAAGAACAGGGTCGAAGAGGTCAAAGGAAGTCTTTTCCTATTAGATTAAGTTCATCAGTTAAGTCCTATAATAGAGGGAACATGAGAAGACTACATAAACTGTGTACTCTCTGTGTTATACTTGCTTTGAAATGAAAGTTTTCTTTACTTTGCCAAAATTTACTTTTCTTTGAAAAGTACATTCCCATGTACTTTTGGGAAGCAAAAGGAGATCATGTTGTAGAAATAGTCTAGTGGCAAAGCTCTGCACTGCCATGGAAAAAGGCACAGCATTCCCTCCTCACACACATCTCTTGCTCAATGTTTAAAGATGATAGGAAAACGGAGGGCAACAAACACCCGGGGTCAGTCTGTTAAAGCCATAAAGGCACTTACACACAACTATTTCCTTCACCATTCATCCAGCAGTAGGGAGTCACTCCAGAAATGTGACTCCTGCTTCCTAGTGGAACCACAGAACAGGCCCTCATGGGAGGTTCCCGAGGAGTCCCAAAAGGGACAGCACCCACATCTGCTTGGCTGAACACGTGTCAGAAAAGCAAGGCCTTACAGTTGGCCAGAAAACCCTTCCCCTCTTTCCTCTCCCAGAGATAAACATCTATATTAATCATTCTGCCCTGCCCCAAGATGGCACAACACAGCATCAAAGCTACTGAACAGGGATTTTTTTTCTTTTTTTTAATCAGATCTGTAGATAACCCTTCTAAGGCTGCTAGAGCAGCACTTGGGAAACAAGACCCAGGACTTCTGTAGCCAGCATGACTCTGCATCACCACGTGCTCCAGACACTGGTGAAACACATAAACCACCCACACAAGGCACCACTGCCCAAGAGGTCTCACAGGTTCACAGGTGCCTGCACTTCTGCCACATCAGGGACTGAAAAAGGGACCACCAGAAGTTTTCCCCATAATCTTTAAACATTTGAAAAGAAATAAAGGTTCTCTAGAATTACACTCTAATTTTGCATTTTAACTTTTCAGATACACAATCAAAATGATAGGTTGTTGTCTGCTGTTCTGGAAATTGCTGTCACAAACTCAGGAGCAGGTTAATAAACAGGAGCTGGGACTTACTTGCTAATGTGAGGTGGCTTTTTTGACTGAGAATGGCCCCATATTTGTTCAGAGCTAAGCACTGGTAAAATCCTTCATCAGACAGCTCTCCCTTCTTTCCTTCCACCTCACTGATATACAACGAGCCGTTGGATAAAGTGTAGATCCGTTCATTTTCAGACACTTTGCCTCCATTTTTCAGCCATGTAATAGTTATAGGAGCTTCACCCCGGGCTTGGCAGTCTAAAACCACTGGATCCTTCCTCGACACAGTAACGTCCTGAGGCTCTTTCACAAAAAACAGTTCACTAAAGCACCACACTCCTAAGAGAGAAGAAGAAAAAAAAATTTTTTGCCTGTAAGGACAGACATGTAAGCAGAGACGTGCAAGTTACCAAGCGCCCTGTGAGCCGCGAGTCACCCCGCGGAACCCACAGCACGAGGTGAAGCTATCGCTACCACACGCTCCGAACTCGGACAACTCTGGGGAAACTTGGTACTGACTCCAAGCGGCGCGAAGCCCTCAGGCTGTAAAAAGCCGAGAAGCCAGAGAAGCAGCGCAT
>VZTG01006873.1:0-15269 GCA_013397845.1 Melanocharis versteri | reverse complement strand
GGGGGTCGCGGCGGACAATGCGCCGGGGTGGGGGGCGGCAGCGCGGCCGGCTCCGCGCACGAGGGGCCGCGGGCTCCGGCGCTATCTGGGCCGAGCACGGCCCCGCAGACGCGACCCTCCCGGACAGCACCGGCACCCGACGGCAGCTCCGCCGACCCCCGAGCCGGGCAGGCGCTGCCGGCTGCGGTACTTGGCGGGCGGGCTGANCTAGTTACAGATTGAATTCAGCAAAAGCTGTCAAGTTTTCACAGAATGACCAGCACTAGTTTTATTCAACTTGCTACTAAGAACAGGGTCGAAGAGGTCAAAGGAAGTCTTTTCCTATTAGATTAAGTTCATCAGTTAAGTCCTATAATAGAGGGAACATGAGAAGACTACATAAACTGTGTACTCTCTGTGTTATACTTGCTTTGAAATGAAAGTTTTCTTTACTTTGCCAAAATTTACTTTTCTTTGAAAAGTACATTCCCATGTACTTTTGGGAAGCAAAAGGAGATCATGTTGTAGAAATAGTCTAGTGGCAAAGCTCTGCACTGCCATGGAAAAAGGCACAGCATTCCCTCCTCACACACATCTCTTGCTCAATGTTTAAAGATGATAGGAAAACGGAGGGCAACAAACACCCGGGGTCAGTCTGTTAAAGCCATAAAGGCACTTACACACAACTATTTCCTTCACCATTCATCCAGCAGTAGGGAGTCACTCCAGAAATGTGACTCCTGCTTCCTAGTGGAACCACAGAACAGGCCCTCATGGGAGGTTCCCGAGGAGTCCCAAAAGGGACAGCACCCACATCTGCTTGGCTGAACACGTGTCAGAAAAGCAAGGCCTTACAGTTGGCCAGAAAACCCTTCCCCTCTTTCCTCTCCCAGAGATAAACATCTATATTAATCATTCTGCCCTGCCCCAAGATGGCACAACACAGCATCAAAGCTACTGAACAGGGATTTTTTTTCTTTTTTTTAATCAGATCTGTAGATAACCCTTCTAAGGCTGCTAGAGCAGCACTTGGGAAACAAGACCCAGGACTTCTGTAGCCAGCATGACTCTGCATCACCACGTGCTCCAGACACTGGTGAAACACATAAACCACCCACACAAGGCACCACTGCCCAAGAGGTCTCACAGGTTCACAGGTGCCTGCACTTCTGCCACATCAGGGACTGAAAAAGGGACCACCAGAAGTTTTCCCCATAATCTTTAAACATTTGAAAAGAAATAAAGGTTCTCTAGAATTACACTCTAATTTTGCATTTTAACTTTTCAGATACACAATCAAAATGATAGGTTGTTGTCTGCTGTTCTGGAAATTGCTGTCACAAACTCAGGAGCAGGTTAATAAACAGGAGCTGGGACTTACTTGCTAATGTGAGGTGGCTTTTTTGACTGAGAATGGCCCCATATTTGTTCAGAGCTAAGCACTGGTAAAATCCTTCATCAGACAGCTCTCCCTTCTTTCCTTCCACCTCACTGATATACAACGAGCCGTTGGATAAAGTGTAGATCCGTTCATTTTCAGACACTTTGCCTCCATTTTTCAGCCATGTAATAGTTATAGGAGCTTCACCCCGGGCTTGGCAGTCTAAAACCACTGGATCCTTCCTCGACACAGTAACGTCCTGAGGCTCTTTCACAAAAAACAGTTCACTAAAGCACCACACTCCTAAGAGAGAAGAAGAAAAAAAAATTTTTTGCCTGTAAGGACAGACATGTAAGCAGAGACGTGCAAGTTACCAAGCGCCCTGTGAGCCGCGAGTCACCCCGCGGAACCCACAGCACGAGGTGAAGCTATCGCTACCACACGCTCCGAACTCGGACAACTCTGGGGAAACTTGGTACTGACTCCAAGCGGCGCGAAGCCCTCAGGCTGTAAAAAGCCGAGAAGCCAGAGAAGCAGCGCATTGCACACCGGCCCGGGCACCGCCACGGCACGGGCGGGGGGCGCGGCGCCGGGGCGGCCACACAGGTGCGACCGCTCCGCCCGGCCCGCTCGCTAATTTTACAAGCCTGCCAAAGCAGCCGGAGCGAGGCGCGTCGTAAAAAGGCTGATTTTACAAGGAATCGTTAGCGAAAACCCCTCACCAGAGCGCGGAGGGGCCGCGCACCGCCCGCGCCCCTCACGCCCCCCTCGCCCCGTCGCGGCGCGAACAAAGCGCGGAGCCGCCGCCGGTTCCCGCTCCCTCCCCGGCCGGTCCCGCCGGTGCCGGATAAATAAAGCNCTGGGCCGAGCACGGCCCCGCAGACGCGACCCTCCCGGACAGCACCGGCACCCGACGGCAGCTCCGCCGACCCCCGAGCCGGGCAGGCGCTGCCGGCTGCGGTACTTGGCGGGCGGGCTGAGCCTTCCAGCCGCGGCAGGAGCTGCCGGCCGTGCCTTCCCCCGAGACGCCGGGCTCGCCCGGGACAGCGCACGGCTCACCGGCATGGCGAGCATCGGCAACACGTGCGCTGGACCCGGCGCGGCGTAACCGAAGGGCTGTGCCAAAGCCAGAGCTCCCCGCCCAGAGCACCGAACCAGGGGAAGTGCTGAGCCGTGGACCCTGCACAGGTGCAGCACTGTCCAGGTGTGCCAGAGCATCCTCACACCCAGATAAAACTGGCCTTCCCACACATGCGGACAAATGTTTGACTTGAGGATGGGCATTGATCAGAAATAAAAAGCCAATTTTGTTAGTGTTTCTCACTGAGCCCATCCTACAGCACCAATAAAACCACTCCCAGATGGCCACATGGGACAGCGCCGTGCTGTCGAGGATGAGCTGCCCTTTACTTACATGGTCAGAAAACAGCCTTAAGTTTGCATCTGCCTCAAACTAGCTTGCCAAAATGCAACCTAAACTGCAAACGTGGCTTGAGAATCATGCTATCACCACCCTCTGGATAATGTGTTTGGGAGATACCATCAAATGCTGCCGCTGTCATTTAAGCTTTCACCCGATTTTACTCCATGCTTGCAGCCAGCAATTTCTAATCTCTTTTTTTGTCTGTTCAGATTTCTAGTTTCTAAAGTTACCGCATAGTAAGGCACCTTCTTACTCAGCAGATTTCCCCTATGTTTGCATTCATTGTAAGAGCTGCTGACTTCAGTGACAGGCAAGTTTTTACTGCTTTTTGTTCCTGCCAGCACTGCAAAGCTCACAGAGCTGAGAGCTGGCAGCCAAACCAGTCCCTTCTGCTGCATCATCACCGGGACTGGCTACAGCCTGAGTCAGTGATGCCTCTGAATCTCTTTGGGAGAAAATCAGAACTACCAAATTATGGTGTAAGCCATAGGCTGACCTACATCACCTTCCTCACTTGTCAAAAATACACAAGCAGAGTTTTCAGGGAAGGTAGTTAGGAAATATTTGCTTTACATGCAAATCAATTACCCAAAAGGCATCCAGACAGTTTCACAGTCACTTTGCAGAGCAGAGCTGCACATGCACTTCGGTGTCCAAATAGGACCAAATACAGCAACAGGATCCACTTGACCCAGTATTTTTTAATTTTCCTCAGTGTTTTAATTTATCTAATCAGAAAAGTGTGAACTATGAAAAAAAAAATCACGAGCAGTTTTGTTTATATTATTTTTGAGCATTAATAACTAAATAGTCATTCTTTCTTGTGGTAAACTCACAGCTTTCATCTGCAGCTCATGCTGGCACTGTACTCTCTCCTGCTAAATTCTGGTTCATCAGTGTGACCTGAATTTGAGATTTCCTAGAGGAACTCAGCACACCTAGAAGAAAAACACAATAGGGAATGCAATATCCAGTAACATTTCTATGCCAGATGCCTTGGTTAGTTGGTGGAGTGGCTGGAGCTGTCCCTGGGAGACACAAGGTCATTTCCCTGCAGACCTTGGCACTACTTCCTGCAGGCATGAGTAGGTGGCTGAGCTGTACTGCCCAGCTCTGGACACTATCCCACCTGTCCCAGGGGAACACCTCCTTACCCAATTCACCAGCCCTTTTTGAAGGAGGAGTTGGTCTGAGTTGACCAAGGGACAAGAAAAAAGCTGGCAGGGAGAGAGCAAGTAGTAGTCCTGTCCTACTTATGGGCTGGTTTGCCTTAGCTGTGTCATCTGTGCTCACTGCTGTATTCTGCTGTGATGGGGAAGCTGCTTTACCATCTCTCTGGACTACACTGTGCCAGCAGGAGATTTTCACTCATGAGATCAAATGCAATATTTGTCTTAAATGGCTTAACAAAGAAAGTGCTTCCCTCTGGATTGCTCCTTGTGCCTGTGTCTGGGCAGCTACAAACACCAACATTTTCATTTTCACATTTCTGTTTAACAAAATAAGCAATACAACTCCTACTAGAACTAAGCAGTTTGATAGCTAGATGAGTATAAACTCTCCCTCTTTAATCTGTCAGGATTCATTATTTTAACACATTTCCCAGTAATTAATTGGGTAAGAGATAGTGCAGACTTGCGATAACATATCTAAATTCATACATAACTGATAAACTCGCTGAACCACAGTCTAAAGGCACTGCCAGTTGTAACTTTGTCAAATACATTGTATTTGTAAATATGCAGCCAATGAACACAATTATCTACTTGGCCAACCATTTCAGAAGCATTATCTTGAGAAAGACAGAAGGACAGTCCAGGAGTACAAGATCTTGCCAGCCAACATAAACAAAGCCATGCCTTACTTTGCTGCAAGGCAGCAATTTTTCTTCTGTCACCAACACAGACTTTTTTTGCTTGACTTGAGCTGTATTTTTGGCTATCCAAACTTCCCCAGTTTTTGTGGTTCTTCTCAGACCCATAGAAACCCTTTTCTATGTTTTCTCTTAGATTTTTGGGTCTGCAAACAAGCTGCACACATCTTTCAAAGAAATAATAACTTGTAATACTTGAGCAGTCAGCTCTTCAAAGTCTTAAGACCTAAACCAGTAGTAAGAGCTCTCTTTGAAGCGCTATAAACAGCTGGAACAACAGCACGCTGTCGAGGTTGCTGTCTGTAAATAACCTGATTTACCTTATGCTGCATTTCAGCCTCAGCCCTGGCCAGACCAGTCTGTATGTTTCCTGGAAAGAACAATTTTAAAAATCAGATTGACTTGAACAGATCTGACTCAACATTTTGCTCCATGGGCAGCTGGCAATGCATCCAGGACTGCTAAACTGAGCTAGGGTTTATAAAATCCAGAATTTTGGTACTATTATGAACCAAAGAGAGGGATTTTCCAAACATAAATGAAATCTCATGACCATGGTGTTTATACACTTTGTCTAAAGTGTTACCAACATCTCTAGAAAGTGAACTGATAGCCAGGAGTCTTCCCTGGGATGGAATGTAATGGAATGCCTCAGGAAAAGGAAAGGAGCTAAAAATTCACTGTAACTGGACCTTCCCAAGGTGAACTCTGTATTTATGAGATCACTGCAGCCCCAAACCCAGGATGGAGAATGCAATTTCTTTCCACATTAGAATAAGATTTTTCTGGTGTTAGAATCTTTACATCTCCTTCAGCTTAAACCAGAAACAGTCCTGTTTGCTCTGTGGTCACTTTTGCACTGAGCATTTCACCCCTATCTGAGAAAATGAAGAGCATCATGTTAGCTCTTTCATCCCTATGGTCTGGGAAAAGCTGTCACAGCAGCATGGATGGTGTTTGGCATGGCTACAAATGGCCTGAGCTGGGTTGCCGCGTGCTGCTGCATCCCACCTGATCTAACAAGCTCAGAAATGGGAAAGTGGTTTTGCCCATGTGATCTTTTCTCCTGTTTTGGCTTCACATGGCTGTGCTCTAACAGCATAATATCATGGAACAGAAAAGGAAAGGAATGAGCACCTCTGGGTGGGAAACAGGAGAGGTGGGGAGAGAGTTATTTACAGCAGTTTAAAGTGTCCCCATTGGAATATGTGCAATCACAACACTATCCTCAATTAGCTGTAGCCCATAAGATGTGGTAGTAAGGTCCCAGAGCCCAAATCCATTTTCAAACGGACATATAGTCATTATCCTGGTCCCCCACAGGCTCAGCCCTTCCCCGCTGCCAGGTCCCAGCTCATCCTCCAGCTCTGCTGGGTGTCACTGCTGGTGTGGAGGAAGCTGGAGCTACAGGCACTGAAGGGTACCAGCAGCACGGGCAGCTGAGCGTGGCTGTAGCAGTAGTGGAGCTGCAGCCCAGGGCAGGTTGGGAGCAGTGGTAATTGCCAGAAACCTATTAACTGCAGGGGAATTGCAGCAATTTGCACCAGCCAGCTCTGCCTTCAGACAGAGTCCCTAAAGCCCAGCTAAGGGGCTGCCACGACGCTGCACTCCTGGCAGGGTGTCATTAACTCTTCTTCTCAGGGAAGCCCCTTTTGTCCCTATAGTCCTTGGTCCGAGTGTTTTTGATCTGGTGTCACTGTAGGCATGTTTAGACGCTTTCTTGTTTCTCATGCCAAACTCCTGACCCAATTACAACTGTATTCCCAGATTTTAAGTATGTTACACTAGCTCTATTAAGACCTACCATTAAAATGTTTACTTTTGGCACGTTTGGTCATTTAGTAGATTTTTGTTTCATTCTAAACCTGTGTACAGTTACCATCTCCATTGCCTTCTCAGAGGAGATTCACTCCTTCCATGAGCAGATGGGCAAGCACACTTTGGGCTGAGCCCTTGGAATGCTAATGAACTTTCTCTCCAGGGAGCCTTCCTGTACAGGAAAAGCACACCTTGACAAAGGGATTTTAACACAGATCTAATCTCGTCATAAAACAACTCCAAATTGAAAGCAATACAATTATTTGCTATATTAGCATTTGTTTCCCCTTCCAGCCACCTTCCAGTGCTTCACTGGCCCAAATCAGTGGTGCACCTTTG
The DNA here is from genome assembly GCA_013397845.1 of Melanocharis versteri. Classification (NCBI taxonomy): domain Eukaryota; kingdom Metazoa; phylum Chordata; class Aves; order Passeriformes; family Melanocharitidae; genus Melanocharis; species Melanocharis versteri. Next base: position 8,456 of record VZTG01006873.1, on the reverse strand, counting down.
CCAGGTTGTTTCACAGTGCCCCAGAGACAGCCTCCAGATGTTTACCCCCACCCCTGAAGGCTCGTCACACCAGAATGAAGAGGAACCCTGCCATGAATTTCAGCAGGAGATGGATGACACCCCAACATCCTCTCCCCTGCTGCCAGAGGTAACCACAGGCCATTTGGAAGAGCAACCTCACAGGGATCTGGCAAAGTGCATTCCCATGCTCTCCCATGCCCATTTGCTGCTACTGGAAGGTGTGAAAAATATCCAAGTATTTTTGGTCAGTCAGCCTGCTGTTCCCTAGATGCAAGCCACTAGATCTTGTTGGTACTTTTAACAAACCACACAGCTATAGAGAAAGGGGCATACCTGATCCCAGATGCACTCTTGCCCTCACATACAGTGTAAAGACTTTATGGTGTGGAGTTTGGATTTACTGCAGCTCCAAGCTTTCTCTTCTGGCCTTCATGCCACAGCTGATGCTCCTCTGGTTCAGTGAACTTATCTGAACACATAACCTGCCAGAAAATCCTTTCTGTTTTTCAGTAGAGCTTGTTTTCTCCTGGTTTATCTCCCTAGCCTGGCTCTTAGGTGTAGAAACATTGAGGGTTGCAACATGGAGCAGAAGGTGTGGCAATAGCACAGGACAGTGGCTCGGATCAGCCAAACCACCATGAACACATCCCAGGCCAGGGAGCCTGCACACTCCTGCCATGCCACCTTGGGCTCTCAAACAAGGAGCTGAGCACCATTTACTTCCTCTGAGCTCAGGGGTGCTCAGCACTCCTGGGTGGAAAGTCCTCAGCACTTGGCTGGCATGGGACCAAAGTGACCGCAGACTGGCAGCAGCAGCTAGAATCTGCACACTGAAACACACAGAATATTTTCATAAAGGATTTATGCATATGTAGAAATCACAAGGCACAGGAATGGCCAGCAAGTGGAGAAGAGCTGTCCCAGAAAATGCATTTGCAATGTTTATATTTTTTAATTGGCTCAGTAGTCCCCTCTCTCAACCCTTTCCCCAACATGGAAACAAACAAAATCCTGGAAATGCTGCAGTACTGTACTCTGATGCTATCTTCCATAAATCAAAATGTTTAGGCACTGGGTCGATACAATAAGTATCAGACCAAGAATAACTAAACAGAAAGAAAGTATCTCCTAGGTTACCCTTTTCTATGTTTGAATCTACAAAGGAATCTCTCAGAGGCAGCGTTCTGTTAGTCTGTCATGCTTATCATGATAACCCACTGTTCTGCAGCTATTTGTTTAGCAACAGGCATGAAATATGGTCTCCTTTCATCCATATATAAGTTACCTTCATTCTGCTATTACAACAGGAAACAGGCAAATAATTTCTTCCTCTTTTCCTTTATATGTTTGCAATGATAAAACAAATATTGGAAATAAAATAAATGAAAAACAAGGCAAGTCAGAGACTAGCTAGCATTTGGACATACTGCTGAATATACCATGCTACAGATACCTATTTATTTTTGCTGTGAAAGATTGCCTTTCCTTTGTCTTTCCTTTCTCAGCATGTTAACAATGTGGACTCTCCTCTTATCTACAATTTATCCCAAGGAACTATTAAAAAGAAGGATTGGATGAGGCTTCCTGCTGCTCTTGTCCCATTTCATCTCCCAGAGACATAAGGAATTGCTGGTCAGGGAGAGGCCACTTTGCCAAAGCAGGCTGTGCCCCATGGGTTTATCTCGGTGCTGCCAGCACTGCTCCCTCCAGCGCACTGCCCTGTCACGGGAGAGCAATCGCCTCTCAGGAGTGTGAAGATAAACAGATTTGAAGCCTTCAAGGCATGTTCCCAGCACCTCCTCCCCCTCACATGCACGCAGAGGCTCAGTCTGCAAAATGCCCCTGTGCACAACGCGGCTTTGGGGATGGAGACCGAGATGTTTGAAGGGCCACACGAAGCTGTGACTTGCACCAAAACGGCTTTACCAAGAATTCGGGCTGACCCGCTAAAGGCAACACCCCGGTGCAAGGAGCGAGCTAAGGGGGGTGAACCGAGGGGAGCCAAAAGCTGGGCATGGCAGGGGTGATTTCTTTTGATGCCCAAATTGCTGCCTCCATCAGCTGCAGTTGCTGAGATTTTATCCCAGCTGGGCTGCAGGAGTCACTTGGGGGCCTGTGGGGATCTCCCCTATTTAAAGGCTCTGGAAGAGCTGTCTGCCCAGTGCTGGATGGGATATGAAGGCAAGAGACACAACTGGATTACAGTGCCCTGCATGGCCCAAGGGGCTGCAGGGAAACAAAGCAGCCCACTCCAATTCTTCCTTCCCCTGCATTGTTACCGACCTGGCTTAGGTCTCCATCTGGGCCCTGCCCAGGCACAGCAGAGCAGGAGGAGATCAGAAACTCTGCTGGAAGCACATCCCCAGGTGCCCTCAGTTTAATGCAATTTAGCACTTGCCAACCCAGCATAGGCACTGCCAGTTCCAAAGAAGTCGTGTGGCTAAGTGAGGAATCAAGAGAACTAATCCTGATATAAATAACTTGGGGGGCAAATCACAACTTTTTTGTTTGTTTGTTTTGCTGGAATTAATTCCCTGGTTTGATTTAGTGTGTGGCATACACAGGTATGCCTGCATAATGCATCAGGAGAGCAACCAGCAGTTACAGCTGCTCATAGTATAACTGCTCATAGTATAACTGTGCTGCTTTCCAGGTATCTGTGCTGCTAATCATTAGCCCAGGATTACGTTTGCTAAATGCTAAATAACACTTTGCTGTTATTTATGTTCATCTCTGTAAGATCACAGTGGCCAGATGCTGGCACATGATGGAACTTGTACTGTTTAAATAATACAAATACGGAATACATACCAAAATGTCCATGCTAAGTAGCTAGGGAAAAAAAGTATGTGTGCCGTGGAGGGGGGGCAGTTATGACAACTTAGGGAGTTAAACTGGCCTAATGTGCTCAACTGAGGACAAGGCCACTGCAAGTCACCGGGTGGAAATCCCACGTGGAGCACCTGGGGCCATCCCACCCAGCCTCAGCAAGCTGCAGCACCCAAAGCATGATGCTGAACCACAGCACACCTCCAACATACAGACAGCAGCTCTCCCAGTCCTGCCAGGTGTTCAAACTCCTGTTGGCTTCAGGAGGAGCCTGTCCCATTAACAGCTCCAGTGCAGGACACCCCCAGTCACATCCTGCAGCCCCCTCCCCACCACAGCCCAGCCCCGCAGCAGCTGCAGCCCCACACCAACTGACTGAGCTGCTTCAGTTAGATACAGCATGGTCAGGATTAATTTCTTTCTCCAGTGAGAGATCAACTGATCCAGCCTGTTTGCACCTGAAGAGTCAATTAAATAGCTGGACTTTTTCCAGTGCAGAAAAGCATTTACGTGACCTAAATGTTGTTCGTTCTTCTAATTCAGGTCTATGTAAGAAGGCAAAATTCCAACTACACCTCTTATCTTTACAAAATTGTAGACATTTATATAAATGAAAATCTGATCTTAGAAAGGCTTACAGTCAGACTCCAAATTCTCAATGTGGAGAATAGCAAAATGAATTAATTTGCAAAATAATAATTTTTAGCTACATGTTAATAGAGCTCATTTATATTATATTGGATGAAGCAGCACCTCACATTTTGATAGCTAACCTTTAATTATACTAAGAAAAGCACTTCTAACATTCTGATAAAGCACAGAGAATTCCTTTTTACTAACCTGTGATATAATTATTCTGTGAGTCTCTAGCACAGGATGCCAATGACTACTGGACTGAGACCCAAAATAGGAATGAACAGCTTCTCAGCCCCCTGATTTTGGGTCAGTTTCTGTAGGTCTACATAGAAAGGCAGGCATTTATTTAAAACTCTGCATTACAGCAAGCAATAGTGCAGGAGCAACTAATTAGGAATAAATCTATTAAGGATGGACAACTAATTGCTGGGCAGCAATACATAGAATGGGGGGGCTCATAACTCCATCCAACACTTTCTGAAACTGAATTTATTATATAATTATCATAACTAGAAAATAATGTGTTGTAGCTATTCAAAGTAAATAAAATATATTCACATAAACCACAGCTTCAGCTAGAGAGTAATTTCTAATATCTTCTATAGAGAAATTCGTTTACTTGGGCAAAGGAAGAAAGCAGATTTTCCAGACAAATGGATGGCATGGCCTGGCCAGGGTAACTTCTATTAAAGTGGCATAGTTTGTCATATCTGACAACACACTGAAGAAAGTTATCACTAGTTAAGGGCCTGACCCTGCATTCCTTAAGTAGACAAAAATCCCTTTGAAGTCAATGAAGCATCCTGCTCAGATAACTATATCAGGATTTGGCAATTAATGAAAACTTCTAATTTCTTAAGTAGATTATAAAAGGTTTTCCCTGAAAAATAACTATTATATGTTACTCACAGCAACTCCTTCACAGTGCGGGTTTGCTTCCAGCAGCTCTTGCAGCACAGGAACTGTTTTTCGCTAACTAGGAATTACCAAAAGTCAAAACCGCATTGTTTTCTATTTGCATTGATCTGCCTTAAATGTACTTCTCTAGCTGATGCCTAGTTGAAGGTTTTGACAGCTTTGCATTCAAAAGGTCAGTAAGCAGTCCTCGGGGCAATTTGATTTAAACCTTTAGCATTTTGCATCCTCCCAAGCAGCAGTGCATAGAAGGAGGTGTATTCACAGCCTCTAAAAGGTCATACTTCCCAGCCCTCAAAACAAAACCCCAATCAGAAATATTTCAGCTTGTAGAAAATATCAGAAAAGCTAACAGCCAATTATGAGAACACTTGCAATTAAATTAAACTCAAAATGGGTTAAGGAAAACAAATTGTAATGTATGTTTTTAGACTGTGGTGTATTTCAACGGGAAGTTTTAGATTCTGTCACATTTGGGAAGGCTGCCTTATCTGTCTTTCCTCAAGAGGCAGGCTCACTTACTTAATGTCTGTTTAGGTTTTCCAAGCTGCTTGGCCTCCCCCCTCACCAAAATCCCAAGCCTCTCTCTGGGATGAGAACCTGAAACCTACAATGCAAAATTTGTTTGAAGTCTCATTAAGCAAGAAACCTCAAATTAAGGACAGCTCAGCAAAACAAAACATTTTTCTACAGAATCACGTGGACATAAACCAAGCATTACATGGAAGTTCTCCCTCATTATCCCCTCTGTGAGTTGTTTGTATTCTGATTAGCGTGCTAATGATATATGTTCCACAGAGAAAAAGCAATTAAGTCTCCACTTCAAAGAAAAATGATTTAGTATAAGAGCACCAAAACTTGTGCTTGCATCTCCTACTGATTCTCTGATGCTGCAGAGCAAAATAGCAGCTGTTAAGTGCTTAATTCCCATTTATAAACACAGAAGATGGTAGGTGTTGGTTGCCTTTTAAATGTACAGACATTTCCAAAACATGCTTCTATGCCACCAGAGGTATGGATCCTTGGTGGTGGTCAGACTGCAGATAAATGAGTTCCTCTCAGTTCACATCATAAGAATTGCACGGTGAGTCTTTTAATAGTTGATTAAAAAGGGGAGATATTAAAATAAACAAACTGCCTGATAAAAAAGCAGAATCTCATACAAAAATAATATCATAAGACCCTATGTGAAGAACTCAAGCACCACAACAAACTAATTAATGAGAAACAGAAAGGAAAATACACATAAACAGATAGCATGAAAAATGACAGACAGAAGGGTCTGGTCTCCCAGTGACTGACATTATTTTTGACCACACAAGAAATGAGTAAAATGAAGACAATATTTAATAGCACACATATTCTGTTTTAAGTATTTCATATGTTTTAGCATGTTACCATTGCCATGATGCAATTCCCACCCTAGGGAATTGATGAGTATCATGTATTTGGTAAGTAATGCTGAAATTGCACTGAAAAAAGTACACAAGAAAAAAAAAGAGGAAATCTGTGCTGATCCAGGACGTACTCCACGTTGACAGTATGCCAGAGGCAGACGTGGATTTCAAGGACATGTGTGAGATTTTTGTAAAGATGTCATCAATTAGTGAAATAGCACCAAACTGTGCTATGGATTTACAGAACAAATCAAATGTCAAGGCACTAGATAGCTTACAAAGTAAGTGTATGTATGAAATAGTGAGATTAGAGAGAGAAAAACAGGATAAAGGAAAATTAGTAGTTTACACTCATGTATTTTGCCTAGGTTTGATGCATTAGTACTCAACGTAGTCTCTAATGAAAAAATCCCACCTGTTTGATACGCTACAGATGTGATGTTTTAATAGTAATTCAAAAGAATTTAAGTCATGTGTCCTTCAAACTGCGTAAGTGAAGACTCAAATTCTAGACATTCTAGTTTTTAACTTCCTCTTAACCTGCAGCTCTAGCTCATCATGCAGCCAGAATGCTGAAGAATCACCCACACCACCTTGAGAAGTGAGAGACTTGACACAAGTAACACCCAGCCTAAAAACCCGTCTGTTGAGAGAAATTAATTTTGAAGGGAAAAACCCACAGCCCCCACTGCCCCAAACCTCCAAGTGAGTGTTGAATGTGTCTTGTTCATGCCTAAAGTCTCATTTCTCTACCACCAGACTGCAGAGCAATTACACAGACAAAACCTTCAGAGTAAAGGAGAAATTTTAGAGAAAGACGATTTCTTACCAAAACCCTGTAAGTCAACACAAATCAAATTAGTGACAAGGGCTGAAAAATCTAAGAAAGCCTCACCCACAGCAGTCTAAGCAGACCTTTGAATTAGGAACAGTTTACACTGCAAGTTTTTGTTGACGTTAATCTATATACTTACCTTTTTTAGGCTAAACAAATTCACTTCTTCAAAAGCATCATAACTATTTATTGAGAAACACTATTTACTACCTAACTGTAATAATTTACACATAAGTAAACACCACTGTGGCAGTGGTGAACCATATCAACAGCCTGCCTGAGAGGCCTCAGGCCTGAATGCCCAAGCATGTTCACTGGGCTGACATAGCCACAGCCCCTGAACTCCGCACTTAGGGTGACACTTTTTAGTGCTCCCAAGCTCCCTTGCATTAATTATGTGCTATATGTTAATCCCTGTACTTTGGTTGGATTCCTTTTCCTCCTCCCAGTTATCCCCTGTTTGGTGCTGTTCCAGAATGTTCATTGCTGCTAGGTTCATCATTGGTTCTTGATTGTCTCTCCCGGCCCCTATGTATCCCTATTGGTTAGTTTGAAGTTATGTAACAGCTGTAATGCCCTGTTGCCTGTACCCCATTGGTCACCTTAATTGTATCCCCTCCCCTTTCTCCTGGTTTATAACCCCATGCAACAGTCACTCGAGGCACTCAGGGCTCTTCGTTCCCCAGTTGTCGCTGTGTTGCCTATGCCGTGACTTCCTGCACTGGAATAAAGCCTCCCTGTTTCACCCACGAAGAGTCCCTCCGTTCCTTCTCTCCTCTCTGCATTTCTCCACCGGTGGGTTTGTCATGCCCTTGGTACGCCCACGACATTCCTCCCGCTTGAAGTCCAGTCTGCCCAGCCCCAGCCTGACGGCGGGAAGTGCTGCGGGGCCTCCGGCGTCCTGCGGGGAGCCAGGGTTCACCCCAGCACCATCCTTATTAAACATGCAACAGGAATGGTTAAACTTCCCAGGAAAGTTCAGCCCCTGAAAAGTTTCCTGGAGGTTTCACACCATCCTAACACATCCAACCCCCATGCCAGCACACATCCCTGCTGTGCCAGCACCTCACGTCCCTGTGCTGCCCCGCCACCCACTGACCCCAGGGGACTGGGGTGAACCCCCAGGGCAGCCTGGCCCAGGCAGGCCCTATGGCCACTCCCGGCCCAGCCAAGAGTCCAAACCCCAGGCAGAGCCTCCGCTGGAGCCTCCATGCTCTATACAAGATGTCTGGGATCAGTACTGAGCTGCAGAAGCCACCATCAACAGCAGAGAACTGTTTTGCTTACAGCTCTCCAGCCTGGAGCAGCCCAGAAAACTGCAACCACAAACTCCCCTGAATTTTCAGTGTGGTGTTTTTAAAGCTGAGGAAAGCAAAACTATTCCTGTTGCAGTCATCCTCTCCTCCCTCCCACTGTGATCCAGCCCCTGGCCTAGGATGTGCGTATTTCTCAAGATCTTCCTCATCTCCCAAAGAGTCTCTTCGTAGATCAATGCTTCTTAGCCACATCTGCACAAAATCTCTTACCAAACATCAGCCCTATATCCTTTTTTTTTTTCCAGCAGATTAGCTCTTACTTACCTGAGAAACTTTTCTTCCTTACCCCTCACCTGGTACTGCTGGGTTTTAAGAGCAATGAAATCAGTGTGACAGAGCTGGTTGTTGGCTCACAAGGGAGCAGCTGTTAACCTCTCCTCTGCAATGCCACAGTAAGAAGTCTGCAGCTGACGCGCAGAACTGTGTTTCTGGTGAAAAAAAAATTGGTGCTCATAGGAGTGTCTCTGGAGTTTCCCCCTCTTTCTATGTTGTCTTGGTTTGAAAAGA
>VZTG01006872.1:132756-182106 GCA_013397845.1 Melanocharis versteri | reverse complement strand
GGAGGGGGCTCTGGCTTTGGAGGCGGCGCTAGCTTCGGTGGAGGCTTTGACCTTGGTGGTGGCTTTGGTGGCGGCGATGGCCTCCTCTCTGGCAATGAGAAGATAACCATGCAGAACCTGAATGACCGGCTGGCTTCGTACCTGGACAAGGTGCGAGCCCTGGAAGAGGCCAATTCAGATTTAGAAGTGAAAATCCGAGACTGGTACCAGAAACAAGCTCCCACCAGCCCCGCCCGCGACTACACTAATTATTACAAGATAATTGAAGATCTCCGAGACAAGGTATGACATTCATATGTAGAGGAGTTATAAGAAGGCAAGAGAATTATGGAAATGCATGTTCCATGTCTTTAAAATAAGCTTGACGAATTACAAAAGAAATAGTTAATTCCTCATCCCAAATACATTGAGGTCCTGAGCATTCTAGCTGAAAAGAGTAGCCTCTTCTCAACTTAAACACCAAATATCTTATCCTGACAATGTGATGTTTGTTGAAATTAAAATGGTTGCAGTAAAAGTTAGCAAAATGTGTTTAGAATTATCAATACATTTTTTCAGGAATCAAATAGTAAAGAATGTGATGGGTAGGCCTCAAAGGCTGGAAAGATAATTCTCCCGGCTACAGATAGGATCAGGTGCTGTACAAATGTATTTCCCGATTATGGTTCTAATCCGTGTTGCACAAAGTATCACAGCCCTCTGGTTTGCTCATGGAATGTGGATCAGATATTTCGCCGTTATTCATGGGAACCTTTCTCTGTGCTTCTTAATTGCCAGATCCTTGCTGCTACCATTGACAATTCCCGGGTCATTTTGGAGATTGACAATGCCAGGCTGGCTGCCGACGACTTTAGACTGAAGTAAGTTCACCTGGAGCACATTTGTCTCCACTCTGCTTGTCTTCACTCTCTCAAACAGTTTTTTCTTTAGTAGCTTCGGATGCAAAAAAACCTGGCAAGAAGAATCAATTGATGAAGGACCAATTCAGAGTATTAACCTGGCAGAACATGGCATTCAGATCACTGAGCTGTTTGCATCATTTATAGCCCATGTCTTCATTGTTTTGTGATACTCAAATATTTTTACTAGCCTGAATCACAGGGGAAAGAAGGCAGGAATAGGTGAGATTTTCACTTAGAGGGAACGGAGTGGCAGGAAGAGATTTCTGTGGGGCTGCAGCAGTTCTGTGCTGGAGTCTGAAATTTAGAGTAAGGCGGGACTTTTCCAGCTCCCAGGCTCAGCTGTGCATCAGATGATAAAGGTCCCTGTGCAGCTGCTTTCCCTGCAGCAACGCACCTGCAGGTTTCTATTTTCCCTCTTGTGTCCCAGGCAGCCCTGGCCCGCCTGTGCTTTCCTACACACCAAATCTGAGAGGACACTGTGAAACGCCTGTCCTGTGTGACAATGTTTCTATTGGTGCTGATAATCACTATTAGGTTCTGCACGGTGAAATGTCAGATCCTCCTCAGGAACAAAATCATGTGGCATTGTCTGTGCTTCCTTATGCCATAGCTGGATATTGGAAAAAAACACCTTTATTGCTTTTACACTTCTAAATCTGTATGTTTTCATCTACAGCCCACTCTTCCTCCTAATTGTGATCATTTTATAGTTCTACTGAATACAAACTTGGACATGTTCCAGTGCTTGTTTCTTTTTTGAACATCAGGTATGAGAACGAGCTGTTCCTGCGCCAGAGCGTGGAGTCCGACATCAACGGCCTGCGCCGGGTCCTGGATGAGCTGACCCTGTCCAGAGCCGACCTGGAGATGCAGATCGAGAACCTGAAGGAGGAGCTGGCTTATCTGAAGAAGAACCACGAAGAGGTGAGAGCCCGGACAGTGGAGAGAGGAGATCACTTCCCTTTGAATTTTATCTCTTGTAAATGAAACATACATGTAAGTTACATGTAAATGGGTGTGTCACGTGTGAGTACACAGAGAGTAGGGAAGCTGGTGCAATGAGAGAGAAAATGTCATAAATGTTTTATGTGTGCTCCATCTGTGATACTTGATAGCACAGGTACTGTGTACTACAGTGGGGATTGCTGGGGACAGGAACAGTGCGAGAGCCTGATCTTTCTGTGTCCTCTGCCTTCTGCCCATGCAGGAAATGAAAGAGTACTCGAACCAGCTGAGTGGAACAGTCAACGTGGAAATGGATGCAGCTCCTGGCATCGACCTGACCAGAGTTCTCGCTGAGATGAGAGAACAGTATGAAGCTCTGGCTGAGAAGAACCGTAAGGATGCTGAGGCCTGGTTCTTCACTCAGGTACAGTCACACCAATGAACAGCACAGCACTGCACTGCCTCAGCATTACCGCCCTGGCAGGTCCCTACCTCCCTTTCTCAAAATGATTGATTTTTTATACATTTGTATGTGATTTTACAGTTGTATTTCCTTTCAGACCGATGAGCTGAACCGCGAAGTTGCCACCCACACCCAGCAGATACAGACGAGCAAGTCAGAGATCACGGAACTGCGCCGCACCCTGCAGGGCCTGGAGATCGAGCTCCAGTCTCAGCTCAGCATGGTACGGAGCGGCCCCGAGCACATCACAAGGCCCTGCCTCACACTGTCCCCTTCCTCCCTCGCTGTCTCACCTCTCCTCAGCTCCCCCTCCGTGGGACAAACTTCATTCTAACCTGTTCTGACATTATTCCTCTTCAGAAAGCTGGGCTGGAGGCCAACCTGCGGGACACAGAAGGCCGGTACTGCGCGCAGCTGGCTCAGATCCAGGCCCTCATCACCAGCGTGGAGGAGCAGCTGAGCGAGCTCCGCTGCGACATGGAGCGCCAGAACCAGGAGTACAAAATGCTCATGGACATCAAGAGCCGCCTGGAGCAGGAGATCGCCACGTACCGCCGGCTGCTGGAGGGCCAGGACTCACAGTATGTCACTCTGTCCAAGTCCTGATGAGCAGATAAGGGTAACAACGCACTCTGGAGCAGGAGCTGTGGCTGCCAGGCTGACTCCGGAGTGCTGAGGCACGCTCCCTGCACACGCAGCCTTTGGAGCACTGGCAAAGCACGTGCCCGGCAAACTCCCCGGTGCTGCCATAACTCAAGCTAAATCTGCACACCAGGGGTGTGGAGGATTTCAAAATATAAATGCCACCATTTTGGCCATGATGAATTACAAAAGGCACCAGGCCCCATATATATGTCTCACTTAATCCTCTGGCTGCACTGGAATTAGAGCCTTCAGCCTGAGACAACCTATAAAAACCTGCTCCCAGTATTTCTTCAGCTCCTGGTTTTCTCAATTTGTGCACAGAGGTGAAAATACTGATCCTCAAACACCAGTACCCCCAGCTAGAAAAGAGCCTGGAACAGGCTCCAGCTTACTTCAATAAAATCTACATTTTCATGCTCATTTCTCATATCTGATCTATACTTTTGATTTCTGAGGAGGAATCAGCTCCTTATATAGTTTCTAGAAGAGGCATTCTGAGGAGAGGAGACACCTCATGACAAGGAACTGGTCTGACCACTGTTCCCATTCCCTCTCAAGTACATAGGGGTGGATTTCAAAGCTGAAAGCACCTTACTCTAATAACAACACACCTCAGAACCAGCCATTGAGAGCAGCCATGTGAAATCCTGGCTGTCCACACAAATTCCTAAGTGGTTCAATGGTTTCAGGGGACAGGGTCAGGAATGGTCATTAATCAAATATTTCTTTTCTACAGGTTGTCAGCACTGAACCCCAAGGATGGTAAGAAACATTTTTATTTAATGAGGGGCTGCAATGAAGAGGCAAAAAAGGATTAAATAAACCTTTTAGTCTTGGATTTCTTCTTACTACCACAGATTCCATTCTCCCCACAATGAGCATGTTCTGTATCATGTAGAGACAAAAATATAATACTTTATTTTCTGTGCATTTTTGAAACCAGTAGATTTCCAAAATGACTGCATGAACTGCTCATGGGATTTTAAAATACCCAAATCTCTCAAAGATTCCTAAGTTCCTCTGCTGAGTCACAAAGCATATAAGATACTTCCAAATGCATATCTGATGAGCACTCCTATGGTTTTCTGGATGAGGACCAGGAGGGAAAGTGGGCAAGATGTAAAGGCAGTTCTGCCTTTGATATGTGAAAGATCTTGTGAGGAAACAAATACAACCTCATCGTTCAGCTCCTCAGGGTCTTGGCAGGGCCTTACTGGTTTTTTGTTCCCTATTTAATTTTTTTTATTCCTCCTACAACAGCATTTGGGAGTGCTGGAAGAAGTCGCTCTGGCCTGGAAGATGATGGAAAATCTGGTTCTAGCCGTGACAGGAGAGTCTAATAAAGAAATACTGAATCCCCACATGGACCCAGTGTAGCCTCCACTGGCTAATGCTGAGAGAAAGAGCCTTTCACTTCCCCAAATCACAAGAATGTATCCAAGAATGTCTTTCCTTAGATTTGCTCTGCCTTTGTACATGAGCATTGGCTCGCCGGGTCAGAGATGCCAAGCCTGTTTTTTGCTGGTGCTCTATTGTGTCCTAACAATAAAGTTTCTGTTCTGCTTCTGCAAATAAATCCAGTCTAATGGTGTTTTTTGGAGCCATTGTGGCACTGCCACGCACAGCCCACACACCCTGCCAGCACGGGCTGCTGGAACCCAGCCAGGGGATACTCTGGGAATAACAGCAATAACAATCATAACTCTGAAAATAATAATAAAGATGATGATGAATGGACAGATAAAGTGCCATTAGATTCTGCCAGCCATCTGGAGCTGGTATCAGTTAAAAACGGAGAAGATAACATAAGAAATCCTTAAGATCTTTGTTCTCAATTCCAAGGGCACAATGGGGCTGCAATTCATGCACAAATAAAATGCACCTCTGAAAAAAAAATGCATATATTTGTGTTCTTGCCCTGCCTTCAGCACCAACGCAAATTCCCTCAGGTCCCAAGGAAGCAGCAGGCACAGTCCAAGTGAAACTAATTGCTCAGAGTTTGCTGCAATTGCTTTGGTTTTCATCCATCAGGAAGAACGTCCACAGCCCATGCCAGTGCTGTGGCTGCTGTTTTAGCCCCGCCACCTTCTCCCAGCTACAAATCCCCAGCAGTGGAACTGAAGAGATGCTGATAAACTTTTAAGAGCCTGGTGAATCCCAGAAGCACACAAAGCAGTTTCCTAAGTGCTGTACTTTGCTCACATAACATGTTTGGAAAAGGTGTCCTTAGCCCCATCACTGGGCATTCAATCCACATTATAGTATCTGCAAAAATTATATCATTTCTATAATTACATGTTTTATTTTCCTTTCAACCTCATTAGAGACACTATTTTTGTGTCTCCTATTTTCTGGCATTTAAGAAAAAGAAATATACACTGCTGGCATCACCAGTTTGGCCATGAGATCATTGGTGCTGCTGGTAAGAAACACACATCCTGCTGGCATTCCCACTGGAAGGAGTTCAAAACAGGCTCTGGCAAACTGCAGCAAAGCAACATCACAATCCACCAGAGAGGAAAACCGAATGGTACAAATGATATTTTTTCCTGATCCAAAACCTAGGTGACTATTGCTTGTATCACTCAAACAGCATGAGAGGGAATTCCTACAGCCACAGGCAGCTGCCCACCCATTTGTATTCCAGATGGAGGAGTTGAATCAATCAGTGATTGTTGCAGGACATTGACCTGTACAATGTAATTGTCAAAATATCCTGCCTGTATTTAAACTGCAGCCTAGAAATTCAGCTCAGTTTGCTTCCCATGTTCCAATTCAGCAAAACAAGCATGATTCACAGATGGAGCAAGCCGGGACTGCAGAGCAGCACCCATCTCCCAGGGAGCAGAGCAGTCCCCATCCAAGGGTGCCATCTGCTGACGACAGTTTATTTCCTTACTCCGAGTGTCACTTCCATTCTCTGTTCTGGATTAAAGAGGTGACTAAACCCAAATTCAGATTTTGAAGTAAGTAGTTCGATCTTTTTCATGGATCCTCAACATGTGTGGACCGAAACGGCATGGCATCTTTCCCAGTTTGGAAAGGCTGAACTTCAGGGGAAGCACTTCCCATGCCCCAGATCACCTGTACTTTGGATTACTTGCAAGAGAAAATACAACTCTGGTTTCCATTATGTGGTAATTCCATGATATTCTCAGGACAGAGGCTCTCTGGTCTCTCACATTGCCAGCATCACTGCCAGGCAGGGTGGGAATGTCATGAAGTAATTTCAGGTGAAACAGAGGATTAATTTTATTTCACATTCTATTCTGTACATACATGCGTAATTCCATCTCAGTGTGATAGTTCATAGACACCAGCTTGCTAAACTGAAAATTTAATCTGAAATTGATCTCTGGTGAGAACTGCAGGCTGTCATCAGTTCTATTATAATCTGGGGTTTTTTCAAGTCAGGGCCTCAGTTTTTGTCTGATGCTTCAAGCTCACCTCCCTCTCCAGCATCAGGGCTGACCCCAGACTGCAGCTATGGATAGTGGCTGTAACCAGAACATTTGGAGAGAGCCAAATCTTGTGCTCCCTGGAAAACCCGGTTTTCAGTGATTTCCTTCCCCAAATAGTTAGAAATGACAGGATTTCTACAGAAGGAAGTGTCTGAGGAAGGAAGAGGAGCGTGTGCTCAATGTAAAGGTAGAGGGGGAAAAGGAAAGGAGCAGGTGCTGAGCAGAGCCGAGCCCGAGCCGCCAGGAGGAGCCCGAATCCTGCTCGGTCAGGAATGAGGCCGGGAGGTACCAGGGAAGGTGGCGCGCAACAATTCCGTATTGCTGCAGCATTCCAGATGAAACGAAGAGGGGAAAACGCATCCCTTCATGGTTCTCCCAGGACAGCGTAACTCTGCTCCATGAGGTCTCCCTGACCTCACCAGTCAGGATGAGCAGCACGGCCAAGGCAGAGCATGGGGAAGGGTTTAGCCTTCACCTCGGAAAGGAAAGCAGCTGCAGCATTTCTGGGAGAGCCCATGCCCACTCAGCTTCCTGCCTCTTCCCAAATCTTCCTCCTCTATCTCACGCCTCAGTCATGGACTAGAACAAGACAAGGCAAACCCACTAAACCCAGCAGTTGCCACAGGAACACTGCCCAGTCTCTGCCCCTCACCAGCATGAGGAACAGGACAATCTGCAACAGCCACACTGGACCTGTCCCTGTTTGATGGATACGATCTGACAGAAAGGTACTGAGACTTTTGAGAAAGACTATTCCTGCATGATTGCAAGGTCAATTTTTAGGGCTGGTAACTTTAAATAATCACTTGAATCTTTTGAGTGCTGTTACAAACTCATAGTGTAAATATTTTCTATAGCTAAGATGAATATCTTAATAGTATTAGTGCTGGGAACAGGAAGAAATCTCTGCACTGCTGCCTATTGAGACAAGACCACTGAAACAGGACTGCACCTCAAATCATGAGAAAATCAGTAGAAAAGTATCTAATTCTCATGTATTTCCCCTGGAAATGGGCAGCTGAAGGGAACAGCTGGGCACTGCTGACTCTGGACTGGAGTTTTTGTAGTTTAGAAGCTGTATGACTTCATGAAAGCCTCATGTCTCCCACAGGCTGGAGCTGTTTGGTCGCTAAGCTGTTTGACAGCTGATAGGACTCACTGCATTTGAGAATCCACAGGTTTGAGGATCCAGAGGCTGCTGTAATTCTACAGCCTGAGAATTACCACAGAAAGTATCTGCAGAGCCCCATCCCTGCCCCGGCTCCCCATTTATTCCCTTCATGAGCAGGAAAACATAACATACTAACTACAGGGTTAGAGAGAAGTCTGAGGCAGAGCTGATCCTGTTCCACACCTACGGATTTTGGCCACACCTCACTATTATCATATGAAAAGAAAAAGAAAAAAAAACCCAAACAAGCGAAAGGAAAGCAACCCGGTATGCGGCTGATTCCAAACAACAACAGCGTGCAGGCTCATAAATGCTTCAGAATTGACCAAGAGGAAGCACGTTTCGTGATGACACAATCTTGTTGCTGTAGTCATTCATCGAAGGGAAACTCCCACAGGAAAAGGCATAAAGCTGCTCAGGGAAGGCGAAGAGGCTCTCTCAGTGCTAGGCAGCCAAACCTGGGGTTCGATTCACACAGAGCTAAGCATGAGCACCAGCCAAGGCCCTTTCCAGTTTTTTTCTGGGTCCCTCAGGGGTAGTTCAGGGTGTGGTTTGGCCCAGCAAGGAACTTCTTACAGAGCGTCAAGTGCAGATGTTGGTGCCAGCAGCACACATCCCTCCTTCTCCTCCGCCAGACCCTTCTGGCTGGCTGCAGGAGGGGCAGCCTGGGGAGGCTTCGGCGAGCACTATGGGGAAAGCATCTTCCTGGGTGGGAATGAGAAACAGACTATGCAGAACCTGAATGAGCGCTTGGCTGCCTACCTGGACAAGGTCCGTGCCTTAGAAGCAGCCAACGCTCAGCTGGAGAGCTGCATCCTAGAGTGGCACAGGACAAAGTCTCATGGAAAGAGGCATGACTTCAACCAGTACGAGCAAAACGTCACTGACATGCAAAGACAGGTAAGTCAGAGCTGGGACTGTGTCATTCTGTGCTCTTCTAAGGAATCTGGGTTCTCCTTTATGCTGATGGCTTTCCTTTAAAGAAGTTAAATAAAACCTTTGAAATGTTAGAAATCCTCAGGAAGGTAGTTCCAGGACCTGGGCATAAACATTCTTTGTGTTCACAAGGAGACTGGGCACAAGAGAGGCTGGAAGGGGGCAAGGGGGATTCTGCAGAGACGGGCAGAATAAAAGGATCCGTGTGCTGCCAAGTGCTCCTTTCTGTACTGAAACGGGGGTTTGAGTAACTGCGTCTGGCAGAACTTGGTCTTTTTGACTGCACAGGTCTTGAGCAAATTACAAAGCAGGAGGAGTGCAGAGCCTGCCCCTCTCCCGCCGCTGTCTCCAGACAGACTGGGGCATTCCAGCTCTTTGATTCCTGCGGTAGCAGACAATGAAACTACAGGAGTTTTGGGACCAATGAGCTTATGTAATCAGATGGAAAAATACTTCATTGTAATTAAGAAAATAGCAGTGACAAATTCCTTGTGGATGTTTTCACTATAATTAAAAGGAGAATTTCTGGTTCCTACCAGTAGTTAATATTAATGTTCAACAGTAACTCTTTCAATCTCCCAAACTCACGTGTCTTCAAATTTAAGCATAATATTAATCTGTATTCATAATGAACATCCTTAGCACTGTAACCATCTGTGTGACTAATCAGTGTAATTAACTTTACATACCCATATGGGGCAAAACCCAAAGCTCTTCCAAAAGCAATGTTGTCCTTTGCCCTCCACTTTTTATAATACAATTACTTGGCATTCTCAAGATCCTGAGAAATTCTTTTCAGAAGGCTTGGAAATGTCATTAATTCACATCTTTGCTGATTAGGGCCAGGGACTTAATCAAACTCCATGCTCACAGCTAAAAGTGTTGCCTCCAGGCAGTAGATGAGGTGCTCCGACCACAGCCTGTGTACGGAGAGCCAGAACTGTCATCACCCATTTCTGTTTTAAGGATAAAGGAAGGTCACCGTCCCCAGACCTGGCACTTGGGCACTTTCCTTTTTAACAGAAAGAGAAATAAAACCTCGTTCATCAAGAAGATATATGTGTTCAGGTTGATTTGGAATTAAAGATTTAGGAAGACAGTAGCATAAAACCATGATGCTGATTGGGGTAAAGCCCTCACTTTTTAATAGGTTGTACCCAAACCGCTTATTTTAAATACTCACCCCTTAAACAGCTGTCCCTGGCCACAGCCACCTCGAGGCTGGTGGCTGTCCTGGATGTGGAAGGAAAGGCCAGGAAAGGATCATTTACAGGTGACAATTCAGTGATTGAACCCAGATTTTTTTACTTTCTCTATAAAATATTGCAATTAGCAGCATGTCTGCCAGTAAAATGAGCGAAAATATAGCATCTAATTGTTAACCATAATTAAATTAATTCAATGTTAATTTAAAAGGTGAAACTAATTTAGCACCTAAAATAAAATTTAGACTAAATTTAGGGTTATTATTATTTTATCAAAATAATCCAGAATGTCTATGATAGGCTGCCTGTCAGAACTTGGAGGCATATAATTATTTGGATCCTACATTTTTAACCACACTCTCCTGGATACCTGAAATCAGGATGAAAGCCTGACGTAACAAGTTTTGGGAAAAGTCTTGCTCCAGCCTGACTCCATTCTAACCCAGACACACAGTGAAATAGCACCTGTTCTTCAGGTAACTCATTCGAACACCTTGTGCTGCTAAATAAGCCAAGTGATCTACAGAGCATTCCAGGAGATGGACAAAGGACATGAGACATGAGAGGTAACGTCAGTGCACGAAGCCTTCTTGGAAAATGCCTGTTTTGAGAAGGAATTGGAGTGTATTTCCTATACAATAATGTGTGAGTTCTTAATGAAGCTGACAGTTTGCAGACTGGTACTAGAGACGCAGCCACGTTCATGATGGATGCAGTAAGGAATTCCATGTGACTAGGAAGAGATAACTGGCACATGTGAGATCCTCTGCTGGCTGCAGAGTGACAGGGGCCACACGGCAGTGTGCAGAGCACTGACCAGTGCTCAGATCGCACAGAGTCACACAGCAATTCTGGACATGGCACAAAGCTGAAGAACTTGTGTTGTTTTCTTATCGCCTTGTACGTTCTACAGGGCTGGATTCAAGAATTGCCTCTTCTCTGACACCAAATTCCAGGCAGCCACACGTTCAGGGTATTGTTATAGCTCTTGAGCTGGCCTTGATCGTGTCCCAGGGCAGTATCCGAGGTGTGCTGCTAATTGCACAGGAATGCACACTCTGTTAGCAGATTAGTTAAACATTCCACAGCACCTTCTTCTTTACTACAGAGGTGAACCTTTGACACTTCAGGAGAATTTTGTCATTTCCTTGTTTCTTTGTGATTCATTGAGGTGTGGGAAATTTACTCC
The DNA here is from genome assembly GCA_013397845.1 of Melanocharis versteri. Taxonomy (NCBI): domain Eukaryota; kingdom Metazoa; phylum Chordata; class Aves; order Passeriformes; family Melanocharitidae; genus Melanocharis; species Melanocharis versteri. Next base: position 171,189 of record VZTG01006872.1, on the reverse strand, counting down.
AAGGTGTTGAGAGTACTGTAAATGACTTTTTACAGCCATGGTGCCCCTTGGTTTGCTCTGTGGATGCTGAGTGAAGGTAGCTGGTGGGATGGTGACCACACTCCTCTTTCCTCTCTGTTAGAAAAGGACACAATGCCCTGCATTTATGATTTCCAGTAATTATGTATGAGTTTCTATTGGAATTCTTTCAAAGATTTTGCACTGAATACTGAACTTTTCACATTCAGATGTATAGTTAGAAGTTATTCCATGTTATCAGGGACACATGAGCCTTTCCAGTGCATGCTGAGTGCACCAAAGGAATGAGGTTGTGCTTCAGCCTGCACCTCTTAGGGCAATTTTCAAATCCCAGAGCAAAATCAGACACCTGAATCAATCACTCCATGCTGCTGGTCGATTCAGAGCACCTATAGGTGCATAACTGAAGGGACCACAACAACCAGATGCCAGTGGTATTATGCATGTGACTCCAGGCTGGAGCCCATGGTGGGTTGAGGGTCCTGCCGGTGAGTGGCTGCCACCATCACTGCTGTGCAGCACAACACCGGCTCAGCAAGGTGCTCATCACGGGCTACTTTTTAGCATAACATTAATTCCAGCATTTTCTTTGTACTCAGACACAGTTTAATGGTTCTTACTGAAATTTGCCCTAAAGATGCCCAAGGCAACTTTGTCAGCAATACCAAACAGGATCAGAATCCCGTCTTAAAATCAGAGGAAGGCAGTGACTGTTACTCTGTAATAGACCATGAAGTTTGTGTGATGAAATTCATATCCTCCACCTGGCCAGGAATAAGATGATGCCTCCTGGTTCATACCCTCAAAACAAGTAAGAAAAAGAGTAAAGTAAGATTATGGACAAAAATTGCAAAACACCTAGGTGAATCAGGAAACTGAGCTGCTTTTATTCCTATGGTCTCCTTAGCATGGGAATGCTACTATTTAGATGCTTCCTATGAGCAGCAAAGAGGCCAAACCAGCACAGAGTTATTTACTGTCACCCCATGGCAACACTGACTGTCCTGTTGGGTTCTCTGTTTTCCAGATTGAGGATAACAAGATCACCAATGCCAGCATCCTTTTACAAATTGATAATGCTAACATGGCAACTGAAGACTTCAGGCTCAAGTAAGCTCTTCTTTGGTTTCCTCATTAGGTTTGAAAGAGGATTAAACTAAACATTACTTTTCTTGCAAATCCAATAGGGAAGTGATTTTACTGAGATTTTCTGTTATACTGAATGAATAAAAACAATGTAGAACAGGGGAAAAAAAACCCAAAAGGATGTAAAACCCACAAATGATTGCTGAAGAACCTTGAGTCACCCTGTTTATGATACTTATTGCAGGTCCTGACGAGCAGGTTTGACAGCAGACACTTGATACTTGTGACAAAAGGCACTTAAAACTGTCATCTAGGATTACAAATCCTAAGCATTGCACTTCCCAGTCCAGCCCAAATCTATTTCCTGGACTTATCACCTCTTCTGTCCAGCTCCAAAGGGAACACCTGTCCTTGTGTAGCTTCTGCTTTGGAGTCCTGTACGTTGTGCACAGTAACTGGGCCAGTGCCTCCCTGGCTCCCTGTACAGTCTGATTTTCAGTACATTGAAAGACAGTTCTTAGACCAACCAAAAAGATAAAATGTTTGGACAGAAAACTTTCAGGCAGGTCTTTCCAAAGGAAAGGATTTGACACTTCTGTAAGACTTCTTAGGAATCAGGAAGATTTGTCTTATTTCTAGCAGCTGGTGATCAGCTATAAAAAAATATCTCAGCTTTTGGTAATACTGTGACAAACTCAGAAACCCTGAGCACTGCCAGCCTTTCATTATCCGTCAGTAGTGTCACAAAAAGAACCAGTGGAACTACTTAGAGGGATGGGACTCAGACTGAGTTTACTGGGTGAATGGAGAAGCTCCAATAGAGCCCACAAAACACGGAGTAAAGGGAGAGATGCTGAGGAGCAAAAGTGCTTCCCATGCCCACGGGAAGACACAACAGCATCTCCCTGCCTTTGGCTTGCTACAGACACTGCAAGAGGTTAGAGAGGAATGTTAGCAACTGGCTTCCATCACATTTTTCTGGTTTTTCTGAAGGACTCAAAAGTTACCGTTTTGGAAAAACTACAGCAATCAATGCTTGCTGATACTGTTTTCAGAGAACTGTATTCTCAAAGCTTTCACAACCTGGTGAATGTTAAAATGCAAAAAGGGAAGTGAAAAAAAGAAATTTTATTTCCTGCCATATAAGAGGAGTTATGAGGGAGAAAAGAAAGTGAAATACAAAAAAAAAATGAAACTCATTTTATTGTTAAGACTATTCAAAAATATTTAAATAATGTATGTCAGAAACAGAATTGGTTTCTTTGGTTGTTTGTTCTCTCTAGTTCCCTACATAGACTAAGCAAGTCTGCTTCTCCTTATACAAGAGCCTGAATCAGGCAGTTCTCAACACGCACGTTGTGTCTTCTCTTTCCTCATAAAGATATGAAGCTGAGAAGTGTCGCAGGCAGGGAGTGCAGCTGGATGTGGAAAACCTGCGGAAGGAGCTCGACGGCATGACCATTATTACCACAGATCTGGAAATGGAAATTGAAGGCTTGAGAGAAGAGCACATCCTCAGGAGGAAAGACCATGAGGAGGTAGAAAAAGTTCCACTTGGTAAAATCCTATCGCACAAATCTTTACTACCATGTAATTAACTGAGTAAGACCCACAATCTGTAAGTGGGATTGATGATTCAGGACCTAATCCTGTTTCTGAAGCAGCCAATGAGAGTCAGGTGAGGCAAAAAGTCTGTGTCTGCTTTACCAATTACACTGGGGTTTCAGAGAGAACAGATCGCTGGAGTCTCTCCCACCCATCTGTCATACACAGCTAATAATAACTGACATATTGGACTGAAATGTTCCCAGAAAGAGTTAGATATAAATACACAGAGTGCTGCTGGGTTTTACTCATCACAGACTTTTTCCTCAGTTCTGAATATATCATTTCCCACACTCCCAGAAGCATGGAGGGGTTGAGGGTTGGAAGGGACCTCTTTAGGCCCCCTTGTCCACCCCCTCTAAACTCAAGCAGGGTCACCTAGAGCAGGCTGAACTGAGCAAAACAGACCTCAAATTTTTGAAGGATCAAAATTAAAAAGAATGGTTGGTGAAGCCAGGCAAAATTACTCATTCTTGCAAAATCCTAAGCACAGTAATTAGATAATAGTTCTCAAAAGCCACTCTACTCACAGAAAGCTATACTCAGTGCTCTCTGTTATTCCCACATTTATAATTCCACTGCTTGAAACATGCTGGTTTCGCTTGATCTGGTGTTTGCAGTTATTACCTAACACAGGACCAAACGTCCTGCTCAGTGTCTGTGGGTTATTAAAGCGGACAGTAAAACACAGGGGTTGCACAGTGGTAGGTGAAGCTGCCTTTGGCTGACCCCCTTCCAGCCCAGGAGAGCTCCTGGACACGGGGGACCAGCAGAGCCAGCTGTGTCCAGCTGATCCGCATTCCGTGATGTCATACCCCGAAAGGCTCCTCTGCCTGGGCGCTTTGAAAATGGTACCAGGCACAGGAGGTTGTGCTACACCAAAAGGAATGCTACCCTACCTGCCCAACTGGTCCTGTAATTATGTTGTTTACACAGTAATTATATGCTTTAATCCAATTATTCCTTTAACAATTACATAGAACTTTTACATTACTCTCCTGTAAACTTAGTTATAGTTCCATAAATATTAACATAAAGGGTAAGAAAGATGAAATTACTGTTAGATTTTCATCAAAGGTTTGGGTTTCTAGTAGATAAATAAATAAAAAATGTCAGTGCTTCTTCATTGAGTCAATTTCTTCCAGAAACATCCTATGAAAAGATCTTCTCGCTTGTTTTTTATTGAGTTCTGCCACAGAAGCAAATATGTCACTGGTTTAAGTCATGTNTTCCCCCCCAAACCACTCTGGGATTCTGTGGCTCTATGAAAACTTTCCACTTCCATAAACGAGTTTGCTTGTTCCCTCTGCTAACACATGAACAGGATATGGAAGCCAATCGCTCCTCACAAGACTTCAAAGTCAATGTAAAAGTAAACGCGGCCCCTCCTGCAGACTTAGGCAAGATTCTGGCAGAAATAAGAGAAGATTATGAGGCCATAATTGAAAAGAATCGTCAAAGCCTGGACAACTGGTACAAAGAACAGGTAACAGCTATTCCCTGCTCATTTCCAAGCCCCTGTGGCTGTACCTGCCTGACCAGAGTCTGTGAGCTTTTGTCTCGCTTCTGCTCCACAGAGTGCAGCAATGTCCCTGGCAGCAACCCCTAATCCCGAGCAGATCCAGCGCAACGAGAACGAGATCAAGGAGCTAAGGAGGACTTTGCAGTCCCTGGACATCGAGCTGCAGGCACAGATTAGTAAGGTATCTGCTGCAGACATCTTGGGCTGCTCACTCACTCCATATATTCTCAGAAGTTGTCATGGACCAATTCTCCATTTAAATCCACAGCCTAGTATAACTTTATTGCAGTTGTTAAAGTATGAGGGAAAGTGGAATTTAGATCATGCTCGACTTTGCCAAAATATGTAAAATAGATTCAGCAACCATCACCAGGAAGTGAAAAATTTGTCTCTTCTTACAACAAAATATGAGGAGGAGAAGAAGGAGAAGAGATAGCTGACACCAGGTCTAGAAAGAAAATGCATCCAGAAGACAGACAGTAACACAAAGAATGCAAATATTCAGCCCTGTTACCACGCATTAAATGCATGAACTGTGAAAAATATTGGTGGGGAACTTTCACAAACATTACACAGCTCTTACACAGGTTAAAGCTCACATCCCAGCGACCTGGAGACTTTGGAGCAATTCTGGACAGTTCATGCAGAACAGACAGGACAGACAGCAGTTTCAGGAGCAGAGCTTTGAGCAGAACGGATATGGCAGGGAAAAATGACTCAGTTTTGCCTCTCATGCACACACGGCACAGCTTTGTGGTTCTGCTGCCTTCACAGGAATAGTTATGTAAATGCCTAAGTGTTTAAATTACCACAGCCTTAGTTTTGCAATCTTCTAGCTAGAGACCAAATTTGCTGGTATTTCTGTGTTATATCTACCACATAAATAATAATCATGGTCTTGGTATTATCTGCCCCGTCAGAAACACATGCTGGAAGACACCTTGGCTGACACTCGGAATTACTATGCTGCTGCACTTCAAAACATGCAGCAGATCATCTCCAGGTGTGAGGAAGAGCTGAGCCAGGTTCGTCATGACATGAAGCAGCAAAATAACCAATACAAAGTTCTTCTTGGGATCAAAACGCGCCTGGAAAAGGAAATTTCCACGTACCGCCTGCTGCTGGAAGGGAATGCTGACGGGTAAGGCAGAGCTGCCCTGACTGGAACAGATGAGAGGAGAGTCCTCATATTTGGATTATTTATTTGTTTGTTTGTTTATGCTTAATCAAAGCTTGTGAGTCCCATACTACATCAAGGGTTGGTATTTTAATGTGACGGATCATAATAAAAAGCCAGAGACACTTGGAGTACAGAGACACTGGTATCCATGTAATTTGGATTACCTAAATTAATATAACTTTTTATTAAAAAATAAAATAAAATTCTCCACTCCCACAGCATGGCCATCTCAGTATAGGAGAAGGCTGGCCTCATCTTTATTCTCTCATCTGATTTGTATGAAGTCAAAAAAGAAAGATCATCAGCCTTTAGAACTGAAACTCTCAGGCAGGCAGGACAGAGGGGCCCCAAGTGTGAGGGCATTTGTCAGAAACCAAATTGGGATCAACCTGAGCAACTCCAAATACACAAGAACCAATGCACCTATCCCTGGGAGCAGTAGTGAATGTGCCCAGGGATGGTTTCCAGTGAGAGTATCTACCAAAGAGAAAGCTCACATGGTTTAAAAGCATCATCCTTTTTCCTTCTTTTTTTTAAATTTTATCTCATAGTGGGATGAGGTCTCCTTAGAATCAGTGAGAAGGGGATAAATGACTTCTTGAAATTAGTGTAACATTATTTTCTCTCTATTTCATTATCTTCACAGGACAGCAAGAAAATCTGAAACTAAAGGTAAAAGTTCCTTACTTTGTTCTCTGTAGTGACTCTTAATTATTGTCATTTCCAATCAAATTTTACTCAGGGCAATTTTAACCTCACCTGAGTGAACTGTGGCAGGTGTGCTTGGCAGGCTCACGAGTCCTTTGAGAAGCATTTCAGTGGTTCCTGGCTGCTGTGAAGGGCTCACTGCTGGGCTGTGCCTGCCCATGGGCTGCCTGAGCCCCAGCCCTGTCAGCCACACACGTGGCCACAGCTCAGGCTCCAGACTAAAGCTTTCCTGGGATGCGAGGAGGCAGGGAGACTCCACCGGGTGACTAAAACAGCGTTAGGGCTTGAGAGCAAACCAAAAATCTGCATGTCTGGAAACTCATATTCTGGCATGAGCATGACCTGCAGACATCCAGGATAATCTGCTGGATTTGCATTGGCTGGGCTGTCCCTGTGTTATTCATTTGCCCTGACCTAGACCAGACCCAGGGTGACTTTCTGGCAGCACATTTCACACAGAGCAATAACAAATATTGACTTAAAGGAAAACATGTAGAGATAACTTAATTGAGGAGGCAGCAGGCAAATGACTGTAAATGAAGCTTTCCTTCCATCACCTCATCTCAGCATTGCTCCTCGGCTAATGAAACTTTCCTTTCTTTCAGAACACTCTGAGCTGAGCAAGAGAAAGCTCAAAGCCATTGTCCACGACAGCGTGAACGGGGAGGTGGTGTCCTCCACCATCAACGAGCTCCCTCCACAAGCCTGACGGAAAGCTCTGCCAACCACCAGCTTTCCCAGCAGCAGCTCCCACGGCCCCTCTGGGAACAGCGCGCCGTGGGCTGGCTCCCTGTGTGTCAAACAGGGATCCTGCACTCAACACGCTTCTAAAATCATCTGCAGCCCAACACTGCAAAGTGCCACACAGAGCTGGGTATAGCTGACATTGGTAGTTTAAAGAGCTTTTAGTCACCAAAATGCTGAAGAAAAGCTGTTGAATTAAAGTGACTGGCTGAGCTAGTGACAGATGTATTGTGCACATCTCCCCAGGGCAGGAATATCCATCTGGAATTCAGTTATCGCTCTGCAAATTAGCTATAATTTAAGGAGAATAATCTCTCAACTTTTTTCCTGGTCTTATGCCTCTCGTCATATACCTCACTGCAGCCAATAAATTTTTATCCATTATTTGTTCTGGTCCTTGGAATATCTGATTTTACTTTCCCTTACATATGCCCAGTCCACTGTGGCAGTGTAACTGACATGGGTCAGGACAGCCAAAGCCTTGTTCTTTCAAGAGGGACAATACTGGAAGAACACAGAAAAGAAAAGAGGCAACACAAGTTACAGGTGACATTTACATGAGCAAAACTATTCAACTTCCCTAGATACAACTTATCAATGTCACAATTTAAAACAGCATTATGAGTAGGAGTATTGCAAAGTCACTTTACTAAAAATAGTCCCCCAGAAACATTTCTTCATTCTTCAGTTTGAGAGAAATTTTCTTGCACTGTCTTTACACACTTTCCCTCAGAGCCTGTAAGTACTTTTCCAGACTCTTATTCTTTCTTGATGACCCAGGTAATTCAAAAAACCATTTCAGTTATTTGGTCTCAAATTAATGTTCACTGTCTCTGTTGAAGGGTTCTGCAGTCAGGCCAGACTGGTGTTTGCAGTGCATGCTAACATCAGGGAAAGCTGTCGGCTTTAGCCAAACCCAGGCTTCCTCCCTTTCTCAGCTCAGCCCAATGCCCGAGTCAGCAGCAGACCCTGACAGCAACAGAGTGATGCAAAGATAAAATCTGGGCAAGGAAAAGAGAAATATCATTAGGATGTTTAGATGAGGAAGAGTGTAAGGCAGAAGGAAGAGAGACCAAATGGAACATAATGAGTGTGTCAGGGATTTGCATTCCAAAGTCACCGTCTGCTGTCCAGGGCAGTCTCGCATTCATGAGCGACATCGTCATCATGTTCCATCACCCCCACGCACCATGGACTCTCACAAAAGGGCTCCTGTTACCTGCCTTGCTTTGAAACAGGGCTCACAAAGGAAAGGGGAAATTTCAAAGGAAATGCAGATTAAACTGAACAAAGTCCACTGCTGTGATACAGTGTTCTGCTATTGGCATGTTCCAACCAGTTCCTGATCCCCCTTTGCCCCCCGCACGCCAACTCTCCACCCTTGTTGCACAAAGAGATCCCAAAAGCATTGGATGGATTACCTAATGGTTTCTTTAAACTGGGTAAAACTTGTAATACAGGATTAGTAACTCCTGGCTAATTAAGAGTGTCCTTCCTTATGGCTTACCAGATCTAACAAGCCAGACCTGGTGTTTGCAGCATCTGGACAAAATGTGCCCAGGTCTTCTTGAACAATATTCTGTGTTATTTAAAGATATGTTCATTTATCAGATTTACATAGCAGAGCCACATTGCTGTGACACAAATAATCATAAAAACTTCTAAGTAGCCCCATATTTCTACATCAAAGGAAAGTATGTGCTTTGTGCTGGGTTATTGTGCTGAACTACAAGAAAGAAGAAGGGAAAGCAAATAATTGAAGTGCCTTACGGAACACGCCTGTCCTTATTTCACATTCCTGAGCAATGCTCCGGCTTTACTCTGCCCTGGTGCCCCTCACACAGAGGTGAGATGTGCTCCCCGTGCCCTGTGTCACGCTTGGCTGTGGTCTGAGTGGTGCTGGAGAAGAGGCAGCAGAATTCCTGTTCTCCTCTGCTAAGAGGCAGCAGAATTCCCACTCCACTCCACCGCTCTGATGATTTTCACCTTCTCTTACACCTGCGCTGCCGCGCTCTGTACAGGTCAGACCAGTACAGCTCACAGCCCCATCCTCACAGCTCACTCCATTATTGACACCATCGTGCACCCACAGCTCCAACACAGCTGTCTCATTCAAGTGTCTTTTACTAAGTGGAGTAAACCGATTAGTCCTTAAACATACAAATATGCGTTACACCACATTCTGTTTGTTTCTGGAAAATATTGCTTATTTCTGGAGAATCTTTCGTGGCTCCAGAATGCTCTGTACAACTGCAGATTTTCTTTGTGTTGAACAGCTTGTGACACCGTGTCACCAGCCATGTGTGCCCTGTATCTGGTGGTTACTCATTACCTCTGAATTTGTGCTCTGGTAGATAAGCTATGCATTCCTAAATGTATTTAGGGTGGGTCTGCACCCTAAATAATAAATAATGATGCTAATATTTACCACTTGCATGCACTGTTAACATCACATTCTCACACCACGCTGAGAGATGAAGTCAGGGAGATAATGAATGGGGGCAGTATTATCATTCCCATTTTATTGCCTTAGAAATTGGAAAAAGAGATGACATAACTCGCTTAAGGCTGCAAAGAAAGTCACTGAGAGCCACTAAATTAGAATCCATCACTTCACAGCTTCTACTTAGCCCAGCTATTAGATAATACAACTTCCTGAAGAGCCATTCCCCACTCACAGCAATCCTGTCAGTGTCTGATGGTTCGGAAGAGATAATGCCCTTGATTCATTCCAAGTGTTTATGGCTGGTCAGGACCCTGCACATACTCTGATGATGTTCTTCAACGTACCTGTGCCAACAGCCTGACTGAAATGAGTCCTGTACAGCACGCTGTGCTGGCAGCTTTGGTGGCTTTGTAGTATTTCGGAGACTTTAGGAGCACAGGTGGTGCTGCTTCTGATCTCAGAGCAGTGGTTTGAAGGGAAGGAAATCTTCAGGAGTGTGATGATGTATGGCTTGAAAAATTACTTTATTAATCCATTGTATTGAAACTGATTGAGCTCTGCCACCTCATAGTTGTTCTCCTTCAGTATTCCATACACACAGAAGAGCCATTTTGACACCAAGAAATTGGTGGATCCAGGCCCAAAGAAAGTGCAATTTGAAAAATATGAAGTATCATTAAAAACAACACCCTCCAAGTGAATAAATTCTATTTCCCATAAATGGAAAAGGGCAGCAAACATCAGCAGGAAAGAGCAGCATTTCTCAGTCTGAGTGAATGATGCAACAATACTCCTGCAAACCAACAAGATACAGGAACTCAGCCTATAAAAGGAGGCTGAAACCATCAGCATTCACAACCGGCTCCTTGCAGTTTCACCTGCCATTTAAGGCAGTCCTGCACGGAATAATCCTCAGCATGATTTCCAAGAGCCTTGACTGCACTCCAGCCTGGGCATGAGTCACAGCTCATTTCACTTGTAGAAATGTTAAAACTTATTAAGGTGTATTACAATAGGCAGCTTTGGTAAGTGAAGTGTTGATCCCCTGGAAGAAGTGTGCGATGAGGTAATGCAGTCATGGTTTGTGCTATTAATCACACATTCTTCTGGGGAGCTGGCCCCACACCGCTGGGGTTCAGCCTTATTTATCAACAGCCACATCTGTAGAATGAAAATTTTTGTTTTCTGCCTTCCTGGTTAATGTTGATGCAAAATTAACAAAGTCATTTCAGAAAAAGAAGAAAAGAAATCTCACCTTTATAGCACTGCTAAACCCACAGGTTCTATGGATTATTGAAGCAGAGAGAATAGGCAGAAGAGCCGGTAAAACATTTCACAATGTCCACACCCTGACCTATAAAGGTTTCTAAAGTTTTGCTAGGAGATGCCTGTTCCTGTGTATGAATCATCCAGAAAAAGGACAAATCTGTAAACAGGGAAGCAAGGAAAGAATAATGCTGGAGAGGCTGCACCCTCTGTCCCCCCATGTCCTGCATTACACCGCAAAAGCTTCTTAATTATTGACTCTACCTGAACGTTTGGCTTGGTGAAATCCCAACTAAAGTTTTACCATGTGTTGTTCCCTCATTATTCCTCCCTCTGTAAAATTTTTGATTCTTTTCAAGCTGTGCTTTTATGATATCTTTAATTGTGTGACTATACTGAAATGACCTGCTTGAGCCCCTGGCCTAGGGCTCGCACAAATCAATTGTCTGCAAAAATTTTCCTTGAAACAGAAGCATCAGTGTCAGGCAGTTTAGAGTGTCCCCATGGCAGGAGCTCCCAGTGCGAGACATGACCTAATGGGGAGGCAGGTGCAGGGCTGCTTCTTCTGGACATGTTAATTTGCTTTTTGAATGTCTGAATATGCATCAGAAGCTTAAAGGCATAAAATCATAACACCAGCTGTGGTAAAGACACTTTCAATAACTATATAGACTTTGGGGGTAAATTTTTTGGCTTTCCAATGTCCTAAGGACAAGTCCAAAGGAGTCGATGTGACGGGTTATAATTAGGCTCTATAGAAAGCAACAAAAATGAGGAATATAATTTGGAAAAATGTGTTTCAATTAAGAGGCATAATTAGCTGGAGCAGGCAGGGAAATGGAGAAATAAACAGGCTGAAGTAGCTACAAACTACAGTTCTTCCTTAGAACAGCAGTTGAAGGTGTGCTGCCTTTAGAGAAGTACCAGCTTTGGCTCAGCTCTACACCCCCGAACCAATGTATGAGAAAATAAAACATCAAATGCATCAAACAAAAAACTGGGAGTGACTCTTGCCAGAACAATTTCAAAGGAGGAAATCTGTAATGTTGCTGCAAGCAGACAGCAATTGTGATCGTAAAGTTACCAGTGCAGGAAAGAAAACACATTCTTATGTCTTATTAATGGGAAAAATGACTAGGTTTTGAAAACCGTTCCAGCACCCAGGCTCTGCTTCCAGGTTAATCTCACAAGAGACAGTCTCAAGACATTCTGAGAATGGATTCACCGGAAATAACATTGCTACTGTACAGAATAAAAACCATAAAAACACAACTAAAGAAACCTTTTCTTTAATGTCTACAGCCTTTGGCTGCCTAAAAATTGAGATACTCAAGCATCAGTCATAAAAAAGGGTGTAATTCAAAGGGATAATGAACACTCCCTGTCCTCAAAGACTCGGATGTCAGAATTTAGAAAGATAGCCCATTCTTCTTGCCATTGCTTCCAAATCCGCTCCATACACAGCACTGAACTCCCTAATTATGGCTGGTGGCTCTGAAGAGAAATATCCCTCTAAACGTTTGGCCAAAGAGCGATGCAACTAAATTTCCTGTGGATATACGGCCAGGAAAGTGGATAATATGAGAAATTTCGTTATGCAATCCGTGAGTTTTGTTCCCTCGTCCAAGTTCCGCACGGATTCTCCCGCGCTGCGCAGCACAGGGAGGGCTGGCGGCAGCTCCGTTCCGAAGGCCGGTGGTGGCCTCTAGTGACAACCAGGGAGATCCGCACAGAGCCCGGTGCCTGTCCCTGCTCCTGCCGCTCCTCCGGGGCTCCTGCGGCTGGGGAGCAACTGCTAACTGGAAATTTCTGCCGCAGTATTTGTGCAATGTACGTTGCTAACAGTGCCAGACTTCCTCCAGGGGACTATGAGACGGATTTTCGGCCTGTTTCCTTTCTTTTGCTTTTTTTGGTACCTGCTTTCCTGACACAGATCTTGACGCTGGGACGGTATTTTGGGTTCCAAGCAGTCCATAGTTTGCTCCTGGTTGTACAAACGCCGGGAGTGGGGATGCTGTGGGATCGCTGGGATGCACTGAAAGGATGATATTCCAGAGCAGTCCCCAAACAGGAAGCTGCAGCTGTGCCTCTGCCCAGGCACCTCCTGGCATTACGAGTGCAATTACACCCTGGGGAAGAAATGAGTTTTTCTTCTCATTTGGGGGTTCCAAGTGTGATACAAGTGAGATCCCCGAAACCACAAGGTTTTTTTTTAAAGTTAGCAAAAAAAATCTACACAGATATGAACACATGCAATACAGTGTGTTTGTACGTGTCTTTTACGGTGTACGATCAGTGTGTGCTTTTATTTGCACAGGGCCATGAAAATTGTCTTTGCCTCCCGAATCACAGAACTATGCAATATTTTTCGTGGATATTGAACTACTCCAGCATTATGCAGCTGAGAGAGTCAGTAGGCTGACATTCTCTCCAGTTCACTGGTTTTCTCATTCCCCTGACACTTCAGTTGCACAGGGTTTTTCCAAGAAAGAGAGATCTGCCAGCAGACCTGTGTTAGAGTTGATCTTAATGGCACTTTTGGGGAAGAAAAAAGAGAAGGCTCGTTTGTGTGGCCTGGAGCTGTTTTTGTTGGCACTGAGATCTGATTCTGTTCGAGGAGAGCAGCTGAGACAGGAAAAGCAGCTCCTCACTTTCATTTTCCACCTGTGGCTGGGGAGGGATGGAACCCACACACTGCCTCACGCATCACTCCAGGAGCTGGAACACCTCTCTAAGTACCATAAATATGTAAAGTAATGTTTTAACTTATCCCTCTGGTCAAAGCTCCAAGCAGAAAGAAATAAGGTGCAGTGGTTTGATGATTGAGATATTTTCATTGGACAAAAGATAAAAAGGAGAGGGAAATGAGGGGAAAAAATACGTGAGGCAGACAGTGTAAGATCTTGAGCTGCAAATGTTTAGGGCTTAGGTGAATCCAGCTGCGTTGGTGACATCATCCAGAACTTTCTCTCCTCTGATCCCATTCAGCAAAGTACAAAACACCTTGCTTTGCTCTTTGGAGAGAGTAGGCTTCACGGGCATTGGCATTAACAGGAAGTGCAAAGGTAGTTAAGAAGAGAAGGAGGAGACCCAGAAATACTGAATACTGGAGTATGGCTGGAACATTGAACACGGAGTGCATCTCTCTTGAATGCACTTTGCACAGCCATGTCCTCTCAGGACTGTAGTGTAGATCTTTCAGAATCAAACTCTTATGATGCTAAACCTAAACACAGTTACAGGGACCAACAAAAGGGTGTTGGATTTCACTCCTAGAATGGATCATCTCTACAGACTGAACTAAAAGACTTTGCTTTATTTCAGTCTCTCCGTCAGCCAAAAGAAAAGCATCTGTTCCACCTAAAGGCAGCAAAAATGCAGACCCACAGCTGGGTGTGTCTTCTTTCCTTGAACTCTCCAGACTGGTTGCCCATGGCTGGTTAGCACAGGTGAGTCAGATAGAATGGCATCCACATTATCAGAACCCTGCAGAACTTATCTCCATGGCTCTCTAATGCTCATTAAACTTCTGTCGCGCAGGTGACATTTCTTCATGAAATCAAACAATTCATTACTGTTGCTATAAATGTTTTATTATGCCTATAGGCAATCCACTCTGACCAAGCACATCACTGAAGGGGAGTGTTACCCCTGAACCCGCAGACTGTCCTCTACAGCTCCCACAACTGAGCCTGGAACTGAAACTGCTCTGCTGAGCTAAAGCACCAGCAAACTCTTACAGCACTTCTTCAGTGCTGACCAAAACTGCAGTACTGGACAATAGATTTTTAGGCTGTCCAACATCTATTTAGATAACTTACTGTTACAACAAATAAAATTAAAAATAAATAAAAATGAGGCAGCCTTTGTTCTTGCAGATAATTCCTGGGCATAGTCCAGGGGTGGAGGAGGCCGAGGCCACTCCCAGCTGATGGCCTTGAGGAGCCCCTCACCCTCCCCTCACTGCCATGGCTTCAGCTTCGGGGCTCACTCTGGCAGTTTCCAGTGATTGATACAACCAGTCAAGATATGTTTCATGGAAAAAAAGTCTACTGAACCAAAACCAGGAGCAAGCCCCACCTCTGGTGTGAACCTATCCTGATCCTAGCAAATACTCTTGCAAATATTCTAGCTTTTTTGGGCAGGATAGAAGCATATATAAAATGATAAGACCAGAGAAATTGTCAGTAAACAATTTAGGGATGAGAATAAAAAGAACACTAAGAAAATTCAGCCTTGTATCTTTTCACGTTGGGTTTGCATGATGCCATTGATCCTTGCTTACTCTTGCATACGTCTTGGACACTTCTGCTGAATAGTCTAGAGGAAAATAATTGCTGGAGGTTCAGCTTGAACAGAAGCAGCAGAGCCGTAACACAAGGCAAATGTCTGACCTAAGCCTGATGCTCACTTTAATTCAGATCACTGACTTCTTTTTTCATTTGTTCACTAAATGAAAAAATAGAACCTCCAAATGATGTTTAGAAAAAATATCACCAAGGTAACATGGAAACTAATTTTAGTACTGAGAAGACAAAGTGGAATGTTTGCTCTTAAATAGACTGCCACAAAATCCTGCAGAGATCTAGGCAGTGAGATATAGAGCCAAGGGATGTAAGAACAGCAGGATCTCTTCTGTACTCTTACATTCTAAAGGTGTAGGCTCTGCCTCTACTAAAATGAGTAATTCTTACTAAGCCTGAATAATTTCAATGGGCAAAAGACAACCCACCTTGAGCCTCTGTAATGACATACCAAATGTCATGGCCAGTGTACTTTGGTTTCATATCTCACAAAGGTTTTTTTATTACAAGTTACACCCAAAGAAGTTCAAGGTCCAAAGACACTCCACTGCATCCTCCTAGAAAAAAAAAATCCTGCCCTGCACACTGATTGCTTTGGTTTGGAAGCTGTGTTTCCAGAACAGCCAAGTACAACAGTTTAACTCTCTGCCTTGAGCCAAGACCAGTTAGACTAATCCCTAGCACAGTAACTTAAAAACTTGGCAGTACTGATTCCCTAATATATTGGGTATTCCCTAATACCCAACTGTTCTGGATTGGGTGCTCTTGGAAAGCTGAAGGTACCTCCAACACACAGTTCAGTGCCTCCAGAGCTCAGTCTCTCACCAATTTCCTGCCCCAAGGTGGGAGATCAGTGCGTACAGCAGCTGCTTTCACTAACACAAGCCATGTGTGTTCTTTGTTCTACCTGACAACATCAGTAACACACAGAAACACTGTCAGCGCGATGCCCCAGGAGCTGCACCTCCTCACTGTCCCAACACACACCTGCCACCTGCTCTCCTGCAGCACCAACAGACCCTCAGCAATCACGTTCTTCCCTTGCTTTCCCAATTCTCCATGCACTTTCTGTATCAAGTGTACAGCACAGTCAGCCAAGGAGCCTCCACATGATCAGCAGTAGGATTTTGGGGTTTCTTCATGCCATGCAAAGGCAGGTGGTTTCCTGTTAATGACCACAGCCCCTGGGTTGGGGACAAACCCCCCAGCATGGCACTTGTTAGCTGGTGGTCTCTGGAATATTGATGAAGCAGGAGGGAAACTTATTTTTCTTCAACTTCAGCCACACAGGAGGGCTGGAGGCTCGTCCTGCTGGAAGCTGGAACTCAACACTTCCAGCCAGTCTATGGACCTCAGGATCTCACATGTGAAACACAGTGGACTGTGAAGGTTTCCAATATTCTCATTCCTCCTGCCTCACTTAAGGACAAAGAAATACCTTTCCCACTTAATCTCAGTTGATGAGATTATTCAATCCAAGCTGATGGCAACAACGTCCACTCTCCACTGGCAGTGCAGATGTTGGTTTGTGCCTACTATGAAATGAATTCACATGGTAGTACAGCTGCCTCCTTTCTAATAATTTATACACTGTTCTAGACTGTCCTGAGGCCCAAACCATAGTTTGCTCAACAGATATATAAATATTTTAAGTCTCTTGTCACATACAGGCAACTCTCATTTTAAATTCATGCACTGTGCAGGGGGCTAAGAACCTACTCATTTGTTCCAAAGGGCTATAGAGAGGGTTGGCTGCAGGTACATGGTTATAAATGATTCAACAGATCATTTTTTGTTTATCTTTTATACAAAATAACAAAGCAAGCAAACTACCCAGGGAGTGTTCCTCAAACTCAGACGAACAGATGAGAACCCCTTCAAATTACGGGGAGGGGGGGCAATATCCTGTGTGCTCTTTGTGCTGATACCAGTGACACTCTGCGTCAACATAGGTGGGGTTTCCAGGCACTGTGCTTCCTCTTGGACCTGGTATAAAGGTGCACAGTGCACACTCAGCTCCTCGCTGCCGTCTTTATCCGTGCTGATTTCCCTGCTTCAGTCCAGAAGACAAAGAGCACAATGGCATTCTCCACCCGCAGCATCCAGTGGGGCACGAGCAGCCGTGTCCAGCCCTCTGCACCCAGTGTCAGTACTCTGGCCACCAGGAAAATGTCCATCCAGAAGATCCAGGCACCCAGTGTCTACGGGGGAGCCGGCGGCTATGGCACCCGCATATCGACCAGCATCAGCTCTGGCCAAGGCCTCGGAGGGAGCCTCCAGCTCAGCACCACCGGGAGCGAGGTGCTGCTCAGTGGCAACGAAAAATCAACGATGCAAAACCTGAACGATCGCCTGGCTGCCTACCTGGAGAGAGTGCGCTCGCTGGAGAAGTCAAACTCCCTGATTGAGATGCAGATCAGGGAGTGGTATGAGAAGAACACCAAAAGCACAGGGCAGGACTACAGCTCCTACTTCAAAATAATTGAAGATCTCCGAAATGAGGTAAGAGATCATAAAGCCCTCTATAAATACAGGAATTGCAATTATCAGTGAGATAGAGAATAATCTGTTGCAGAAAATGTACTTTTCCAAATTGTAATTGGCTTAGCTGAGAAGAAAAAGTTTATTTTTGATCAGCTACAAATTAGTGACAGACTTTACATCATTTGTAATACCAGATATATGCCTGCAGTTGTGAGTAATCTCATACCTGAAAAATCTGTGACTCAAAATTAACTAGTTCTATGATATTTGCCTTAGGTGGCTTTAATTAGAGAAAGAACTAATGGTAATCTACATATTTAAATACAGTTTAGCAACAGTCTATGTCAAAGTGGGTTTTTAGAAAAGAAGGGCAAACATTCAGAAAAAAATTAAAGACCACTACTTAAAGTAGTAAATTACCACTGGAAACAATGAAATATTCCCAGCAATCAACTGACAGGTTTGTCAAATCATGTTTCCAGAACTTCCTTCAGTTTTTTCCCCTTTATCAGTTCTACTTCCCAACATCTAAAAGCAGATCCCTCCAGAGAGCAGTTCATCCCAACTATTCGATACACTTATTTTATAGCAGGACAATTTGCCTTTTGGACATCCCTAATTCCTTTCATGCACTTCAGATAGAACTTAGCTTAAAGCCAGCTGACTAACAGACAGCTGAAGTGAAGGAGGATGAAGCCCACTTACAATATTCATTCCCAGGAAAGGATCAAGTGCAAATTTCTGTGTAAAGTTTCATCACTTGTCCACCATTCCCTTTAGATTTCTGCTGCCCAGATGGAAAATTCCGGGCTTGTCCTGCAGATCGACAATGCCAAGCTGGCTGCTGATGACTTCAGGCTGAAGTAAGTTCCATGATTTTATATCAATTCTCTTTCATGCTCCTCTTATTTAGGAAAGCTTCCACTTACTGGAATCAGTGCCGAGAAGGGAACATTCTCCAACTTTAAGTTTAATGAAAATTTCACAATGACTGTGGTAGTTACCGATTCTAACATTTACTCCAAACTGTTGCATTCCAATGATGACAAAAGGCACCTTACTGCACAGGTTTGAGAACGAACACCTACTCAGGCAGAGTGTGGAGAGCGACATCACCGGACTGCTCCGTGTCCGTGACGAGCTGACTCTGACGAAAGCTGACCTGGAGTCCCAGATTGAGAATATAACCGAGGAACTCGTTTTCCTTAGGAAGAACCACGAGGAGGTGAGAGCAGCTGAGCACTGCCAGGGACAGGGGTTTTGAGTGGCAAACACAAACAGCCTCACTAGGAAGCATTTCTATCCTTCCTGGAAGCAGCATAACCATGTGTGGCCCTAAGGGACATTCAAGCTGTCAGGGGTCAAAGGCTGAACACTCTCCCATTCCAGGAATGAAGGAGTGAAGGTTTTCTCTAAGAACAATTTATGGTTTAAGAATTGCTACCCCAGAAAGTACATAAATGGGAGCCACAACTTCTGCCCTCATTCCACAGGCCCAGTTCTGAGGAAATAATTTTTATGATACATTTATCTATAACATTTATCGCTATAAAGTAAGCAAACTGTTCTACGATGAGGTGCACTAAACAGTATTTACAAGGTGATTAAGTTGTCTTGCCCCAAGGTACTATTAAGGATTAGTCCTATGTGTGCAGATGTTGAGTTTGTGTCCAATGCCCGGGCGTGACAGCTCCCTGCAGCTGGTGCTAACACAGTCCCCGTTGCTGCAGGACCGTGACAGGCTGCGCAAAGAGGCGAGCGGCTCCGTGAACGTGGCGGTGGATGCCGCTCCCGGCATTGATCTCGCTGCCATTATGGAAAACATGAGAAGGCAATATGAAGAAATGGCAGAAAAGAACCGCCAAGAAGCCAAAGAACATTTTGAAAAGCAGGTAAAATCAACTGCCTAAACATCAGCAAGAACCTCAGTCATGCCTGGCTGCAGTTCACAGTCCCTCCATTCCTCATTCCAGACAGCAGAACTGAACCAGGAAGTTGCCCTCAATGTTGAACGGCTGGAGGTCCAAAGGAAAGAGATCACGGAACGGAGACAGGTCTTGCAGAGCCTGGAGCTGGAATTACAGTCCCTGCTGAACATGGTAAATAACAAAAAGCAAAATAAGGACTGTGGATAGCAGAGAGTTACACAGATAAATAGAGGAATGAGGGGCTTTACAATCAAAATGTTTTTTTAACAGAAAATGTATCCTCTGAATAATATGTCTGTGCTCTTCCCATGGACAATAGAAACAGACCCTGGAAGGCTCTGTGGCTGAAACAGAAGCACGGTACAGTTACCAGCTCGCCCAGTTACAGGGAGCAATTTCCAGTCTGGAGGCTCAGCTGAGGCAGCTCCGAGCTGACATGGAGGCTCAGAACAATGAGTACAGCAACCTGCTGGATGTCAAGACTCACTTGGAGATGGAGATCGCCACGTACCGCCGGCTGCTGGAGGGAGAGGAAAGCGGGTGAGCACACACATGGCTTTGCATGTTGGTTTGGTTTTTGTGTCAAATCTGCCTCTCTCCAACTGCTTTGGGGTGGGGGAAGTCTGTTGCCCAGTTCTCAGCCACAGAATCAGAGCAGGCTGCTGTTCAGGCTGGGCTGCTGAAGCTGCTGTGGGATTTTGAGGTGGGCTCTCCCAGCCTACAGACTCACTCTGTGAGCTGGGGAGTTGGGTAGATGTTCACATGCCAGGAACACCAGTAATGCAGTTTTGGATCAACTTGCCTATGTGGATTAAGCAGAGAGTGGAACTTCCCCCCAGATTCTGTTCAGCTGTTCGGGCTCAGGAACTAGATCGGGTGTACCTGCATGAGCTGAAGTTCTGGCATTGCAGAGATGAGTCTGCAGATTAACTGCACCTACAGCTTATGCTTAGCAAGTTTCACTTTATCTGAGAGAACTTGTTTTACTGAGTTGTGTCCTGATTAAATGTCTTGATGAAAAGGGATTAGCTGTCCTGATCAAACACACAGGAAATGCACAAGGATGTTTCTTCAATACATGAGTTGCCATATATTTACATTTTCTAATTTACAATTTGAACAGGAATTTAGAATTGATGGCGTCGATAGCAGAGACTGAAAAAGGTATGTCCCACCAACTTTTTCCTGTTTTGATGGCTGCCTGTTGAATTGCTATGGAATGAAGTAGCCTGGTAAAAAACAACAGCTTCAGAGCAAATAATCAGCCAGTGGCATCTCACATCAAGAAAGCAATCAACTGTATGGTTACCTTATGGGGACTATACAAACCTAGGTTTATATATACAATTCAGGTGCCCAGTGTAAAATCACAGACCCATTCTGTGATCCTGTGACTCCTCACAGAGCCAAGAGAACGACAGAGAGTTACAGAATTCCCCTCTGGAGAACTGCAGAAGCATCTGCTTCTTCCTGCTGGCTGTACTGACTGAGGCTCCCAAGTAACATATCCAGTTTCATAGCAAAAGTTTCCAATTTGGTGTAAGCCTGTTCCAAGGTTTTAGGTCTACAAGTCTGTGCGAAACTGAAGCAAAGCTGTCAAGAGCGCTAGAGAGTTATTGAACCCAGTGTCCACTATAGTCTATGGGCAACATACTCAATATCCAAAAGAGGAGAAGCCACGCTCTGCACACTGCAAAAGTTTACCTCAAGGAGCTGTGGACTGAGGAAGCTTTTTGCTATTTCCTCATTGACTGCTACTACTGCAGCAATATTACTCTGTCAATCTACATTGCATTTAATTAATTCTCTTTTCAATTTCCTTAACAGAATCAAGTAAATTTAAGAAGATCAAGACAATAGTTGAGGAGGTGGTTGATGGCAAGATTGTCTCCTCTGAGGTCAGAGAGGTTGAAGAGAAGATATAAATGGCACCAGCAAAAAAGACACCTCTGAGTTTCCTGGAGCTGCTGCCAAAACTAAAACATTTATAAAGAATCTGATCTAATTCACCCTAAACCCCAGAAGGGTTGAAAAATGCCAAATTATCAAACTCTAAACAATTTTTCTTGTTGTTGTTTTTTTGCAGCAGCATTAATAAAAATCTGTAAGTTGCAATGTTGTGGTGATTCAAAGATCACTTCTGTTACCTCAGCAGGTTCAGGCAGTATTCCTGAGGCATCTCTCTTTCCTTTCACTTAGAGTGAGAGGCTGTGTTTGTCCCAAAATCCCTTTCCCCACCTATGTTAGTCCCTGCAGCCTCGCTGGCTTTTCTCACACTGCATCGTGTACCGGAACCTTCTCTGCTGCGGGATTCCTCATTGGCTCCTTGCTGCCCCTCTCCTCGCCCTGCTACTGTTACTGGTTCATGTGCTGTCAGTCTGCCTGCGTGCTGTACCCCAGTTGGTGTGTTCCTAGGTATCCCCCGCCCCTCTCCCCCGGTATAAGACACTCTGTAACACCTGGCTCGAGGCTCTTTGGATCCCCCCCGCTCCTCGCTCCCGTGCGGGGGAAATAAACCCCTGCTGTAACACCGAAGAGTCCCTCCGCCTCTCCTTTCTCTCCAGCGCCTGTAACACCGGAGAGCTTCTCGGACCCTGGGTGCGATCTCGAGAGCTCTCCCGCTCTAGAACTGAGCCAGCCGAGCCCGGACTGGCGGCGGGAAGAACGCGCTGCTCTGCCCGCCCGGCAGAACGAGGCGACCCCCGAGGGGGGTCGGGTGATCGGCAGCACCGCTTTATTGCAACATAAAAGACTTTGGGTTTACTTACATAGTGACTAAGTACCTTGATGAAAAAAAAATCAAATCAGCCTGGTATGAATGTATAATTGCTTCCAACACAGATAAAAATGGAAGTATTAGGTTTTTAAAATGCATTAAGACATCAATTCAGCACACCTTTTCTGAATGTGAACTCCCACTCAAACATAAAGCAGCTTCACTTCATTAAAACCAGATTTTCAAATAAATAAGAAGTGTCAATTTGCTTTTTATAATTTACTAACATGAAAAAATAAATTGAAGAAGCTTATTTGATACTTTTCACATTCTGTGAATGATTATGTCACCAGGGACTACAGCAAGCCAAGATATTTTATCAATAAGAATATATTTGAAATTATCTCCATCTCTCTCAAACCCTCTGTGCAAATAATGTTCCCTGTCTCATAAGGAGGCCCCTGTGCCACACCTGGATCCTCAGTCCCAGGAGTTTACATTTTCCTCTTGAGAACATAAACACACAAAGCTCTTCCCTATGAAACCTCACCTGTCCACAGCTATTTACTGTACATAAACAGCTGCCAAAGAACTAATCCTCTGCTTTCACTGCCCCGAGTCACTGAGACCAGGCTATCAGCTTATTTTCACAGAAATGCTTTACTTATACCTTTGATCTTCCGCTCCTTTCTGCCCCAAAAGCAACCCATGCTCCTGGGTGCGGATAAATCAAAAATTAACACATTTCAGTTGACAAATCCAATGATATAATTAAGCCAGGACAAAGGAAAAACAATTTTCCATTTATTAAAATAACTTCAAAAGAAAAATATACTGGCTTGGGAGGGTTCCCATGCCCAAACCTGCACCTAGAAGGGCTACGTTTGATCTTTAGATTTGTATTATAAAGAGCACCAAATACAGAAATCGGATTTCTTATTTTGAGATAACAGCAAACTATTTAGCAGACACAATGGTCAGTTCTCAGCTCCAAAGTACAAACTCTTATATGCTATAGACTATAAGCTATAGGCTATATGCTATAGACCATATGCTATAGGCTATAAGCACATCACTCTAAGGTATTTCAATGATGAAAGGGTTAGGGCATATATCCAATTCCAAATCCTATTTGGTATAAGTATATTTATATTTTCATATTAATGATCACCCTGCAGCTCACTGAACATCCATGTGCCCTTGGGCACCTGATGGTCACTTTTCTTAATTCCTCTCAAGCATCCAGGAGCACTGATCCAGCAGAGGCTCCTGCCAGAAGAGCATTACGAAAAGAAAGACATTCCTGCCACACACGCTGGGAAGCAGGGATCAAAGGTATGACTCTGCTGACTTAGCAAACTCCTGTAATAACAGCCCCAAACCCAGGAAGCACTGAATCTGCAATGACAAAACAATTATTTAGGAGGGATTTAAATGCGAAAAGAACTTTTTGTGCTCCATTGCACATGGCAGAACACAATCGTGATGTCTCAGCTCCACTCCACCCATTTCCCCTCATACAAATACCTGGAGGGCACCAGATTTCCACTCCCATTGGCAATTTCAGTTGGCACATATCATTTCAGTTGGTCAGAACATACTAAACTGACGCCCCCTCCAAACAGGAGGGACAGAGAGAGTGAAAGCTCTCCCCAGGAGGTGGGGACTCCTCGTGAAACACCCACTGCCGTCCCTCTATAAAGCTGACCCTGCTCCCACTCTGCCCTGCTCCCTGCTGTATCCTCCACGGGGCAGATCCAGGCACCTCGAGCACCATGGCCCTTTCCGTGCGCACAAGCGGCGGCTCCCGGCAATTCTCCTCTCGCAGTGGATTTGGCGGGGGATCTCTGAGGATGTCCAGTTCTAGTGGTGGAGGAGGCTTTGGTGGCAGCGGACTTGGGCTTGGTGGGGGGTCTGGTGGAGGGTTTGGTGCTGCTTCTCTGTTGGGTTCAGGCTCTGGCTTCGGTGGGGGCTTTGGGGGCAGCTCAGGTGCAGGATTTGGGAGCAGCTTAAGCAGTAGCTTTGGTGGAAGCTTTGGAGGTGGTATGGGTGGTAGCTATGGAAGTGGCTTAGGCAGTGGCTTTGGGGGAGGTTTGGGAAGTGGTTTTGGCAGCAGTTCAGGTGCTGCTTTTGGAAGTGGCTTTGGTGGTGGCTTGGGGACCAGTTTTGCAGGTGGGTTTGGCCCTGCTTGTGCTGGTGATGGTGGCATTCTTTCTGGCTCAAAAAAAGAGACGATGCAGAACCTCAATGACCGTCTGGCTGCGTATCTGGACAAAGTGAGATCTCTGGAGGATTCCAACACCGAGCTGGAGCGCAAAATCCGTGAGTGGTATGAGAAAAGTGGCCCGGGCACTGGAACCCCTGGATCTGGGAATGACTACAGTAAATTCTACCCCTTCATTGAAGATCTTCGAAACAAGGTAGCAAAGCAATGTATTTATGTATCTTTATATCTGCAATTCCCTTAATAGTATGAATGAAAATAACAAATTTCTTTCAGAAACCACTAGCACATTTATCCTTTGGTACTGACACTTGCAGTGACCTCTGTCACCTTGCACTGGTGACATGTGCTGAATTTTTCCTGTACATTAAAGCAGTTCTGTAGCTGTGTCACACAGTGGTTTGTCTAATCTGAATAAAGGAGAAGGCAGTGATGGAGCACAGTTCTACAAAGTTTAAAGCCATTACAAAGCCACGAAGCCTTTGGGCTGTAACATCGTTCTCTGAACACTGTTTGTATTTTAGATCATCAATGCAACCATCGACAACGCAAGGATCATTCTGCAGGTCGATAATGCCAGACTGGCTGCTGATGACTTCAGACTGAAGTAAGGATATCTTAATGCTACAAAAACTCTTACTAAAATCTTAAGGAAAAAGTTCTTTTGTATCAAAAATCTCTTTCCTTGTAGAATACTTGTAATATAGTTATTAAAGAATATTATAATGATTATGTGTACTAAGTTTTCATATTAAAGCTAAAATAAAACACATTAATAGTTTGTATTTGACCTCATTGGCCATGTAAAAATAATATTTAATCCCTTTGTGCACAGATATGAGAATGAAGTGGCTCTTCGGCAGAGTGTGGAGGCTGACATCAATGGTCTGCGCAGAGTTCTGGATGAGCTGACCATGACCAGGGCAGATCTGGAGATGCAGATTGAAAGCCTGAATGAAGAACTGGCTTATCTCAAGAAGAATCATGAAGAGGTTATTTTTTTCCTTTGTGAATTCATAACAAGACACATGAAAATGTGAAACATCATATTACTCCCTTATTTAAGCCAGTGGGAGTGCCTGGGTTTCGTTATTGGTTTTGTTTGCTGTTATTTTTTGAGTTTGCTAAGTGAAAGAGTGCGAGAAACAAGCTACAGATTTACATGTATTTTGGTAGAACTATTTTGCCTTTTATTAACAGAACCTCCTCTTTATTTTCAATCTCTCCAGGAGCTTCAGGGCATCCAAAGCAGTGAATTTGGCCAAGTCAGTGTGGAAATGGATGCGGCTCCAGGGACTGACCTGACCAAGCTTCTGAATGATATGAGGGGGCAGTATGAAGTCATTGCCGAGCAAAACCGTAAAGAGGCCGAGGCGTGGTTCAATGAAAAAGTAACAACCAGAGAGAGCAAACTCAGCAAAATGCATGGGAAAATGAGTTCAATACTTGGAACAGTAAAATTACAACCCATTCTTTCTTGTCATTTCAGAGCGGGGAGCTGAAAAGGGAAATCTCCACCAATACTGAGCAGCTCCAGTCGGGAAAGAGTGAGATCACGGATTTAAAACGGACTCTCCAAAGCTTGGAAATAGAGCTGCAGTCTCAGCTCGCCATGGTATGTTCTGGGAAGCTGCTGACTGCTCAGAGCCAATTCAGCAACTTCAAAAGTGTTTTTAGACCTTATCCTATTCCATAGAACTGAGGATTTGCATTTATTTCCGATTAAATCCTATATTCTTTTAGTTCCTAAATAGCAGTAATATATCTAACAGGATTGCAAAGAGCATG
Organism: Melanocharis versteri; assembly: GCA_013397845.1. Taxonomy (NCBI): domain Eukaryota; kingdom Metazoa; phylum Chordata; class Aves; order Passeriformes; family Melanocharitidae; genus Melanocharis; species Melanocharis versteri. Next base: position 145,170 of record VZTG01006872.1, on the reverse strand, counting down.
TCACAAAGCAGATGAGTTTTTACATCACATTTGGGGAAGTGACAAGGAATAGTTTTCAAACTAGTGTTTTCAAAAAGAAAATAAAACCTTATAAGTAATGCAGCTGCACTCACTGCCTTAAACTACTTCAGTTGGTTTTGTAAAGAGATTTTTTCCTTAACCAGAGATTATTTAATATCCTTACACAGAAAAAATCCCTGGAAGACACTTTAGCAGAGACGGAAGGTGGTTACTGCGCTCAGCTGTCACAAATCCAAATGCAGATCGGGAACCTGGAGTCCCAGCTTTTCCAGGTCAGGGCTGACATGGAGCGCCAGAACGCGGAATACCAACAGCTCCTAGACATCAAGACTCGTCTGGAAATGGAGATTGAAACCTACCGGCGCCTGCTGGATGGCGAGTTTGTGTAAGGAACTGACTGACACAAAATATCTCCTTGGGTTTATTTTCCGTAGAAACATCCTTTCCAGGACAAAAAGAGGTAAAATAAGTGGAACATTCTCCAAGCGACAGTAAGGCACCTACAGTGATCTGAAATATCACTGTGACTGAGGATAGTGAGCCATTCTGCTCACTATTTAAATAATCTATCAATGTCACCATGAAAAGGGAATTTATCCCGATCCTACTGAACATCCTGCAATAGTGCATGTCTCTTATTCCCTTTCAGGGGTGCTGGACAGGCAGTTACATTTGAAAGCTCATCTCTGACAGGGTCCAAATCTCAAACACAATCACTGGACTCTTCTCAAGGTAGGTAGAACTTAATTGAATAAAATTTTGCTTCTAAAGTCATTCTTATAAATCAAATAATTCATGTTATCCTGTTTAACTACATCACAGAGCTCATTAAAATCAGAAGCCAATTTGAAAGGAGAAGGGGGTACCTGGTCATGTGCTGCTTTGGTTTAGCATTTTTAACACATTGATAAATATTTTTTTGTTTTGTTCATGATGTTTAGATCCAACCAAAACTAGAAAGATCAAGACAATTGTTGAAGAAGTGGTAGATGGAAAAGTTGTTGCATCCCACGTTAAGGAAGTTGAAGAGAAGATATGAGGCACAATCTGATGTGGCAAAGGATCCATTTGCTCCAAGCCAAAATGGATAAATAATTTTATTCTTTTGTATGAAGTGATAAAACATTTGGCTTTGTACTAAGAATCTTTTAGATAAGACAAAGTCGGCACTTTCATTCCTTGCAGACATGCAATATATTTCCTGCTTCACTCTATCAGCATTACCTGTATGATTTCCACAGTGTTCTTTAAAAATGTCATCAAATCTCTGTTCAATAACCAGAAATATGAAGCACATATCTAACCAGATTTGCCTTTTTATAATCTTTAGTAATAAATAGATAAAATAATTTTGCTGTTCTAACCTCATTTTCCAGTTTTCACCGCTAATAAAAAGGACTCAACAAGCTTTAAGGTATTAGTGTCCCTTCATTCTCCATGACTCCCTCCAGCTGTGTGGTGAGCCAGAAATAAAATATGAACATTGAAAGCAGCTAGAATTCAAAATTCCATAAATCCTAGAAAACATGCAATTGCTTATACCTACCTACCTTTAGCCTTCAGGGATCTCATAGCCAGGTGTTCCATTTACACCTGAAAAAAAGGTAGAAAAAGAAAGCATTAGTTTATACCATCCCAAGTCAAATACCTTGTGTTTGTCTGATGGATTCCTAATGGTTTTCTTATGTAACTGTTCTCATCCCATCAATGACAAACACTGCCAATATTTTGGGTTTAGTACTACATAGAAAGAGGATAATTGAGACACTTGTAGAAAAGAGAGTGGACAACAAAACCTTTCCATCTCAGTCCAGGTCAACTAGAAGACAGTCAGCTAAGGAAAATAAAATCCAAACACAGGATCCTTTCACATGGGCCAGCAGACACAGCCAAGAACAGGGAAGCCTTTTCACACCAGGAGACTTTTAAGTGGTACAATACTTTGACTTCTATAAAGATGCATGTCTTGTAAAAGTGTACGGCCTGTTTTATTATTTCACTGGTGTATATTCTCATTTAGACCCTAAAATGCATTTCTCTCTTCAGCAAATTTTAAATTTTTATTGAAATCGGAAACCTTTTTACTGCATATCTGATGTTGTGCACTACTGAAAAAAAAATTAAATAAGCAAGAGGTAAAATGAAACAAATAAGAGCCGTTCTTAGCAGACAAGATCACCAGGATCACAGAGTGCTCCAGTGAGCCAGGAAATGAAGCACAGCACAGCAGACAACCTGTGCTGGACCTGCCTGGGAGCTGTCAGGAAAGGGGTAAGAACTCCACACACTGCATATTGTGTGTACTGAGCACACCAACACCTGGCACAGGTACTGAAACACTGAGACAACCCAGACCCTTTTTCTGACAGCAGTGATGTGTCTGAAGTGCACACTCACCAGAACTTCGCCCTCTGCAGAAGGGGAGCCAAAGCCCTTACCACTATCACCAGCAGTGCTGGTTCCTCTCCCTCCTTGTTTGTTTCTGCCCATAAAAGAGGATGCCCAGGAGCTCAGCTTGTTTCTGAAACGGGACAGTCCTCAACACTGCGTCAGGTCAGACACCCGAGGCTTCATCTCACGGGGTCTCAAACACCTTCAGGGATGGAAATTCTGTGACGTCCCTAACAATGGTGGAGGCACCTGCCAGCGGCACTGCCAGCACCTCAGCTATGCTGTCGGGAGGCTCTGCCCTTCCATGTCCTCTTGCCAGTGCACTTCAAGCTGGGCAGCTGCAACTTTATCCTTTGCTTTCTCTCTCTTACCCTCACATTTCTGAGGTTATAAAACCCCACAGTTACAGCGCAACAAAAACATTAAGACACTGATATATTCATTTGGGCACATAATTTAGGAATCGTGGTTTTAGTGCTATCCTTTGCTGCATTAAGCTGCTGCCAGGACGGGCTGACAGGCTCTGAGCCCCTCGCGCTCCCCGAAATGGGCCGCTGCCGCTTTAACGGCCCCGCGGCCGCAGCCCCGCGCCGCCGGCAGCGGAGCCGGGAGCCGGGGAGGATGGGAGGAGGAGGAGGACGAGGATGGAGCCGGCTCGGCTCCGCCGAGAGATCAGGGCAAAGTATGAATCGCTCATCACCCGAAATCAGATAAAGACCGTCAGCTCAGCAAGGACGCAGGTAATGCCTCCTCACAGCCACACATCTTGCAGAGTACGGAGCCATTCCCTGGCCGTACAGTTCCTCCCGCAGCCTCTATGAGGTACAGTAATTCCTTTCAATGCAGCAGATTTTCGGGGAAGGGATGTGGATTTTACCGCAGTAAGATGTGAACTAGAAGAATCGGAAATAGATTTTGTTAAGGGTATGGATTCACGCTGAACGAATGCTGTGTAATTAATCAGGATGCTTTTCTGTCCCTGCAGCCGGGCTATGGCTGGGATTTAAGGGATGATGACATAGGCTGTAACACGGTAACCTCTAGCTCCATGTAGTTATCTCAGAGAAAAAAAGAATCCTGAAGAGAATCCTTTTATATACAGCAATCTTTGCCATTTTTAGCCCTCTAGTAAAGAAAACTACCTTTGCAAGAACTATTTTCTACTGCTCACAGTAAAAACTATGTTCTGCTCTTCAGCAAATATCAATTGTTCTCTCATACAGCTTGATTAAATGTTACCCACACACAACGCTGCTGTTAGGGATTTACATACAAACAGCTCTAAACCCAACTGAAATCAAATGGCAAAACAATTTCGAGCCATCAAATGTAAAGAAGTTCAGGGGGGAATCAGGTATTCTGTCACCTTGTACTCAGGTATTGCAGGAATCCCAGAGGTTTGTTTTAAGGACAGGCCAGACGCTGCTGCAGCCTGGCTGATCCACCAGCAGTGCCCGACACACGGCAGCTGCACACCCGACAGGGAAGCCAAGTTTATCTCTGTGCTGGCACAAAGCAGCCAATGCACATTGGTTTGATCCTGTCACACAAATTCTGCAGTACCCAGGCAAGAAAGGGGAAGCAAAGAACATTGAGGGTTCACTTGTGGATGAGCCAAATCTAGATTTTTCACAAAAATGATGGTCTGGTAAAGTTGCAATAGGTCAGGATGTAAAGGAGAACAAAACTCTTATTTTCCTTAGTTCATAAGACCTGAATTAAAGAGATTCTTTTCTTAGAGTCAATGTCATCATAAGAAAAGAATCTGCATAAAGCAGTAAAATATGCAAAAGAGCAGGTGCTGTTTCAAGGGCTTACAGCATCTTCACCACTTGCAGGGAAACGCAGAATCAAAAAAGAAAAATAACTTCTGTAAGCCAAACAGTCATTCTGGAAGTTACATGCAGGAACATACTATTGAAATCAAAGATAAGTCTAAATCTAAAATGACCCCACACATGATCGAGATTGGTTAGAAAAAAAAAAAACTTTTAGTAGGATAAAAGGAAAAAAAACCAAAACCCTGAAATCAAAAATACATTAAAATCAAAGCACTTTATTCAAACTTGGAAGCTTGAACCATCTGCATCTCCTCTAAGCCCTTCTGCTCCAGAACTGAGTAAGGTCTCAGTCCAATTGGGTAATTTGTATGAGAATTCCTCTAGGACAAAAGTGCCAGGGATAGAGATGTGGCCAACCACTTCCCATCAAACACAGTGGGATAAGGGCTTTCCCTCTACACAGTACAGAAAATATTAACTCCTCACTGTGAGCTTTCACACATTTATACAACTCTAACAAAAATTCCAACCAGACATTTTTACGTGCCAATTTATTATCATTATTTGAATATTTTCAAGATTGTTATCTTTTGTATGTCCCCTGTAGTTAGAAGAAGATACAAGTAAAAGAATGGACAAAGATGCAGAAGCACTAAAGGCAGCCAGAGCAGAACTGTGCGAAGCCCGACGGCAGTGGCACCACATGCAGATCGAAATCGAGTCTCTCCATGCTGTGGTAAGAGCCAGAAATGAAACTTGAAATCTCATGGAAGAAAGAAGTCTTGTCCTTGATATAAACTATCCCACAGTCAATTTCTGTGACAGTCACAGCCACCATAGAGCAGAAATCCATCACAGGAATGCTCAGCTTTGAGGGGCTTCAGCTCCTCACAGGGCCCTCGCTCACACACACTGACCCAGCACATGTTCCGGTGTGGGATCTGCCACTCCAGACACACGTGGTGGCCTGTTTTCACACCTCCCCAGCACATATTTGCATGATACTCCCCCACCAAGCTCCTGGTCATTCTGCCTTACCAATTCACAGCATGTTCATGACCTTTTTTTAATGTGTGAACCAAATTTATCAATTCATTCATGATAAAATGTCAGCAGTTTGCTCAATTCAGCAGTACAGAAAAGCTCCAAGAGCACACAGACACTTCATACAGCACTGAGCTGGACATTGTTCAACCGTAAAATCAGAGATATGTAAACTCAAGGCAGTAGGTTGCTGTGCAAGACATGGCTACTCTTTCATCTGATTTTGAATTACCACAGATTTTACTGGAAAATTTCTCAGCCAAAGCATTACCTTGAAAGCTTTACTCCTGTTCTTAAAGAATAATCTTAAAAGAACTGATGTAAAAATACAGTTTGTTAATGAAACCATGTATGTGTATAACATCTTCACACACAAACTTTCCAATTCCTAAAATATTACTTAAATTTCACAGGAAAAGGGTTTGGAACGTTCATTGCGGGCCACAGAGCAGCAGTACCACATGCAGCTACAAAATTTGGAAGGTGAGATTGAATGCTTGGAGAAAGAGCTGTTGGAAGTGAGAAGAGGAATTGAGAAACAGCTTCGAGAGCACGAAATTCTCCTGAACACAAGGATGAAGCTGGAAGAGGAGATAGCGACATATCGGAGTCTGTTGGAGCAAGAAGAGAGCAGGTACTCGCTGCTTAGAGAAAAAGATCTCAAATTTGTCTTCCATTTCTGAAGGTCTCAGATAATCAGAATTGTAAATACATGAACTAATCATTAAAAAATGACAGCATAAAATCTTAGCAAAGGTTTCATTGTAAGGCAGCTTCACTGAGTGCGGAGTTTCTGGCGCTCAGTGTCTCACACATTGCAGAGCAGCTCAGTCACTGCAGCCTCACTCGAGGCCCCTCAGCTCTCAGAGCGTGCGGGGCCGGCCCACGCACGTGAAGAGCTGGGCAGGGAGTCCGTGTCTCAGCCCAGGACAGATCGCTGCAGGAAACTGCACAGACATTGTCAGTAACTTCCTACGGTTCTGGGCTCAGAATGAGAAATCCCAACAAATAGTTACCGCGATCAGACAGAACTTCTCATGATTATCACATTTTTAAATTTTTCACAGCTGTTCATATGACAAGTTTGGAATTAAAGTAATTCAGTATTATTAAATGCCTTTAATAATTTTTATTTTTGAAGGTTCCGTTGCTCAATACCTGCCCAGAAGGATGACAAACAGCCCAGCACTAGCAAGATCACCTTTATGCTGCCTTCGGGTGAGTTTCAGACACCTTCTCCTCAAGGGATTTTGGCCCTAACTGTTCACAACTACTGACAAATTCCTGGATATTAAAAAAGGACCTTTTCCAATGTATGGGAAATACCTCCAGGTCCTGTGTACTGCCCTTGCCCTTCTGCATGCTCAGTGTACACCTGCATATTCTTTTACAGAGGGTGTAAAGAAGCACAAACCAAAGAAGGTGGAACTGATGATGAAACAAGCAATCCTAGATGGAAATATCATGAAGGAAAGTGCTGAAGCTCATGGCACTGTACAGTAAGATAAACAGGAATTTCACAAAATAACAATTGGAAGTAAAGGGTGGAGGTTACATTTCAGTAGCTTTGAATTTTCCGTTATTTGGTATGTGTTACATTGTGCCCACATAGCCCAGGAGCTTCAGAACCACAGTGAGAGCTCCTGAAGGTGCACTGAATGGCAGCGTTTAACAATACATTACGTTTTAAAGTTCTTTTTATTAGCCTTGGCTTCATAAGCAAACAATACCATGCTGGTGCTTCTGATTTGTAATTTCTATTTCTGTTAAGAATGAAACTATGAATAATTCATCTCACTAAGGCTGAAAGCAAAGAGCCCAGACCACATTTGGGAAGTCCCTCTGGGGCATATTTATGCACATAAATTCAGGCTCAGCTGCTCCAACTTGCTCCTTGGAAACTCCTACGTTTCCCCAAACAGAGGAGTGAGAGCCTGGCTCCCAAGCAGGCATGAGAAAGTCTGTTAGGATGTGTTATTCACCTGAAATTACTTTAATAGTATTGGATTGCCTAATTTTATTTTTTTTTCTGCTGCTCTTTAAGCTTTTTCGTAGACTAATTTAATGTTGCCTTTAAACACACTATAGTGGGCCATTCCTAACACTGAATCATAATCAGCAGCCGAAAAAATTAATGCCATCATAAGGTCCAGCAGACACACCCCATAGCTGACATTTATTCTTGTGCACGAGCTTCATTCATTTCACAGTCACTCAGATCTGCACAGGGCTACTCCTCCGGGTGCCGTTTACTCAGCTGGCCGAGGCCCCAGAGCCTGACTTTCAGATCTGAATTCTGACACACACGCACAGAATTGAATCAAGGGGATTTGGGTGCCTCAGTATTCCTGGATCAGCTGCCTTTTCAATTCTCCCTATTTTACTTCTGCCCTTTTTTCTCTTTAATGTAATATAGCTCCACATTCTGAGGTTTGAGTCTAGACTAGATTTTCTCCTCCCTATTCTGAAGGTTTTCAGACGCAGGAATTCTGTCCTGCCCACTACAGTACTGAGGTTTCTTGCAAAATTTTTGAGCTTGGATTCCAAACTTTCTCCTTGGAAACAAACTGCCTAATGTATTTGGAGCAGTGGTTTTGTAGCCATGTCTACCTAAAAGTACAAAAACAAGAACCGAATGAACCCTCACCCTTTATTTAGCTTCTCTGGAGAATGAACCTGTAAAAAAAAGGAAACCTCTGGTATCTCAGTACCGTATAAAATAACACTTTATGATGCCATTTCCCTCTCTGGTTTAAAAGCAGTTCTGAAGATAGATAACTAATATAGCCTAAAAAATCATAAATACATTTTCTTTATTGTTTCAGGACAGAAAAAGTGGATGAAGTTATTAAGGAATGGGAAGGTTCTTTCTTTAAGGACAACCCTCGCTTAAGGAAAAAGTCCGTTTCCTTGCGTTTTGATCTCCACCTGGCAGCCACAGAGGAAGGGTGTTTGCACACGAAAAAGAAAACCCTCCCTGATATTGAAGTCAGGCTGGTGATGAGGAGATCCTGCAGCATCCCATCCATCAAACCTTAACCTCAGCCAATTCCCTCAAAGTGCATCTACAATGGGCTTCGGAAATAAACCGTAGATGGACTCCCCTGGCTGCTGTCTGCTACAACCACAACATCTTACCAAGCACTTGGATCAATACAGTAAAACCTTTAAAAGAAAGGGTGAAGAGCAAGGGGGTTCTGATTCCAAGAAACCCGACTTCTACTGGTTTTATACTCTGGGTGCAGCCCTTTCATTTTCTCATTGTTGTTGTTTTGTAGAATTTCACCAAATACTACAAAAATTAAACTAGAACTTTATAGTTTGACATATTCTGCCTTTGTAAAAGAGAACTTGTTTTCTCTTTCCAAAAATGAGAAATGCCTATTTGCTTCTCTTAATTATTCAATATTCCATTCATATAATGACTGGTGAATCCTTGCAATAATTTATATCACAACTGTCATACTTCTAGAAACGTATTTTAAAATAATACTTTCTAACAGCAAAAATTACATACAAAAACACTCTTAAAATACATGAACTATTAACAAAGAGTTTTCTTTGAAAGGTGGCTAGTATTTTTAAATTCCTTTTTTTCAGGCAACAACTGAGCAAAAATGTCTTTCCTCTACATCCTTATACACCCATTTTAAAAGTGTTGTTACAATCCAGTAACATTTTAGCCATATTGTTCAACTGATTTTGAAGCAGTAATTTCCCCTGAAAAATCAATCATTTTCTTATGTGTCCACACACACCTGTACTACAAGTCTCTCAGCCAAGGCAAATGAAATTACTTTCTAATTGTTCAAATGGGAGGAGTCAAACAACCATTTGAATACTGGTATTCCATTAATTTTGTTTATTATAACAATGTGCATTAAAATATCTTCAACAAATTCCTCTTCTGACAAACACTACAGGTAAGTGATGCTGTTGATTGAGTACATGTGACAAGTCACTGTTATACCAGGGTACAACTGTTACTACTTCAAATTAACTGGGCAAAATAAGGGCTACAAATTCAAAGTACAATTCAACCAGGCCCCTTAAGTACCCCCCACTCCTACCCAAAGTAGCTGTGGGCAAACACAAACCCCAGCAGACAACCCTGCACCAGTACACAGAGGAACAGGCATCCTTCTTTAAAACCTTATGGGACAAATTTCAAACAAAGACTCAAACAAGATTGTACGAAGACAAGAATGATTGTTTGTGAGGATTGTGGAGAGGGTGGATGTCACAGCTCCCACTGGAACACTGGGATTGCTGGGGCTCAGACTCTGGGAAACCCACGCACAGGATTTGCTGGATTACAGCAGCATGTAAAGGATTGATTTCAGTGTCAGTATCTGCCTTATGACTTATGGCATGTGTACAAAACTGATACTGCAGATCCTTTCAGAGTTAATTTATGCTTCTGTCCTTTGTTCATGGTAAGAAGAATGCATCGATATTGCCCCGTCCTGTCTGTACTGTATCAAACTCGCTAATTATCCTTAACCTGAATCATGAGCTGATGTTGTTACCACTTGAGTACTTGGCATCCTGAATGTATCAGCCTGCTCCAGTATTTTCACTATGCAGCTTTTTTTTGTGCTTAGACTCTGTACATTTTACAATACTTGAATTTAAACTAAGTTTTAATTGCTTTAAGGCACTTTAAACAGGGATACGAATTTACCAAAGTAAATGATAGTACTACAATAAAAAAGTATTAAAATGGAGTTTGTCCATTTGCATACTTTGTGTGTGTCAATGTCTTCTCCTTAAAAGGGAAGGAGTAAAAGAGAAATGCAAAATGAAAGTTGCAGATAGGAAAATCTGTAGCACTGTAAGAAGTGTTTTCTAAGAATCTCTCTGCAATTAGAAAGACACAAATTCCCTCAGAATCTTTACCGTAACATGTGAGTGTCCTCCTGCTACAAAATTTACTCTTTTTTCCTGGTAAGTCCAGTCACCCTGGCTACTTTCTTCACATGTGACTTCCTGACACTGACTTCAGTAGCTTCCGCTACTCTAGGCCTGGTTCAAGGGGCATTCTGGTTTTAACTAAGTTTTCACCCCATCAGTAAGTATCTATTTTTTGCATTATTTTCACCCCATCAGTAAGTATCTATTTTTTGCATTATTCACAAATTCCATCTCTTCAAATGTAAAGAACTCTCTTTTGTTCATTAACTAGTGAACTTCCACAAGTGTCAGTATGAACTCCACGTGGGCATCAAAACAATAACGTCTCACCCTCATTTTTAGGTCACTTTAAAGCTGAATTAAAAAAAAATTAACACTGAAGCTTAATACTACGGCAGAGAATCCGTCATTTCTGTGCTGCTAATTAAATCCAGACCAGCTGAGCCTCTGCCAACCCAGCACCTGCAAAAGGCTGATGTAAAAATTAGTTTCATTGTCTCAACCTACTTCCCAGTGAATGTCTGTCCTCATTCCAGAGCTTATGAAACTGCTGGTAATTAAAACAGTTGGGTAAGAATAAGTTTTTACATCCCCCCTGGTGAGCACGGTGCAGTATAAACAATTCCATTAAAGCAGTAAAACTACTTATATATTGTACAGGATATTAAAAAGTGTATGCTGGCAAAACCTTTCACCATCATAAGATGGAATTGAGGCAAACAGCACTGTAAAAAAAAGGGGGGATAAAACAAAGTAGGAAATACATTGGTGGCTTTGAAAACAAATAATGATTTAGAACTATTAGTGTGGAAGGTGAGTCTCAGCAAATGTACTTGAACATCATAATAAATAATTCAAATTTAAAAACAAATACATTTAAAATAATTCAAATTTAAAAATTAAAGTTAAAATTAAAATAATTAATAAACATTTCTAATTTTCAATTTAACATTAAATGCAATTTACACTATCAACAAAACCATATTATTAATAAACTAGAATTGAATGCATGAAACTGGTCACAAGCAGGGGAACAACCAGGTTATATTTCACCTCTTACAAGTATTTTCTCACCTTTTCTTTAACTTTTCCTGCCCCAGTGAAGCTGATGAACTAGTGTGACGTATTTTGCTGGCTGAGCAATCTTTTCAAGTCTTGCTTTAATATCAAATTGAAGTCATAGATTATTCTGCTGCATGTCAACAAATGTCCATTGTGGGCACAGTCAGCAGAGTCTAAGCAGATGAGGGCAGAGCTCTTGCCTCTTTATTTGTTCGTAAAAATAAGTTTATTTAAGCACAAACACAAAGCGGGCCAGTGGGACTGCAGGCATCAAGAAAAATGGGCCCAACTTGCAGCAATGCACGTTCAATTAGTTTTTCTTCTTTTCACTTTCTACCACCCTTTTGGGTCAGGCAGGTACCATCGCCCTTGGCTTTCCTTCAGATCCACCCAAATTCTCCCTCCTGAATGTCTAGAAATATATCTTATTGGCCACCTGAGAGCATTTCGATGCCAAACATTCAGTTTCAACATCAAACATTCAATTTCAATCAAACTTCCAATTTCAAGTTTCACTGCGAAAGTTTTCATATTTAATTCAGTCACTTTGATAATTTTCAGTGTAAAAGGCTCTTAAAGCTGAATGCTGAGGTCTGGAACTCTTCTTCATCCTCCTTACACCCTCAGAGCCACACGGTTCACCTTGTTTGATATTTGTGAGGGTTTTACCTGTGTGTGACACCTTTGCTGATTTCTCCAAGGAATTGTGGACAATTCCACTGCTTCCAGCCTACTGGGTAATTTATAACCCTGTGTGAAATCAGCAGCAGATTGTTTTGAGTCGGTCAGGCTGATTTAGTTGACAATTATCATATATTATCATATTTATTACCCGGGGTCCATCTCGCTGCCTTCTCAGCAGTCCCTAACGCCATTCCCCTCCTCTGACCTTCTCCCACGCACCGGCACCGTCGCGCTGCCCTCAGAGCTCATCCTGCTGCACTCAACCGCCATTTCAGCGGTGCACAGACCACACTGTGCACAGACCAGGATCCCCCAGCACTGAAGGACGGTTCACCTGACTACATCGCTGCCTTTATGGGACATTATTCGGGCTCGGACACGACCCGGCAGCGTTTTCCCGTCGCCTCACGGCAGCCCGGGGGCCGGGGCGCCTCAGGGGCCGCGCGCAGTCCGTGAGGGGAAAAAGGCGCCAAAATCCCCTCAGGGGCCCGCGCAGGCCGTGAGGGGAAAAAGGCGC
>VZTG01006872.1:92554-132687 GCA_013397845.1 Melanocharis versteri | reverse complement strand
CGCGCGCAGCCCGTGAGGGGAAAAAGGCGCCAAAATCCCCTCAGGGGCCGCGCGCAGCCCGTGAGGGGAAAAAGGCGCCAAAATCCCCTCAGGGGCCGCGCGCAGCCCGTGATGGGGGAAAAGGCGCTAAAGCGCAGCGGGCACGTGGCGTCCGCAGGCCCCCCCTGCGCGCCCGTTCTGCGCCGCAGATTCGCCACCGGCAGCCACTACTCGGCGCACCGTGACCGGGGTGCCCGGCGCGGGAGAAGGGGACGAGCGCGGTGCTGCGCACTGCGGGTCCCGGGCGCCTCGGGAGTCCCGGTGACACCCTGCGCCCGGCAAGGCAGCGCCTCCGCGGCGGTAATGGCGGGCGGCGCTGGGGTTGCATCCCGCAGATTCGCCACGGCCCCTCGGATCGCCGCCATCCCGGAGGGCGCGGGGACGGCCCTGGCCCCTCGGTGGGGAGTGGGGCAGCCGAACAGGCCCCCTCCATAGTGAGCAGGGAGTCACCGGCGGGCCGGGGGCGGCGTGTCGAAAGTGCGGAGCGGAGTGCGCAGGCGCCGTCGCCGCCGCCCCGGCCCGTGGGAACAAAGGGAGCGCGGCCGCGCCGATCGGGTGAGTCCGGGGGCCGGCGGGGCTGAACGGGGAGCCCGGCGGGGCTGAACGGGGGGCTCGGGACGGCCCCGGCCCCGCTCCGGCAGCGCTGCGGGGCTCGGGAGGGCCCTCGGGCCCGGGGAGGGAGCGGTGGGGCCGAGGGACCCTTCCGGTGGCCGCCTTGGGCCCGCTCAGGCTCCGCTCGATGTCCCCGAGCCAGCCCCGTGTGCGAGCCCGGAGCACGTCGTTAGTAGGGATTCTAAAGGAGCTTGCAGCCGCCGTGGCGTTATTTGAAGTGAAAGGCCGAAAAAACACTTGATTACAGCGCTGGTTGGCGCTCTGCTGGGTTCGGGGCTAAAAGGTTAAGCATTGCCTGTGAGACCGCAGCTGCCGGGCTCGGTGATTGTTGTATGTATCTTGTAAAGGAGGTACATCGTTTGGTCATTTATGTATTAATACCAGATTTCTGAAACAGTGAGTGTAAAATAAAGGGGTATGTTCTTTTTATTCCTTAAGGGACAAAATATATTTACTTAGACCCTTTAATATGAAGGTGACCTAAACCTGTGTGCTCTTGCACAGCTACCTAAGGCCAGATTCCTTGGAAAGTCCGTTAATTTTTCAAAGAGATAACACCTCGGTTTCTGAAAATTCTTTTGTATATGTTCCAAAATTGGCAAACTTTGATAATCACTGGTATCTATAACAGTTGAAGCTTCAAAGATTGGGGGGGGGAGGGGTAAAGACACAACACTTACTAGCGTGATCTTCTTTTGTCTTGCAGAAGTACAAATATAATGTCAGGTGGCTGAAAATTTGACTATCAAAATGTCAAGTAAGTTGGTTTTTTTAAAAGATTTTTCATCCTTTAACTTGATGTTTTAAAGATCTGGTTCTGCAGAACCTGTTGGTGAGATGAATGCCATTATTCCTGGCATTGAAAGAAATTGTAGGAAGTGTAGTGACTAAACTCCTGGCCTTCAATCCTGCTGTGGCTGATTCCTGGCATATTGTTTTCATAGGAAATCCAGATATCACAGCTTCTAAATCCTGTTTGACTGCATTTTTGCTTTTCCTCCATGTAATTGGTGTGCATATAAATGAATTTCATATTCTTCAGTCTTCTGCTTGAGTAACAGGCTGGGACTAGAGCAGTGGGGGGACTTCAATTTCTTTTTTGTCTCTTATGTTGCTTTTTGCTCTTCAGTGGCAAAACACAAAGTCTTTCAGAGTAGAATTTGTTTGTTTTTGTAAATTCTTTTAAAAATGTTGGCCACAGCAGATGCCTTAAGAATTTGTTCAGATTTTCAAGGAAAAAAAATGTGCTTGCATTTCTATCTTAACAGAAAGGCCATCCTATGCCCCACCTCCCACCCCAGCTCCTGCAACCGTAAGTATAGTGATTTTTCTCATTAACACAGAGCCTTTAGTAACTTCCCAGAACAATAACTATGGAGTGGCATCACCTTCCTATATGGGAAACACAGAATTAATGTGATATGAATTGTTTAAATTAATATCACTTTTTTGAGAAGTTTGGGAAAGAGAAGCTGAATAAATTTGTTTTGCCTTTAAGGCTGGATCTTGCAGACACAGAATTTTCTGTGAGCAGTCAGTTGTCTCAAGTGACTCACAGTGGGTTGCAGCAGTACTGGAATAGTTAAGAATCAACTGAAATATTTGATTGTGAAATGTCCTGCTCAGCCTGTGCCCAAACCGTGGGCAGACAGTGCATTTTTCCACGTTTCAGTTGTACTGAGCTGCTTTTCAGTGGAATCTAGGATTATGGAGCATCCTGTTATATTGGGGCAGAATAATGAAACACTCCTGATGCCAGTCTTGCATTCCTTGAAATCACTGGTATTTTGGAGTCTAGGGCATGGGAAATATTTTGCTTTCTAGTAAAGTGATGTGGCATGACACTGAGGAAAACATGAACAGGAGCTTGGAATCCTGTCCGGTGACATTCCTGGATGTACAAAGGTGCTGCAGTACCAGTGTGCTGTGAGCAGAGAACTGTTTGAAAGCATCTATGGTCACATTTCTGAATAGTTTGGATTTCAGGACAAATCCTTTGTACAGAGGAATGAGCAAAGATGCTATAGTGATTTTTTTTACCAAAGTAAATTGGAAAACTGTTACCCAGTAGTGTGTCCTTGATCTCTGCAGGATGGGAGTCAGAAGGAATGTGATCCTTCAAATTTATTGTGCCATACTTTACAGGAAGAGGCTTGAAAATTATATGATGCATAAATACAAGCTATGTTTTTATAAGTTTACATAAATAAAACTTGATTTGCATAGTTTGCTCAGAGTTTTCATTTTGCACACAGCGAAATAGATCTGTGGCAGTGTTAGAAGGAACATGATGGATCCACTCTGACCACTGGATTCCTGCATCGAGAGCTGTGCATACACATGGGATTCCTTTGGGATGTAGCATGGATACAGATGTGTAATGGTTCATGTTGCTGTGGTACAGTCCTTCAGAAGGAGACATGAAGCACATGTCGGAACTGCAACCAGTGACATGCATTGCCTGTCTTACAAGCATCTTTTATTTTGTATTACATTTTATACAGTTCTGCAGGTGATGGTCTGTGCTCTGTTAATGCAAGTCACAAAGTAGCCAAATAACCTTGCTTGTTCTTCCACAGGCAGCTCCAGGTGCTGCAGTCAACAAAATCCCAGTAATTCTCATAACTGCAGTACTGTACCTGAAATAAAAATTCTCCATGTGATGCAAGGTAGTTCCCTGGTAACGTTTAAATCCTGTCTTGCAGAAATAAAGAATTAAGCAGACGGAGATTACAATTGTCACCTGGTTTTATTGAAGAGGTGTAGTTCAACATATTCAAAACCTGTTATGGTAATATAAAAAACTGTAGTAAAAGAGTGCCTTATGAAGTAGTGAATGTGTACATCATGAGCCCAGGCATACAGATGAGCACGTCAGCTGCTGTGACTGAGTTAAAAAGCTTGACAATAAAATTTCTATTGAAGACTGACTGTTAAAGGATAATTTTCCTCTGCACTTGTGTGTTTAGAAATAAACTCCTGCAGTGTGTCTGCATTGACCTGAAACTTTCACAGTTACTGTAGTCAGCTCCTAGGACACTTCTGTTCAGTGTTTGTATGTGTCATACTTTGGTTCTTAGCGTCCTGAACCTATTTGTAAAATTTTCTAACTGTAATCTGGTACAGGTCCAGCCAGTGAATCCCTGTGAAAGACTTCTTGGAATGTTTATTAGGGCTGCTGGAGAGTGGGACACTATGGGAATGACATTTAAATGTCCAGAAACACTATGGGCTCTTGTGAATCCTAATGGAATCATAGAACCACCACAATCAGGACTTAATCACAACTACCATTAAATAGTTGATCTATTTTTCCAACAAAATCTCATTGAGAAAGGGTGGATAATGGAAAAAAGAAATTTATTTGAGGAGGGGAATACTGGGAGCCTGGTGAAACATGAGTGTCCATAGATAAGTGAGAAGGGAATGTAAAGAAACAAGATTTTTTTTCTGCCTGACTGAGGTGAGAATAAATCAATCCACTTTCATGAATGAATGAAGATGTATTGATTAACTTCTGAATAGTCTTGGATTTGGTGATGTGTTCAGACTAGTCTAAAGTTTTTAACTTACAGATATTACTGCAGATTTAGAGTTCCTCAGCTCTGTCAGTCTACAGCCCGCCTTGTAGCAGAGGGATGTCTCTGGGAATTGTCTTCAGCCACTGGCAGTGGTACACAGATGGTGCTTTGCAAGATTTCCTCCCCTGCCCCATTTGTTGGGAAGGCAGAATTCTGGGAAGAAAAGCAGGCAGGGATTTTCATTGGTGTGATGAATGTAGGTACTGGGGATTTCTGCCCCATCACTGGGTGCTGTGTTGCCCTGTAACTTTCACCCTTTGGAGACAGTCTTCTGAATTCCTTGGTGGCTTATGTTGGAAAACTTTATTAGGCATGAGTTGAATTTACAGAATACTTGTTTAAATGAGTTACACAGTTAATAGAAATAAAATCACCAGTTTCAGACAAAAATTAGTAGTGACATATTTGCTTAAAAGTCCTGTTTCCTTACTAGGTTTGTACTGGAGTAAGTTGTGTGTGTTGGGAAGGCACCAACTGCTACACCTCATTGCTTGTTTGAATTCTGGTTGCTTTTGCATGCCATATTGCAGTTCATTTTCATTTCTGTGTTTTCCTCGTTTGAGCTCATTTCTCATTCGTGTTTTTGTCTCATTTGTTTCCATCAGCAAATGCCCAGCACCCCAGGGTTTGTGGGATACAATCCATACAGCCATCTGGCCTACAACAACTACAGGCTGGGAGGGAACCCGGGCACCAACAGCCGGGTCACGGTAGGAGAATCAACTATTACATCCTCCAGCAAACACCAGGAACTGACCAGAAATGGCTTTAGGGTTAGGTTCTTCAGAGTCTTGGCTGCTGCCACTTCTTTATAAAAGAAAAAACAAAAACAGCTTCTGATTCTTATTTCTCACCCTCCCCCCTTTCCCCTTCACTCTGAAACCTTTTGCAGGAAAACGGGCTTTTACTCAGCAGGGAAAACTGGTAATGGTGTATGATGCAGACGTCCAAAAAGACAGACTTTGTGGTCTTCAGTGACCACTGCATGCACAGGAAAAGGTTCTGTAGCTGGGTAAGAATTCTTGGAGGGAGGGAACTGCTCTTTTTGCTGAGGTTCATTGGCACAAAAATAAGGAAGAACATTTTGCAAACTGGAGATCGTTGATAGTCGTTGCATCATCCTGTTGAGCCATGCGAGAGGTACTGGCCTTTATTTTTCTTTCCAGTCTTAGTCTGGTAATAACTGCACAGTCCCAAGTTCAGTCATTATTTTTTCAACAAAAGTGTGATGATGATAATAAAATAGGATCCTTTCAGCTCGTATATGTGTCAGTGTGTGGGAAATGGATGTTAGATTCATTTTTTATGGAGTAAACAAAGTGAGATGGAGACAAGTGATGAGAGAGGTGACAGCTGCTTTCAAACAAGAATCAAGTCCTGAGCATTGTATGCAGTTAGGAACCAAAAATAGACAGTGGAAATGTAACACTTACAACACAACAGAAAAAGAGTAAATCCCTGATATTTTCTTAAATATCTCACAACTTGAAGGTTTTTCCATGTAAAACTTTGTACCTCAAAACTTCTGATCGGTTTGGAACGTGATACAAAGATTTCTTAAGGACCAAACACATGGTGCCTTTAAAGAAGTGAACTCTTTTTATGCCTCTCATACAAACCTTCTTTCAAACCTCATATATGAAGTTCATCCGATTTGTTAAAGCATTTGCAGAAAGGACCTTCCCCTACAAGCTGGAATTGACTGTCCGAATGGATGCTTCCCTTATGCAAGACTAAAGTCAGGTTTTGTCTGAGAACTTCCATTGTTTCTGTATGTCACAAGCATACACAGCCTGCTCTGCCATGCATATCCCAGTATATGGATGGTGTCTTTAAACCCCTCTTAATTTTAAAAGCATTAAACAGTTTCCGTTAATGTTTTTCCAACCCATCTGTATGTGTATCTATGTATACATTTTGGTAATGCATATACCTCATGCACATTATTTATACACAGTTCTGTATGCATTGTTCATAGAGCTCCATAAATTCTGAAAACAAAACAAACAAACAAACTAAAAAACCTCTCAGGAGGAAAACTGAGTATTGAACGTGAGCCTTCTGGGCTACACCCAAGTATTGATCTACAGGCCCAAAGCCCTGAAAGATCTTGAACCTGCTTTATATTTTCATGTAAATACTCCCACTTAATAGAGCTCCTGGCATGTGGAAGTGCTGGAAGAGTGGAGGGTTTCAGACCCTGCAGTTGACAGGGGCTGTTATGTCATTGCACTGTTTTAGGAGCAGACCCTTTCAGGTGTTCTGTGGGTTGAGGGGATGTGAGGGGACCCAGCAGCTTTCCACCAGCAGCATTAAAGCTCAGTGGCCTTTTGTGTGGTGCCAGCACACTTTGTCTGGCAGCATAAAGCCAAAGGAAGACAGAGCACAGGAGCATGTTCCAGGCTAATTGGGACAATTCGTTACAGCTTGGCTACAAGTAGAGCACACATTTACCTTTTAGCTGCATAGGGTTGTTTTCTTTTCATAAAGAGTCTGTTAATTGGCTCCAAATGACAAATTGGCTACCACTGACAAATTTTGCAGACCAATAATTGCTAAAATTATTTTGTAATATCTCTAACTTAATATTTTTAAACTTTCTTCATATCTTATTTCACCTTTACAGTAGCAACATTAAATTTGTCAAAACAGATAAAATAAATTAGTCATCAGAAGTGAGAAAAAACAACCTGCTGGGATTGGTGTTTCCATGTCAGTTCTAAGCTGTGTAGTTCAGTTTTAAGAACATGGAGCCCTTTTGAGGGTTTATCTAGTTACTGCTCTGTAAACTTACAGAGAAAAGGACAAACTTACATTGGAAATTATTCTGTGAGGACCAGCTCTAGCTAGTGCTTGCTCACTTACAGACTGGGTAATTTTTTTGGTGATGTTGCTTGCTTCTCTTGGTGGGGGTATGTGAATGCACAAGAATGAGTGTTTTCCAAAACTAGTACGTATAGAAACTGTCCAGTGATCCCATTAACGAATGGATTTATCCGGTTCTTTTATAGGCTTCCTCTGGTATTACCATTCCAAAGCCCCCCAAACCCCCAGACAAGCCCCTGATGCCCTACATGAGGTACAGCCGGAAGGTGGGTATTACAGTGTCCATCAGTAATAAAGTCAGTGTTCGTTTGTGCTAACAATTAATTGCTATGATCTTAGTTTCAGCTTCTAAACGTTGACTCCTAACAGCCTGCGCTCTCTTAAGGGGATGTAAAGTACAGAGTCTGCCCTGCAGAACAAAGGCAGCAGTAGTCTGGTCACACAGTTGCCAATTTCTGGGGGGAAAATTGCTAAAATGCTAATTCCTACCACTGTCTGCTGACAAGGATCCACCCTGCCACATTCAGAAGTTCCTGTGACTTACTGACAGAACTTTTTTATATAAAGGAAGTATTCCTTGCGTTTTCTGGGCTTGGTGCAGTGCTGTAGCTGGACTGAAGAGTAGCAATGAGTGGACTTTGCATGTTCTCCTTCACCACCCTAGCCCGTGGCAACGTTCGCTTCGCTATTCTGTGAACTGATTGACAGAAAGTAGGAGAGAGACTCTTGTGGAGTCTGGAATCTGATGGGGCATGGGGAGGGCATGGCAGCCTGGCTGAAGCGGGTGAGCCAGAAGGAATTTCTTCCACTTCTGGTAAAGTATCTTTACCAGCATGTCTGTCTTAGGCCAAAAAACATCAACACACACAAAAAAAAAAAGTCAAGTGGCGCAGCAAGAAATTACACTGGCAGCTCTCCTTTTTTTCTCCCTATAAAGTTAGAAACCTTTTTGGTGGAGTCAGAACTTGTTGGAACTCAGATTGATCAGCAAGACTGAAATATTGTGAAATGTTACATTCTGATCTGAAAAGCTCAGTCTCTTTGTCATAATCTACTGCTGGATGTGTTTACTCAGTAGCATTTTTTTCCCCGAGATGCAGCGATGTTCATTTAAGAAGAGAATTGAGAGGGTTAAAGGCAATATTCCCATGAGACCAAAGCCACTCAGCAATTGCCTGGTTCAGTAGCTGGCTTCCTACTGACTTCCTGCCCCAGAAAATAATCCAGATAGTTTAGCCAGACTCATTCCTAACTTTATCCTGTTTTTCGTGGTGATTCCAGAAAGAACACTGAGATGACAATATAAAATGTTTAATTTGGAAGTATTTAGATATCATTAGTAAAGCTCCAGCTGTTTCTGTTAAGGTCTGGGACCAAGTGAAGGCGTCCAATCCTGATTTGAAGTTATGGGAAATTGGCAAGATTATTGGAGGAATGTGGCGAGATCTCACTGATGAAGAGAAGCAAGAGTATTTGAATGAATATGAAGCTGAAAAGGTAAATGGAAGAAATCTGGGATGTTTATTACAGCTGATTCTTCTAGGAACTGGTCTGAGAAGAAAAATTCATCTTCCCCATGCAGGGGTATTTGAGGCATTCACGAGAGCCCTGTATGTAACTTAAATGGAAGTTTGTCCTGACACGTCTCTTAGATTTTTTAAATAACTGTGCATCAACTGTGACTGGTCAGTTTTTAGACCTAATTCAAAGTGAAGTATTTATAATTGAGTGTCGATTTTAACTGTTTAATGAATGGATTTGATTGTACAACATCAGTATTGAAAATATTGTCTCAACACCAAAATCCTCTTTCAAAACTGGTGCTCTGCAACAACTGCTGTTGTCATGAACGTGTTCCTAAGAGACTTCCAGTCACGTGGGGTTTGGTTTTCCTGGTGGAACTCCACGCTGTGGCATTAGCGTTTTGTTCCTTAATAGAAAATGCTACCACTTGTAGGGTTTTCTTGTGCTTTTGTTTTGTTTTTATTGATCTTAATGACAAGAGATGACAGCTACCTCGTGTCTAGGTTGGTAAGTGTTGAGCACCTGTATGAGACTGTTCTTGTGATTCTCAGGTACAAAGGGAGAATTGTCCAGCTGATGTGTTGTGCTTACACCTGGCAGGCACCTGAGGCTGTGGATACCTGGTCAAATCTCAGCTGGTTTTATTCCAAGGCAATAGAAAAGTACTGCAAAGCTGGATGCTCTTAGCTGAGAAAAAAAAAATCCAGGAATTCTATTTTTACCTTGGTAATGATGTTTAGATTGTAAGCTCCTTGGGGCAGGGGCCAGCTGGTTTCTGTTTGTACAGTGCCAAGGCAGAAGGATTCTGCTCCTGATCGTAAACAAGAGTTTTAGGTACCTTCAACAGTATCTAGATTATACCCATTTTTTCATTGGAAATATCTCAAATCGCTGTACAAAATCTTAAAAGTGAGATTAAAGAAAGCAATTCAAAGGGAAAAAGTATTTCAAAGAAGGTGAAAATAGTGCTGATGTCCTGCTGCCAGGAGGAGACAGGAGTCTGGCTGCAGCTTTCTGTGCCATCCCAGAGCAGGGATGGCTCAAGGAATGGACAAGTCTTAAATGATTTTGAAAAGTGGTTCATGGCGTACTGGCATAAGGAAAGAGAAGAAATCAGAGTCACAGATTCAGTTAGAACTCCAGAGAATTACTGAGAATATTTTGTGATTGCTAATTTCATCATGCCAGAATTTGATCATAAATGTTCTGAGGTGTTTGAATTTGAAATCCCAGGAAACAAAGCTATCATAAGACTTCCAGGTAGTAAAACTGAAAAGGACCTAAAAGACCAGCTGTGTTTTTAAAACACAAACGACTGTAGAAGAAGTTCTAATTTGTAAAAAAGAAAGCTGCGAGAATCTGGTCATTTGTATCTCAGCCAGACGATTCAGATTCAGCTTTTTCTGTGTAACCGCACTGTGAGTTACACAGAGCGCAGTTGTGGCAAGGTGGGAATCACCCAGTGGTGCAATCAAACCGTGTTGGTCACCTTTCAGATCGAGTACAACGAGTCCATGAAGGCCTACCACAACTCCCCTGCCTACCTGGCCTACATCAACGCCAAGAGCCGCGCCGAGGCGGCGCTGGAAGAGGAGAGCCGGCAGCGGCAGTCGCGCATGGAGAAGGGGGAGCCCTACATGAGCATCCAGCCCGCGGAGGATCCCGATGGTAAGGAGCTCGTGTGCACTCCCAGTGGGACACTCGTGGCAGGACCGGCCATGGAGATACAGAAAACCACCCGTGTGCACCTTCCGCAGCGCTTCACGTGGCTTCGTTTCTGCTTTGGTGCTTTAATGCCGATATTCATTGCCACATTTTATTCCATACAGCTGACTTCGTTCTCGAAAGTAAGGTGGCACCCATGGCAAAAGTTATTCCAACGCTTCTTAATTAAGTGTGAAGTAATGCTTAATAGTTCAAACCAAATCTGTCTGCTTACAGCTCCGTAATGGCTTTAGCACATGCTTTAGAAAAGGCTTAGATGCCTGATTTAATCCGGCTTGGATGGAATGTTGTGCTTTATTACCAGAAGCACATAAATCTGACAGGCAGGGTTCTGGTGTGATTAAGAGCACCTGAACTTTGAATGTGTTCAACAACTGTCATTTGAGATTGTTTGGGGAGTGAGGTGCCCTTGCTGCTGACAAGTTGATGAGAAAATTCTGAAAGTTTATTTGACTGCAAGGAAATGCACCCCACCCAGTGGGAAAAGTCAGCCTCACACACCTCATGGCTGCTTTTAAATTCATCACCAAATACTTGTTGAAACCTGAGGGTGAAAAATGTACTCAGTTACACCCTTTTTTTTCCTTCCCCCTTGTAAGAGCACACCCCTGAGATAAAGCTCATGGCAAACGGCACTTTCCTCCGTGTGAGGTAATTGCAACATTTATGTAAATACATTTCATGTTGGAATAGCTGGAACCTGGGGACTTGAGAATCTGTTCTGTGCTACCTGAGCCAAGTAGAGTCAGGCAGAACCAGCTAGTACCTCTTTTTTGCTGTGTTTAATCAGATACCTCAATGAGAAACTGGATATAACACTTGGAAATAAAGAAACTTTCATTTAACTAGTTCTCTTCTTTGGTAGTATCTCCTGGCATGGTGTAGAGGTTTTCAAGATTTCTGTGAATAGTTGGGATAGTCATCTCCAGTAGGAATACTTAACGTGAAACAAATCAGACTCCTGGACTTCTTTACATGGCATTGTTCTAGGCGATAATTCATACTTGTTGCTTAAGTGGTTTCTCTTCAGAGAAATGCACTTACTAATAAATAATCGAATACTCTTAATACATGACTCTGAATGGTCAGTCATGAGTAAACATGTCTCACTGTTTCATGCTTTCAGTCCTCAGTGTTTCAAAAAAATAAGTGTTTTTGATCTGTGCTGCAAAGGTTATTTATAGAGGAGTCACTGTGTCACTGTCCTGCTGGCATTTTGTTCTGGAAACATGATTAATCAGGAATGGGTCTTTTATTTGGTGTATTAATAGTCTCTCTTACTGTGGAAATGTGGAAAGCAACAGAGTGAATAACTAGGTCAGTCCCAGTTTCAGCTGTGGGAAATGCATGTGAAATCAGCCATTAGAGCCGTGCCAGGTGAATGCTGCCCTGGTCATACTTTGTCTCCTTTTGTGATTCCCTGATGCTCTGTTACTGTGTGTGTTACTGTGAACTTTGTGACATGACTGCTCCTGGTGCTAGGGCTCATATTTTGTTTTTAGTGAGTGGTAGTGTGGGTACAGTGTCGTTAGATTTGGCACTCATTCTGTGGAATCAAAGCAGTTACCCCTCAAACTGCCGTTCCAGATTACGACGATGGGTTCTCCATGAAGCACACGGCCACGGCTCGGTTCCAGAGGAACCACCGGCTCATCAGCGAGATCCTGAGCGAGAGCGTGGTGCCCGACGTCCGCTCCGTGGTCACCACAGCCAGAATGCAAGTCCTGAAACGCCAGGTTCAGTCTCTAATGGTTCATCAGGTAAAGAGAAAGGATGCGGATGCAGCTAAAACGCAGTGGGGTTGGGCTGGGCTCCAAGTCTTGGATCATTTGATCACCTACATGACTCTTCTTGCTGGGTGTCAATGTTCTGTGTGCTCTAGGAGCTAATCCCCAAGATTTCTTGGGAGCTGCAGAACATGAGACTTCACCTTCTGTGCTGTTTTGTTACAGAGGATCGTGTTAAACTCTATTTTGTTCTTTGGGATATCCTAATTGTTAATTCCATAGTTCTTCATTGTCACACACAGCCCTCTGTATGCAGTGTAAGTCTTCTGGTTAGTAGGTACTGGTAGGGTTGTGAATTCAGGTACCTGACAACTCATCTTGTTTGTAATGATTCTTTTTTTGCAGTAAATTGTCCATATTCTAACATTTTTCACTGAAAGTTAAATCTATACAAAGTATATGGTGAAATCACACCTGCATGTTTTGCCCAGCTTTGGGCACATGCCTGTGTTTTCCAAACACTGATGTTACCAAAAGAACCCTTTGAGCATGGTCAGTGTGTGTGTGGGTGAAGCGAGACCAGAATTAGGTAGAGATTTGTTGGGTTTTTTTTAATTACAGAAGATTTGGAGGTGGAGTGGGTGGTTGTCCTTTCCTGTGAAGTGTGGTCTTTCTGTGTTAGAGAATGTAATTGATGTGGAGGGTGTGTCTATACCTGTGAGCTGTGTACATACAGACCTGTGGGATATGTATATACAGACCTGGGGGCTGCAGAGTAGGAAAGAAAATGTGCAGATTTGATGCTGGAAGCTTCACCTCAGGTACACAGTGTTTCATTTACAATATGCTTGAACTACTGCACAGACCCATTTACTGTTCCTACTTTTCAGTATGAACTTCTGAGCTAGTGGGTATCAGAGGGAGGCAGAAGGATGTTTACATATTAGACCAATATTTAAAACCATATGAAAATTTGTATGCGTAGCTGTACCTTTCCCAGTTCTTAGGTGACTGCACAGTGAGGTTCTTGCTGTTTGTTTCACTTCCAGCGTAAACTTGAAGCTGAGCTGCTGCAAATTGAGGAGCGTCACCAGGAAAAGAAGAGGAAGTTTTTGGAAAGCACGGAGTCTTTCAACAACGAGCTTAAAAGGGTACAGCTCATTTTTCTCGCTTAGTCTGAGGAAGCTGCTGGTTCCACAGTGGTACAAGTGCTTCAGTTCTCTGTTCGGTTCTGAGCAATTGCCCAGCTGCTGGGGTGGTGCCCTGGTGTGAGTGGTACAAAGCACAGGATGATTTCCTGCTCCTTCAGTGACCTTTAGTGGGGACATTGGGTCAGAACAGTTTAGAAGTGCCTCCAGGCTGGGCTGAGTGAATTCACTCAGAGCAGCTGGAGGAAGGTGGCCTAAAGCCACTATGGAGGGCACACTGCTCTCCATGGCTGCATTCAAATAACAAGTTTTAGGTTGTTTATTTAGTCCCTCTCCCCTTTTTTGCTCTTACTATGCCTGTATCTCCCTCCCTAGTTACTTCTAATATAAACTTTGTAAAATCAAAAGGAGTGTGCTGCATGTAGAAATAATGAACTCATCGTTGGGGTTTACTGATGATTTATTTTTCAGGGTAACTGAGGTAGTAAAAGAGCTAAAGAGCTTTCCTTTGTTTTGTTTTGTTTTTAATTGCTAGTTATGCAGTTTGAAGGTGGAAGTGGATATGGAAAAAATTGCAGCTGAGATTGCTCAAGCTGAGGAGCAGGCTCGCAAGAGACAGGAGGAAAGGGAAAAGGAAGCAGCTGAGCAAGCCGAGCGCAGTCAGAACAGCCTGGCAGCAGAGGAGGAGCAGGCAGCCAGCAAGGGGGAGGAGAAGAAGGAAGAGGAGAGCACTCCAATGGAGACAGGTAACTACATCTGAACATCAGCTGCAGAATCCTCCAAGGACCAGCATTAAAGGGTCTCTGAGGAGAGCAGTTGTCTGTCTTGGTGAGCACAGGCATTTGCTTTCTTCTCATTGAATTACTAATTTTTAAAAGAAGAGAGGATAATATCCCACAGAGCCCCATGTCATGCTTTATGTGTGATGTACCCAGGAGAAAAAAATACTAAACCCAGAGTTAGGCTTTGGTTATCTGGGAGCAACTGGGAAGTGTTTCCTTGTCCCAGTGTCAGTGTCCAGCCAGGATGATGCAACAGCAATGCTTCCTCTGCAGCTCTTAAGCAAATTTTGCAGCTGCTTTGTGCACTGGACAGTGGCAGTAAGAAATGCTGCTGGATTCAGGAGTCTCAGTGTGTCACTGCTGCAACAGCACAAACATAAGGAAAGAGGCACCAAGGAGTTTGAATTCCAGCGCTTCTACTTTAACAAGGCACATGGCTTTCTTATGGCTGGAATTCTGAGGTCAGGCAGCTGTGGCTGACATCAGGATGCTGTGGCAGGAGCACATGCATCCTCAGCACTGAGAGATCCCTGAGCTATGCCTGTTCCTGCACATTCTAAGTGACAGAAGTAACTGCAGTGGAATACTCAGATTTATTACAGCTTCTGTTTCTTCCTAAATCCTAATGGTGCAATCTAAATAAATATTGGCATGTAAATGACACTGAGAAATATGTTATTCCAGAAGAGCCTCACCCGGAGGAGAGCACAGAGAACCAGCAGAACGGCGAAGAAGGAACCTCCACCCCAGAGGACAAAGAGAGCGGGCAGGAAGGGGTGGACAGCACAGCTGAGGAGGGAACCAGCGACAGCAACACGGGCTCAGAGAGCAACAGCGCGACCGTGGAGGAGCCGCCCGCAGACCCCATCGCCGAGGAGGGCGAGAAGAAAGAGTAATCACTGACTCAGCTCCCGTGTCTCTGTAATGAAGTACTGTTTGATTTCAGAACGTGCTTCGCGGCTGTTGTACCTTCCCTGCCTCTGTCACTTGTCTCCAAAGGATACCAGGGCTTAATGAGACATCAGGTTACCAGTGTAGCAATGTGAAGGGGCCTGTAAAGGCACAGGATGTCCTGCAGCAGGCAGAAGAGGAACCTCATGTGTCTAAACACAGCCATTACAGTGTGGAGAGGTGCTTGTATCACTTGTAATTCTTCCCTAGAAAGACGCCACTGGTTTTGGTTTCTGTATGAGGAATCAGGCCTTCTCCCTTTCCTCTGGTGCCATGTGCACTTTTCCCCAAAGGCCCTTCCTGCCCCTTTGTGGCAGCAGTGAGGTGCAGGTGTCTCACCTGTGCTGCAGTCCTGGCCTGACTGCACGAGGGACCTGCTCCTGGCAGTGGCACCAGTGGCTTTCTGGAGAGGCAGGAATGTGGCTGAGGCATTCAGACCTGAACTCACTATGGAGCAAAGACCTGATGCTTGCCCAGGGTGTCACCTGGAGCCTCTCCTTACCTAACAACCCCAAAAGTCCCCTGTGTCCCACAACTACTGCACTCCATGTCAACAAGGGCAAGTTCTGCTGCAGCTGCCCCAGTCTGTGCTTTTAAAGAAAGCTCTCAGTCCTCAGGAGCAGCTCCAGAGTGAGGCTGAAAGTCTGGGGTTTAGGGGTTTTTGGTGTAACTTGTTTTTCTAGAGTAGCTGCTCTGCAGTGATGGAAACTTGCTCATGGTCTGTGTGTGGCATGTCAGGAGATCCAGTTCCAAAGGGCTCAGTGTAGTCTTGCAGGAAATGACACATCATGAGGGATTTTTTTCTGTGGTGCAGGATTCTTTTCAACAAGCCTTTGCTTTTCTTTCCCAATTAACTCCTTTATTTGCTACCCAAGAGACCCTGGTGTGGCCTCAGCCAGAGACCTGGCACAGAACAGAGCAGGCAAGCGTTTAGACACGCACATGTTCTCTGAGCAGACAGTCACTGATACAGCACAAATGGTAAAAAATAGTAGTTTTGCTTGTCGTGAGCTTTCAGATCCTCTGGGGGCTCTACAAATGTACTGAAAAGGCCATAATTTGCCCTGTATAAGCAAAAGCCCGCAAAAAAAATACACTGAATTTCGGCAACAGCCATGGGCCATTTCTTGACTTCACAACTGAGGGAACACATAATATTTCAATGAACTGATATGTATTTGCAGAGCAGTGGGTCTATCAGATGGTGTTTTTTAAATCCTTTTTTTTTAAATGGTCTAAAAATAATAAAATCCAACATGTTTGGTTTTTTTTAAACTCACAGTGGTCTGTTCTTGTCTTTCAAGGTAGTGCCAGTGTTTGGTTCAGAGCTTTCGTCAGCCATTCTCCATCTCAAGCCAGAGGAAAATAAACACCCAGGATTTGATTTCTTACACGGTACCAGCTGCTGGCTGGACTGGGGCCCCCCCCTTCCTGACCCCATGGGGCCCAGGTGGGGTTCCACACCTGAGCTGCTGCAAACCCTTGTTGTGCAACAGCTTTTATCTGCAGCAGCCCTGGGTTCTGTAGGCCGGGGGTGCTTTTCATCTGCTCCAAATTCTCAAGGTGTATGTAAATAACTAATTATTGGCAAAGACGGGTGTGTGCAGCTCAGGGTGTGTACCTGAGGGAGTAGGTGTCTTCTTCACAAGTGAAATAACTTGTCCAAGCACATGAGAACGTGAAGGAATGCCTGTGAGCAGCATTAGAGCACTGACCAGCCCCATGGTGCCTGGCAGAGGTGCCCTCAAGGGACAGGAGCATCAGGGACCCAGCACAGGAGAGGGACAGGCCCCAGGAGAAGCCTGGCTCCTGCAGAAGCCCTTCCTCAGAGCAGCTTGGAGCTCCTGGTGGGCCCCGTGCCCTCCTACAGGTCCTCAGTGGGATGTTCTTGATGGACCCTGTCCCCTCCTGCGGGTCCCCAGCAGGGCCAGGACCCCTTTCTCCCAGGAGGAAGAGCCCTCGTGCTCTGCTGCCGGTCCCGCTGGAGCTGCTGTTTCCTGGGTGCCCTGTCTGGCAGGTGGCAGGTGCAGCCCAGAGATCTGGGGTGCAGCCATCCCCCGTGGGGTGCTGAAAGCTGGCGAGTCCCTCACGCCCCCGAGGGACCGAAGCAAAGAGGCAAACCCAAGCCTTGCCTCGTGCGAGGGAGTTGTTTTCTTTGGTTTGTTTTTCTCCTCGAGAAAAACCAGGGGTTTTCGAGTCTGACTCAGGCGTTGCGACCTCTGACATCACCATGGTGCTGCTGCTGCTTTGCTCTGCAGGCGAAAGTTCTTGTCTGTGTTGGGTCGTTGTCAAAAATATGCTTTTATCTCACCACAAAAACACTCTCAGTAAGTTATTAAGGAGCATGGGTTAAAAAAAGAACTGATCTTAAAATTTTTTTGTTGGTTTTGGGGTTTGTTGGGTTGGGGTTTTTTGCATTAATGTAATTACTAGATTTTATCACCCCAAAAACCTAACCTACAAAGCTGGTACAGAGTAACGGGTACATAGCACAAAGCAGGCCCAAAGGGTAAGTTTTGAAAGGGATTTAGATGTTAAAATATGAACCAGGCACTTGTGAGGTTGTTCAGAAATGATTCACCAGGCAAAGTGAACCCAGAACCTGGCTTCCAAGAGCTTCATGCACCCAAATCCCTTCCAAACCCCTCACCTACATACAGGACTGAGCTTGGCTTCCCAGAAAGACAAAAGCCTCATGTTTGTGCAGCAGCTGAAGTTTCAGAGAAGAAAAAAAAAGACGTATAGAGAAACAAAAAAGGGTTTTGTTTTGCTTTTTTTTTTTTTAAAGTAAGAAATCACCTGTGTATCACCTGGACAAGTCTTGCCAAGTTGCTCTGCCTGGAGCCAAACGAGCTGCAGACGCTGCTCACAGAGAGGATTACAGTGGTGACAGAAAGAAATAAAACAGATTAAAGGAGCTTTACAGGAATAAAATATCAAAGCAAACCCGAATGCTGGCGCAAAGGGGTGGCTGGGTCAGCTCGTGTGTGTCAGGGAACCAGAGCCTGTTCAGAGCCTTGTGCTGCAGGAACGCAGCTCAGGGCAGGAGCAGAGACACCCTGAACCCCGACCTCGGGGGGCTGGGGGAGCCCACACTTGTGTGGGGATAAACTGGGGCTGAGGAGGGTCCTGGGAGGGGCAGGTGTGGGTGGGCAGCACCCGGGGAGCAGGGTCAGACCCTCGCTCTGCCCAGGCCTTCGCCGAGCTCCCTCCTCTATCCCAGGATCTGCTTTTCCACTTCCCACCAGCTCCAAGTGCAGCCTCTGAGCTCGCCCTGTCCCGAGGAGCCAGGGATGGTTTATTTCTCCTTTTCTCCCCCCAGGTTTTGCCCTGAACCTCCAGCCAGGCAGGCCTTGCTGTTCAGATTTTTTTTAAAAGCTATTTTGGACTTTTTTCCTCAATTTATCTAAAGCTACTCGAAGCACCTTTGATCAGCCACCAATCCAACCCCCCCCCACCGTGCTGCCACCGCCACCAAAACGGCGCTGTCCTTGCTCCTGTGTGACCTCCCTTCATCCCCGTAACTGACAAGTGTTCCCAGCAGTCCCAAGTGCTGGGATACTGGGGAAAAACACCCCTCATGGCCGACTGGAGGTGGAATTGGTGCAGGTTATGTGCTGGCAGAGGTGTGTGAGCTGGAGCAGGCGCTGCCACCAGGAGTCCCCATCAACCTGCCCGGAGAGTGACACACAGCCCTGCCCTTGGCTGCGAACGTGAGCAGTGCTTTTCTTGCACAGGATCGCCAGCGCCAGCCAGCAGCAACAGCAGCTGTGGCAGCTCCTGCTCTGTGTGGCTGCTCAGGCCTTCAAACGACACAACTCCCGGCTGTGAATTCAGCTTCCCCCACCCTGAGCTGCTGCTTGTGTCAGCTCAGAGTGAGATGCAGTTGTATCAACTCACAGCGTGAGGCATTTGTACCAATTTGCCAAATCAGGGTGAGATGCTCACAGGTCACTCACCTGCAGCTTTGAGCCCTCCAGGCACCTGGATATGAACTGCAGGTGCTGCGCTGCAGAAGTGGAGTTTCAATCGTGTCAGGCAGCCAGAGAGGCTGGAATTCCATGTGTTTTCCCAGGCAGGCACCCAGCAAGTTCCAGTTCCATCGTGGACTGTTGCAGCCAAGACTGTTCCTGCCTTCCAGGAGCTGCAACACCTGCTCAAGACATTGAATCCAGGGCTTGGATCCCTGGGTTTGAAATCCACCCTGTGTATGCAGTGTTACTGACAGTGACTGCAAATCTCTCCCAGTGGGATCTGATGACCAAGTGGGATCAGGCACTCGAATCTGAAAGGCCATGTCCTGCTTCCAGTCTATCTTGCTGTTTGTGCTCTCAGTTCCCTTCTTTTACTTTGACGTTTCTTTTTCCACAGTCTTCGAGGGGTTTTTTGAAGTGGTTTTGCGCGTATCAGGCTGGGGTCTTGTTTGGTTGTAAATCATCAAGTAAAGCTTCACTTGACTCCAGAAATCAGCAATTTCTGTGAACAACCAATTTCAATTTTCTTTTATCGCCAAATTCTGTTAAAAAGAAAAAGCGACTTTAGTTCTGGCACTAGTTTCAGGGTGGGGAAAGCCAAACCAGAAAGAGTAACAGTAACAACAACAGAAACCAAGTGAAAAATCACATTATCATGGGTTTATCACAATTTTTTAATCCTAGGGATGAGAAATGCCAGATCTGTAACAGAGAGGGCTGGATGAGCTCTTCTTGGAGCAAACACTGATGGGATTATTTCCAGTTTCTATATCCAGTTTTCATCCAAAGGCAGCAGCAGATTGGTGTTAAACCTTCCACCTTTTGAACAAGGGAACAGCTCGCAGGAAGGATGTTTGCTGGATGGTCAGGGACACTTCAACTCTCAATTATTTTTATGGGTCATAATGCTTTATCTCCTTAATCAGTATCCCTTTATCTCCCTAAACCATATCTTTTGTCTCTAAATGATTCACTGCTCACTACTGTTTGGTATCCTGTGGGAATTGCCCAGCAGTTTGCCCACCTGGGTGGGAAGGTTCAAACCATTTCTAGACACAGCTGGTGCTCGTATGCTCCTCCTCCAACCCCCAGCACAGTTTCCATAACATCCCAGGAGCTTTTCTTCCCATTTTCAATCACCTCTCCTTTCCCACCCATCATTTTGAGGTGACCACTGTTTCCTTCATGCCAGAAAGGATCCGTTTGTTCACCACAGCCCCTCTGTGCAGAGCCCGGGCAGCGTGGGCAGACAAGAGGGAGCAGATGCCAGGGGAAGCTGCCCAGCCCTGCTCTGAGGGACAGGGGCACCAGCAGTGCCTGTGGTAAGCAGCTGATCACCCGGACTGCCCTTCTCACCCTGGGGTTGGAAGGGGGAGCGTTGCTCTCCCTGCCAGCCTGACCCCTCCCCACTGGCATCTCCAGGTCTGTTTCCCTCCTCACGTTTCAATTCCTGGGCTCCAGGATGAGGAAGCTGCTTTCATGGAATAGAATCATAGAGTCGTTTAGGTTGGAAAAGACCTCCGAGGTCACCAAGTTCAACCTGTGACCGATCCCCACTTTTTCAACCAGACCAGAGCACTGAGTGCCACATCCAGCTATTCCTTGAACACCTCCAGGGATGGGGACTCCATCACCTCCCTGGGCAGCCCTTTCCAATGTCTGACCACCCTGACCATGAAGAAATTCTTGCTGGTGTTCAACTGTTTAGTGCAGGGCAGATGTCAATTTGCTAAATCTTTTTTATTTTTCCCTCAAAAAAGAACTGGAGAGCCAGGCCATCACCTGGGACACGATGTGGGCACAAAGCAGATGAATTCCCAGTGACACCAGGTGTGCCCTTCACTGCTGTGGCTGACCACCACAGGCAGATGTGCATCCCAATCAGAGCCTGGCAGTGCACAGATTGCTTCCTCCCCCCGGAGGATAAGGATCTGTTAATAACCTGGTGGTGAGATCACAATCACAAGATGTTTCTCAGGGCATCCCCTACACCCGCTCAGAGAGCTCTGCTGGCTGAGGAATACCAGCTTAGTGCCACTCTTAAGGTCAGGAATTTACTCACGATTTCACTTCTGCTATTTTGTATTTGCCTGAGGAACAACAACGTCAACACCCCCCTGAAGTGACCCTGCTGACTTCCACCGCAAACCCCCTGGATGTCCCCAGATGTCACAGTGGGGGCCTGGGCAGGAGCCAGGCCAGAGCTGGGAGATCCTGGGCGCTCTGGGTTGGCATTGCCAGGCACGGGGAGCAGCAGCACAGACGTCAGGGTCCTTCCTTTACGTCAGTGCAAGAATGTGACTGGGAAGTGCAGCTGGGAAAGGGCCACCCTGAACTCACCAGCACTTCTGTCTGGGCACCCCTGGCTTCCTCCAGCCACGGGGGCAAACATTCCCATGGCTCACGTCAGCCGAAGTGCAGAACAGGGGGATGGAGCTGGTGCTTCCATCTCAAATCACCTGAAGCAAAACTGGCGGAAAATAGCAGAAAGTTTTGAATCCAGGATGTAAGAACATCCCATGTCGTGCTTTTCTCAGACCAAATTCCACCTCCTTAGGCAAAGCCCTGAGTTCTGATTTCCAAGGTCCCCCAGCTTGCACGTGCCGGCTGGGAACACTCTCCTGGAGCTCTGGGATCTTTCCCACCTCAGAATGTCTGTGAGACCGTGTTGGGACATCCCACAGGAATTCCAGTTTTACACAGAGGCCAGGGATGTGAAACACAGAGCTAAGCTTCCTTGTGATATCCCATTGCTGAGTGAGTTGCAGTTTAATGTCAGGTCAATTCAAGATTACACAGTCCAATTCAGTTCAACTCAATAATTCAGTTCAAATTGAACCAATGTGAACTGAACCAAAATCTCTCTGAGCAACTTCCTGTGGAATTTATCAGGAGCTGCATTTTTGTTGAGAAGTTTATGGGTGAAAGCTGCCACTCAGCTCCCACTGCGGCCTGGACAGCAGGTCTGAATCACTGACTTCCACTCTCCTGGGCACTGGAGGGGAGCAGAGGGACCCAGGGACTGAAATACTGGGTAATTTGATTCTTTTTATATAGTTAATTAACTTTGGGATAACAAATAGGTTCCAGTAGCACAGTGCAATGGCTTTCATGGGCACGGCTCAGGCCTGGCACTGTCTGAGTTTGGTCTGCTCGAGCACACAGGATCACAGTTTTGTGAAAAGCAGCTCATGGGGCACCCAGGTTCAGGCAATGTGTCAAAGAGATTGAATCACTCAGGCATGAAATAGGCTGCAAATATACACAATCAAATTAAGCAAAGATTTAATAAATGTTCTGAGAACTCCCTGGGTATAAAACATGACTGTACAAGATGTTCAGTGTCATACATAGCAAATTGTTTATTTTAAATATTCCCATTTTAAAGATTCACACTCTTTCAAAGAAAAACAATTTGCTTGAATGGGCTCTGACAACACAGAACTTGGCATGTACCAAAACTTCGAAGCTGAATCTTGGGACCATGTGCAGAAAACAAACTGCAAACCACCTGCCTGCCTCCCTCTCTTGTCTTTGGCTTCAGCCAGCGTGGAGCTGGGGGTGGATCCAGCAGGACAGTGCCTGGTGCCTCTCCCTGGAGCAGGGCGAGCACAGAGCACCCTGAGGGGCCCTCGGCACACCCACAGCTCCCCAGGCAGTGCTGGGACCCTGTGTGAAGCCTCCACACACAGCGCTGTTACACCCCTCGATTCTGGGTATTCTGCCGGTACCCAAAGGAAGCCTTTCATCTCTGGTCCTCCTCGGCGGAAGTGGTTACGAGATAAAGTTCTCAAGGCAGCGTACCTGCGTGGATACCTGATGAGCAGAGGCAAACAGAGAATAAATAGCTGCAGAGATGTGAATGGCACCTGCTGGCTGAGATAAGTGCCAGGCGAGGTGCGGAGGAGTCAGAGCTGCGCACCCAGAGAGCACCAAGGCAAGTGAGGGTCACCTTGTGTGAGCAGGGGAAAACCGGCACAGTTCTCCAGCCCCAGCACCCTGCCCCCGAGCACCCCAAAATCCTGACCCTGAGTACCCCAGAACCCTGTTCCCTGAGCACCCCAGAATGGGCTCAGAACCACAGCAGCACTTGTCCACCGAGAGGGAAGAACTGGGAAGGATTTTGAGTGACAGTGAGGCTGAGACCATGTCTAAGGAGGGTCTGAAACTGGATCTGGGTCTTCATAAAGGGCCTGAGACAACCCACAGGAGCCTCAAAACTATCCTCAGCTTCAGATATATTTAATTCAGGCTGGGATTCCATCCTGTGATGCCCTATTTTTCCACCTGGCTGCAGTAACAGCACTGACACAGCATAAGAAGACAGAGAGGACAAGATGCCAAAGGCATCACCTCTAGGTGACCCTGGCTTAGGAGAAAAGTGAGTTTGTGAGGAGCTGGAGATGTTTCTGTCTGAGAAACAACCCCTCTATCTGAGGGGTCTGTTCCAAGAGCAGAGCCCTCTTTGACACTCACCAAATGAAAGCCACTGGTTTGTTTTGGGGGAAGGCATATGAGACTGACAAAGTGCAGAGACTTTGGGGAAGACAAAAATACACAAAATACCCAGAAAGGGGGGAAGTCACTGAGCTGCTGACAGTGTAGTGAGGGAGAAGGACGAAGGGCTGTTGGCCATGGGCAGTCCTGTGCATTGAGAGTTTTCATCCCGAACACCCTTCCCAAAACAGGTCTGGGAGATGGGATGGGATCCTCTGTTTCCTCCAGCACTGAGGGCTCCACAGATGAAGCAGGATTTGCTGGAGAGGGGAGGTAAGAAAGAGCCTCTTTCCCCTGTTTCCTTCACCACAGACCATTTCTCATGTGTCAGTCCGAAAGCAGAGCCCACTTCACTTCCTCGAGTGTCAGTAACAGCTCTGAGTGCGCGGAACACAGCGAGGCAGCACCTGAGCACCCCGAGAGCTCAGCACAGCTCTGAATACATGAGGAGGAGGATCTACTAAATGTCAGTGACATCAGGGTGCCCGTGAGCTCCTCACAGGGGCGCAGGAAGTGTATAAAAGAGGAGCTCCCCGAGGAGGGTCCCTGGCAGGAGCTGGGGAGGCAGCACTGGAGCGGGTGATGCTCTCACCACCACTGTGACTGGATCCTGCTGGAAGCACACCATGGATGGGGGTGAGTACCTGGGCTGCAGCCTTGGGCTCTGTCTTCAGCTTTATTAATGATGCCTAGTCCCTGCCCTGTGACACAGGAGTGGAGCACTTCTATCAGAGTATTTAAACTGTATAAAAGACTTTCATCTTCCTCATTTTTACTATTTTTAAAAAAATGCACAGTTCTCTTTTAGAAGCTCAAAAACCTCAAATCGCTTCAGAAACAGACACAAAAAAGTGGTTGGGAGGCAATTTTAAGGGGCCCTTTTGTTCCAAAGCAAATGGAATCTTGCATAATTCACACCTTTTCTTCTGTGTTCTTAATTTAAAAAAGAGAGAGAGAGGAAGAACACTCTCCCTGGCAAAATTTTAATTCAGTGGATCAATCGAGGAATTGGGAGCAAGCAGACCTGAGTTCGTTCGCTGAGTCCATCCAGTCTTTTGCAAATTATTTCTGTTGAAAAGTATCTGCAGGAACAGTGGGGGAAGCGGGATGCACTGGAGATGCAGGAGGCGCTGGGGATGGTCAGGAGGATGGATGCGGGAAGTTCTGGGGAATAAAGGAGTCTCTGGGGATGCTCCAGGGGCGCAGGAGACTCTGGGGATATTCCAGGGATGCAGGAGGCTCTGGAGGATACAGGGAAAAGAGGAGCCAGGTGCCACAGGATCCTCCTGGCAGGAGCAGGGAATGGGCTGAGGGAGTCTGCTTTCTCCTGAATGTCTCCTCACAGCCTCTGGCAATCAACAGCTTAGGAAATTCCTGGATTTTGGAATCCCTGCATCCAAACAAACACCCAGCTGGACCTGCCCGCCACACATCACTCTTCTTGTTTAAACTTTTGGCCTCTGCATCATTCTGTGGGCGCTTTGTGGGCTGCTTGTTCCAAGGGGTTCGGTGTCTGGGGGCAGCTGAACTTAGCTCCTGGGAAAGGTTAATCCTGACAGAGAAAAGAAAGAGTTAGTGAGAACCTGACCAGATTATGATAATGGTCCTGCTTTGGTTTTTTTGTTCTACTATTCCATTTCAGAGGAATATTTCATTTCCCTGCAAGATGCATCACCATGGTGCTTTCTTTAAAACATGACTGCCTCACTTCAGCGGGAAATTTTTGACTTGCTTTTCTCTGCTTGTCTTTTGATTCACAGTTTCCTGAAAGGAGTGAAGATAGATAATTATTAACTTTCCTCTGTAATAGATCAGTGAACACACGAAATAAGAGCATGACTGGGTTTCACTGGGTCCACTCACTCCTGAAATGAGTGTCTTTCCTCTGCCAGTTGTGAGGAGGGGAAGGGGGGAGAACAGGCTGTTAACTGCCAATAGTCATTAGATCATTTAAGTGATTAACTTTTCTCAGAAATATCTGGTTCTTCCCCCAAAAGCCTCCTGTACTGCTGGAGAAGGGGCACCAGGAACTGGTACATGAATAAAACACAGAGAGCAG
Organism: Melanocharis versteri; assembly: GCA_013397845.1. Lineage (NCBI taxonomy): Eukaryota > Metazoa > Chordata > Aves > Passeriformes > Melanocharitidae > Melanocharis > Melanocharis versteri. The sequence goes on along the minus strand of VZTG01006872.1, from coordinate 107,242 downwards.
GTTCCTCACTGCCTACACGTGTGCCGAGGCCAGAACTTTTGCTTTCCAATTCTTGATGGCCCAAAAAACGCTCTTTCACCACGAAGGTTTGGCCAGAGCAGGCTTGCTCAGCTTTGCCAGTGCTCCCTAAAGCATTCCCAACTCCTGCTTTGCTCTCGTGTATCTGTTCCCTAAAGCATTCCCAACTCCTGCTTTGCTCTCGTGCATCCCTCGCCTGTAGCAGCAGCCAGACCCTCGTGAGCTGCCCTGGTCATTTGTGTGATCTGATTAACCACCCTCGGGGTTGTGTCTCTCTCCTCTTCCAGGCAGATGCCCCAACACCAAATACTTCCACTGTCAGAGGCCTTTCTGGGTGCACCTGAGGGGATTCACTGCTCCCGCAGCTGCTCTTACCTTGCTCACCAGTAATTAGTAGCTGGTGCTGAGGGAGATCCAGATAAACCGGGAGGGATCTACCTGTCCAAACTCAGCCACCCTTCTGCCACAGCACGGCCTGAACTGTGCCCCAGGTGCCCTCCCCAGGTGCCCTCCCCAGGTGCCCACCCCAGAGCACCTGAACCAGGGCTTAAAAACACCTGTTTCTTTCTCTTTGCTATTGAGGGAGCCTGAACAGCTCAACAGCTGTCAAGGGATGAATCCCATCCCCTGGGCTTAATCTGAGGAGGAAGATTGTAAAACTGAGGGATTCCCACCCCTGCCATGAACAGACCCCTTCCTTCCTTCATTCCCATGGAGCAATTCCCCTTTCCACCCGTTTCCAGGTCCTTCAGGACAAGGATGGCCTCAAACCAGCACCTCCCAGGCTGAGATGTAGGGGCTGACACGGGGCTTTAGGGCCAGGCTGACTCATTTGTTCTGGTGGGGTTTTGGTGTATTTTAATAAATGAGGTTTCTAGTGCGACTGGTTGCAGGGACTTTTGAGGGGGTTTTTTTTCCTTAATATTTTGAGGAACAAAACTTTAAAAACTTTAAGAAAATACCCAAAGCAGCCAACTGCCAGGAGGTGTGAGAAAAAAAAAGAAAACACAGAGAAATGTACCTAAACTGCCTGAGAGCAAGACTCATGTCATGATAATTGCTTCTGCCCACTGCCCCAGACCACAGGATGAGCTGGGGAAATGGAAGTCCTGTCCCATCTGACTGAAACCAGTGACACAACCGTGCTCAAACTGGTGCAGAAGGAGCAGTAGACAGCAGGGCCTCTCTGGTTGTGCTTTTGCAAATGTGTAATCTGAGGTGGGGGCACAGAAGAGGGGCAGAAACAGCACAGGCTTTCTTCATATTGAAAAGTCATTTGGCGTTTAAGATACTTGAAACAGCAACTGAGAAGGGGGAGAAAAAAGAAACCTATGATCTTCAAAGGAATGATATCAGCTGAACTGTTTCAGGAGTTGGTTGAGTCACGTTCTCAGCCCTGTTTTTCTAGAGCTTCACAAGGTGATAAGAAAACAGAACAGAGCGAAGGAGCCCTCACCAGGGCTGGGTCTGGGACTGGTCAGGTTAAGTCGAGGCTGGACCTGGAGTTTGCAAACCAAGCCATGGAGAGCTGCTGGAGTCTGGTTTAGGTGGGTGCTTTTCCTGCGTGGAATGAGGGTGGTTCTTCTCTGCCTCTGATCCAGCTGCCACAGGGGTAATTGCCTGCTGGGGCTGAGCTAGCAGCACAGGTACTGATCACCCATCCACAGGCAGCCAGGAGCAGCAGCTCCAGGAGTCCCAGGGAAACCAGGCTGTTTAGAAGGTGCAACAGAAGACTAAAGGCTGCTATGGTGTTCGCAGAGTCAGGGACCCCACACCCATATCCCAGGCAGGGAGGGCAGTTACAGTCTGGGCTTGCTTAAACCCACCTGGTGGGTCTCAGTCCTTGGGGCTTTTAGTGTATTTTCTGTGTCATATGCAAAAGCCAGCGTAGCAGCTTGAAGGGGAGACAACCACAGCAGATACGAAACCTCTTCCTGCAGTCTGGTACTCATCAGTGTGAAAGCCCCTGGCTGGATAGGACAGCCAGAAGCTTCACTTCACCCTTCAGCCCCAGCCTGCACTAAGGGCTCCCCAGGGAACCTCTCAGATACCCCCAGGAGGGTCTGGAGAAGGTGAGGGGTGGATGAACACAGCCGAGAGCACAGCTGCACAAGTATAAAAGATGACAATGAGGGGGGAAGGTGACACACAGCTTCTAGGAGACCTCAGGGGAGGCTCTCACACAGGCCTGGGGATGAGGAGTAGCTGTGGCTGAGTGGAACCTGATCTCTCACCCACACATCACCCTCATGTATTAAAAAACATCCCCACTCACAGGTAACTGCACCTGTTATTAGTGAAGCTGTTGCATGCGACTTAACACAGGGACTTGGTGCAGTAGGTGCAGTTACCTGGAGTGGAAGTTCACCATCCCGGTCCGGTGCAACATGAGCAGGAGCCTGGCAGAGCAGGCTCCAGACTGAAACCAAGCAGGAACCAAGCAGAGCTGTGTCCAGCAGACACTAAGCACAGGAATCATTCACATTCACAACCAAACAGGCCATGAGAAGCCAGGCAGAGTTCTAGGAGGAACAAGCAGCTGAAAAAAAGGTGGAGCAGGCAGCAGAAAGCCAAAGGTGTCTCCTTGTTCAGCACCCCCAGAGCAGAAAACCCACAGGGAGTGAGGAGCTGCAGGGACCAGCCAGTGCCTGGAGGGACATCCTGGGCCAAGGCACCCCTCAGGGAGGGACACATCTCCTGCTCACACCAGAGTGGAGCCTGGGGCTTTCTCACTGTCACCTTCCAGCTGAGCAAATTTCAGTGGCATCTGCCTGAGGTAGATCCTGGTATGAACTGTAAAACCAGCGAGGAGAAAGCTTTCCCTGGCCCCTGCCCTGCTAACCACAGCAGGAAGAGCTGCTCGGCTGAGATTGCACCATCACACCTGGCTCTGAATTCAGTTTTTCCTCCCAGCTGTCAGCATCCTGTATTTTCACATCCCAAGGCAGCAGAAGCCAACTCTTGACATTTAGAGACAAGCAATAAATTTCAGCCGGTTCCAGTTCTATCTGTCCCACGGGGAGCTGAGCTCTCCTCTCCACAGCCCAGGCACCACACAGGCACAGCTGGGCCGGGTTTATGGCCCTCACAGCTGGATGCTTTCACACTGCTCAGACTCAGGCTGCTGGCTGCCCGCAGGGAAAAGTAATGGATAAAATCAAAACGGGTGCGCTGTGCCCAGGTTAAGAGTCCTCAGCTCTCAGCCTTCACTGGATGGGGCTCTGAGCAACCCAGTATAGTTGAAGACATCCCTGCTCACTGCAGGGGGTTGGACTGAATGACCTTCAGAGGTCCCTTCCAACCCAAACTGTGCTGTGATTCCATGAAGCCAGAGGGGCCAGGCTCCTGAGACTCCACCAGCGCTCTGACAGTAACGTACATGACCCTGGATTATCCTGCTGGCATCCTCCCCAGGTTTTGGTTTCCTCAGCAGTGACAGCTCTGCAGGGTTCACAATGCCGTGGTCAACACGACCCACTGCTTTTTCAAAGTGAGAACCATGTGGAAACCCCCACTCAGCCACTAACACAGCATCTCCTTCTTCCCTAGGCAAGCAGCTGAAGGTCACCCTTGTTTTCAGCCTGTCGCTCGTTTTTCAGGTAAGATGTTTTCAACATTGTTGAAATCCGGCTGCTCTGTGCTGCGGGTAAAGGGAGATCTCAAAAACTCAGAGCAGCCACCCACAGTCCCAGAAATGTGTGGGGACACAGCTGCTCACCCCAGGATCCAGCTGTGGGAGGTGGGAGGTGAGAGCAGAGCCCAGCTACAGAAACACAAACAAGAGAAACAAGACCAAGGAGAGAAAAACAGTGAAAGATGCAGTGATTTTCAGATGGCCTGAGCTGTGCAAGTCCCCTTTTAGCCCCAAAATGAGCATTTCCAGGACAGACAGGAGCACCCCATGCTGATTGCATGGGGTTCCTGCTCCCTGCCAATTCCTGGTCAAGGCGATGGGCTCTGACGGAGCGCAGTGCTGGAGAGGGATGTGCCCGAGGAGGAAGAGCTCAGCACCTTCCTCTGCCTGTTCCTGCTCAGTCCCCTGTCACAGCAAGGAGGACCCCAAGCACAGAGCTGTGCCATGACCTGCTCCCAAACCCGGGGCCTGGTCCCTCGGCAGCACCAGCCACCCCCCAGCCCGTGGGGCTCTCGGGGCTCAGCCCGCAGGCAGAGCCGAGCAGCCCGTGCTTTTCCCTTTCACTGCTGGTGGCCAGGCAGGATGTGGTGAAAGCCAAACCTGCTGAGATGCTCTTCGATAGAGGGTGGGGGTATCCACGGGAAACCTTTCATGTCTGCACGGTGGGGAGAAGGTTCTGGAGACTAATAAGTCACGAAAAGCAGGGCACAGATACCGCAGGCACTCTGTCTGCCCCGCAGGTTATGGCAGTGTAGGAAGATGAAACAAGAACAATCAGAACTGAAATCAGGGGCCTGAATGAGATGCCGGCCCCGCGCCCGCGCCGACACGGAAACGGCTTCCTGCTGCACTCACTGCACTTCCTCACGGTCTCACCGACACTTTCGTTGATTTTTAATTTAGCTGAAGGATTTCTCACATTTGATCTGACAGCCGGCTGTGTACGCACAGCTGGAGGCGGGTCCTAGAACACTCGGGAAAGCTGCCACACATCTGAGGGTTCGCAGGTGTTACTTCCGCTGAGCACTAAACATTTCTGGTGGAATTCCCACTTGGAGCCCCCCGAAAAGCCCCAAACCTCACATATTTATAGGAAACGCTTTCAGCCACGAAGTTGTGTCAGCTCTGTTTGTGATGTTGGCATGAGACAGCACTTGGGAATTCCCTGGGACTTCTCTCCAGGCTCCCTTTCCCGGCACGGCCACGCAGGCACACAGCCCTTGTCCCAACACACTCTTCTTCTCTTTCCTGTTCTAGTCCTGTGCCGGGGACAATGTCACTGATTACTACGACTTCAACAGCACCATCGACTACAGCATGTTCGTGTCTCTGTGTGAGAAGGAGGAGGTCCGTAACTTCCGTGCTGCCTTCCTCCCAGCCATGTACAGCCTCATCTGCTTCTTGGGGCTGCTGGGGAACGGGCTGGTGATGCTCACCTACATCTACTTCAAGAGGCTGAAGACCATGACAGACATCTACTTGCTGAACCTGGCCCTGGCAGACATCCTCTTCCTGCTGACCCTCCCCTTCTGGGCCACGAGCACGGCCACGTACTGGCTTTTTGGGAGCTTTGCCTGCAAAGCTGTCTACTGCGTCTGCAAAATGAGTTTCTTCAGCGGGATGCTGCTCCTCCTGTCCATCAGCATCGACAGATACTTCGCCATCGTCCAGGCTGCCTCGGCCCACCGCCTGCGTCCCCGGATGATATTCATCAGCAAGCTGACATGCATCCTCATCTGGCTCCTGGCCTTCATCCTCTCGATCCCTGAGCTGGTTCACAGCGGTGTGAACAACTCGGGGAGCAATCCCCATTGTTCCATCATTGCTAATGACTTGCAGACCTTCAACACTGGCATCAAAATGTCCCAAATGGTGTTCGGCTTCCTAATTCCCCTCCTGGTCATGTCTTTCTGCTACTTCATCATCATCAAAACGTTACTCCAGGCCCGCAACTTTGAGAGGAACAAAGCCATCAAGGTCATCATCGCCGTGGTCATCGTCTTCATTGTCTTCCAGCTGCCCTACAACGGTGTCATGCTGGCCAAGACCATCTCAGCCTTCAACCAGACCAGCTCATGCGAGGAGAGCAAGAAGCTGGACGTGGCGGACGACGTGACCTACACCCTGGCCTGCTTCCGATGCTGCCTCAACCCCTTCCTCTACGCCTTCATCGGCGTCAAATTCCGCACCGACCTCTTCAAGCTGCTGAAGAAGCTGGGCTGCCTGAGCCAGGAGCGCCTCTCGCAGCCCACCACCTGCCGCGACAACAAGAGGTCCTCCTTCGCCATGGAGACAGAGACCACCACCACCTTCTCCCCCTGAGCCCAGCTCCAGGCACGCTTTGGTCCAGCTGAAATGATTTTGGACATTTTCTCTAGTCTGAACTCCTGGCAGAGCAAGACCTGCCACACTGCAGAGAAGGCGAGGGGAAAATCCAGGAGCCTTCCCCTATTTCAAGCAGCAAGGACTGCTGGCCAATATCCCATGGGTGGAGAGACTTTACAACAGAGCTGTCACTAACAGCAAAGCAAGGGAGAGGTGGTGAGTCTACAATTTCTCCTGTCATTTCACCTTCAGCTTGGTCTTCCACTGTCAAAATGAGAAATGCTCAAAACAGAACATTTACCCTAAAAGCGACAAGTACCAAGAGAAAACAGACATTGGTGCATCAGAACTGTCGTTTGGAGCTGAGCTGCCAGGAGCATCGCCCTTGCTTTGGATGTTGCTTTTAACAAGACAACAGCTCTGCAATCCCACAGAAATGCCCTTGCACTGAGTCAGCCCAAGGCAAACCCGCACCTGCAGCCTCGGGTACACAACCCCAGCTGTGGAGTATCTGAGCACACAACTGCTCTGCCTTCCCCCATGAGAAGTGAGAGATGACCACAGCTAATGCAAAATCCATACAAACTCTAGCCATCATTTCAATTACTTTGTAGGATATTGTAGACACTCGTAGCTCTGTCAGGAAAAGTAGAAATTCCACTTTACTTCTGCTTGTATCCTGTTTCTGGGCTATCACCTGCTGACCTTGAGATACATATGAATGTGGGTTTTCTCCTCCCTTTCCGGTCCTTCTAGCAGGACTTCAGCTGCCTTTGAAGTCAGATCTGTATTTCACTCATAAGCTACTGGGGCGTGTTTCTCATCAGTGCTGCCGGCACCAACAAAGACACAGCTCACTGAGGTTTGATGTGAAGACAAAGGACGGTCCCGTCCCACCACTGCCAGGGCCACGGCAGCTGAACAGCAGATTATTGCCATGGGAAGTCAGACCTTGGAGGAGCCCAGACTGTAATTCCAGTTCGTGCTTTTACGGGAAGAGCGAAGATTCCTGACGACAGATGAACGCTCTGGGAACCACAGTCGTGGGACAGCTGAACGTCAGCTGGGAGGAGCTGCTGCAGAGCCTGTGCAGCTGTCCCTGTCCTTGTCCTGTGTGCTCTGATCCCACAGCACCCAGCCCTCCCGGAGCCATCGCCCGTGGAGAGAGGTCTCAGCCTGGAGCTGCTCCCAGGGCTGACACAGGAGACACGTCCATGTTCCCCTGAACACGCAGGGCCATGAGCAGCAAAACACTCACTAAACAGACATTGATGCTTTTTTCAACACGTGGATCCACCAGCAGTGACACAGGGAACTCTCTGGTTCATAGGTTGGAAAGCGTTGCTTTAGAGAACTGAGGATTAAAATCAGCCTTCCAAGACAGAATTCACTGGCCAGGTCTGAGACAGCACTGCCAGTTATCCACCCGGCTGCCACCAAATCTAAATTAATTCTCCATAAACCATTTGCCTCTGGTGTACGGGACTTTTGCCAAGGGCTGGGATTTGGGAACAGAGGACATTCTGCTCTGTGTTACCTATCTGTGCTCAACTGTTGAACTCGTTTTCTTTTACAATGCCCAGGTAACTGTACAGAAGTGCTGCTTCTCTGTCACATGAAACAGGGGGTGACAACTGACACTGAACAGCTATTTGCCCTGGGTTTCCTCCTCGTCCTTATTTGAGTAAGACACAACTATCAAGAACTTGGCCAGAGCCAGGGATACCCCCAGCATGGGACACCTCCAGCATCTCCAGGGTATTTGCAGTTTTCCTCATCAGTAACAATCAATTGTTAATGTATATTCAATATGTAAAGCTGCTTTACACAGACAAAGTTCAACCTGTCCATGAATGTACCCTGAGAACACTCTGCTTCCATGGAACCTTTTTATTCAGAATCCATTCACCTTATTTCAGCCAGGAAACTGCTCCACCAGCACATGGGGCTGTACTTGTGTCCTGTTGATAAAAGCCATTCCCCTCCTGCAAATGGAGAGGTCCTCAGGTCTTTACAGACCAGATGAATTCCAAAAAGGATAACACACAGCTGCTTCCATAAATGAGATGCAGAGGCACCCCCTGGGACAGCTGCAGCTGGTGCCTCAGTGAGGCAGTGGTGATGTCAGAGTGCCTGGCTTTCCCTGGTTAAATTTAACAGACAGAACAAATTTGTATCTAATTTAGATAAGTCATGTTAATGTTGGCCTAAGATCCCAACCTGAGGTTCCCCACCGATGTCTGAAAACTGACTGTATTTTGCTACTTGAAAAAAAATAAATTATAACGATTTAAAAAAATACTTCTGGCTTTCCATTGCATTTTCTCCATCCTTGTACAGTCCTTGTCAATCCTTCTGTCCTGTCAGGAGCTGTTTGATCAGCTCAGCTTCATACCAGTGCTGCCCTGCAGGAAAGAGAGCGTGGAAAATAAACTAAATAGAAAAATGTTGGTTTACTTCACCTGCTGATGGATTATAAAAGAGACAGGTCACCAGCACATTAAGGAGTTTTTATTTTAACTATTAGCCCACCTGTCTTAATGCTGCTCCACAGCTGGATGTACCTGATGGCTACTCATCAACCTTTAAGTGAAAAGTCTTTGAGCTGTAGCATTTTATTGCTCACGTTTGATTAAAATTCAGTAATAAACCACCACGTTACTGTGGGGATTGTTCAAGGGGAGAGGCAGCAGCTCTGGGAGCTGTAACCCCCACCCACATCCAGGGTGAGAGGAGGAACTGCAACTAAAACAATGAGCATAACGCCCCTGCCTGACCTCTCCAGTAAATTTGTGCCTCAAAGCACATGGGAGGGGGGGACCCGTGTCCTTCACAAAAAGTGCCTTGTAATTGTAACCACGGAATCAAAGAGGAAGAAACTCAAAGAACACAAGGCGACAGAAGTCTGACACCCGAGTGCCCGAGCTAGGGCCCATTTCTGCTTTCACCGAGCAATGAAAGCCCCACGTTTTCTCCCGGAAGGGAAAGGACAAGGTGAGTTTCAGCATCTGGCCCAGAGGCTCAAGAAGCACCTCCAGACTGTGGCACCACACGAGAGGCAGAACCCCAAACCCAGGGATCCTTAAATAAACACTTGGTCTCACCACAGCGAGGTCCTCAACTGCCCCAAGAGCTCGTTTGTGCACAAGGTGCAGCTGGCTGAGCAGGGCTTGGAGCCAGAACCAGGGATCTGCAGAGAGCCACAGCACTTTTAACCATTCCCCCTGCTCCTCTGAGATGGCTGTGAGCCAAACTCTTAATATTTAGGAACTTTCTCGATTTAGAAAACAGAGACTCTATCTTAAAGCCCTAACTTAAATTAGTAAGACTTACCCACCAAGCAACCACACAAGATCACAACTTGGGCCACAAACATTGCAGCCAAGTCACACAGAACTCGTCACAAAAAGAAAGGTGTGTTTCCAGGAGAGATTTAACCTATTTTAGCCCCTTCCACCAGCAAGAGCTGCCTATTTCCTTTCACAGTTACAAATCTTCTTTAAAAAGTCAATAAAAAGGCCTGGCCCTCGTTGGAGAAAGGGGACACAGGTTTGCTTTAATCTACATAAAGGTAGGGGAGGGAGTGACTGCCCAGTCCCAGCTGTGTGGAGTCTGGGCGCTTCCTGCAATCCCTGCTCCATGCTCTTGTGGGGAATCCCGCATCACTCAGAAGCCCTGGACTTTTCATTGCTCTGGATAAGCACCACTGCCCATCATTTCTCCTTCCCTGACAGTTCTTTATCTCTGTGCATGTGTATTTTCAAGCTATGGTTTGAAAGCCCCTAGTGCCAAATGGATCTGGGCTGGGTGGGAGCCAAACTGGAACGGGGAGCAGGTAAACTGGCACTGGGGGAGCTGGCAGCTGCTCCCAGCTGTCTCAGAGCAGGGCACTGGTGTCACCTCCCTCCCTGTGCTGCTCCAGGCGCTGCCCCCCATCACTCACTGGTAAATCACTTGATGGGAAGGGGGAAAGCTCTCCAGGCAGGGCTGTGGTTTCCCGCGTGCCACCTGGGCAGCTGCGTGAGGGAAGTCCTTGTCACCCTAAAAAAGAATGAGCTGGAACGGAGCGAGGTAAACAAACCCTAAAAATAATGCCCGTGGGTGATGGGGAAGGGTGGGGGCACATTGCTCAGCCTGAATAGCTGAGAGCAGGCCATGGCTTCCTCCTCACGGCTTCTTTTGTGAGGAAAAAACACCAAACTCCTCTTCTGGGGGTGGAGGTGTCACATCTCAGGGGAGAACTTCTTGTAGGGCCAACTGTCCCTGTTGGCAGAGCTGCCTTGCCCGGGGCCACCTCCCCCAGGGGACATGGTGGGGCTCCATCCATCCCTGGGCCACTGCAAGGGGGACCTGGGGAAGCTGAGGTCAGCTGAGATGTCACCTGCCCTTTGTGTCATCACAGGCAGCTTCGTGACCTCAAAGCAAGAGAACCAGAGAGTCTGACCAGGACTTTTTATGGATCAGGAGGTGGCAGGATCAGCTCAGAGCCAACTGCTGGCACCAAGCAGGCGACAAGAACATGCAGTAGAGATATAAGGAAGAACAACCAGATAAGCAGCATCATGCTGCATTTAATGACAGCACCTCAGAGCCCCAGAGTGGGGTTGTGTCCCCAGCCCTCCCCCTCACGGAGCCTGGCCCACCCTGCTCCCTCCCCAGGCACCAAATCCAGCTCGAATGTCCCTGGCCCTGTGCTCATACCACGTGTGGGAGCCCTGCCGGCCTCTTGATGAAACGAACACAATTTCACGTGTCTAGATTTAGCAGAAATCTCCAGTTTTCAAGCCCAGCTGTGGCAGCCACTGACCTGCCCAAAATGAAGGTTATTTCTCCACTTTTACCTTTCACTAAGACCCCAGTTCTGCAGAGTTGAGTATTGATATTAAACCAGCAGAGAGTCAAATGTTGATATTCAACCACCACCTGTCACTGCCCCAGCTTGCTGTAGAAACCTCATTCAGGTCTGAACAGGTACGGAGCCTTCTGGCTCCACGTGCAGGGCAGCTGCAGAGCCAGCCCAGGCATTTGTCACTGCTGAGCCCCTGCAGCTCCTCATGTGCAGGAACCGAAACTTCCCTTCCTGCTGCTTTGTTTTTCATTCAATTGTCTAAAAAAAATAACAAGCACGGAGATACTTTCCTTTCTGTGCTGCTGAGTGCTGGCACAAAAATTATTGTCGAGCGATCAGGGGCTTTATTGGGAAATTTCTGTGACTGAAGGACAACACCAATGTCCAGAATCATCCTGCAGGAGAGGAAAACACCAAGTAATTTCCAGTGAAATAGACAAAAAGGCCTTTCAGGGTTTGGAGTCTGTGCATGCTGCTCTGTACCAAAATCAGAACTTCTCTCACCAGTTCCAGTTCCTGGATCCTGCAGGTTTTACCCACGGCTTTGTCTTCTCCTCGGGGCACGTCCCACCTCCATGTGAAGCTCAGCGAGCGCACACACGTGCCCAGGTGTGCACACGTGTCCCAGCAGCCCTGGTTTCACGCCGGGGCAATCACAGCAGAACCCAACCCCACTGGGGCAAAACCCAGCTGTTGGGGCTGCACAGGGAGAAAGTCATGTTTTCAGGGCAGAGCTGACTGATTCCCTGGGAGATAACGCGTTTCTTCTAAGCTTTGGCCACACCAAGCAGCAAGAAAGAGCTTCAACCCCTGCGCCAGGGCGGGGAGTGGGAGAGGAAAAAACAAAGCTCTTTATGGATGACTAACGCAGGCTCAGCTCCTCGGCTGTGCTGCACGAGCCCCTGCGAGGAGTTTCACACTTTCGCAGGCGGGTGCTGGCTCTGCCTCGCCGGGGGCTCGCAGGGAGGGACAAGGCTCCTGCTCGAATGTCCGTGCAGAGGGCAGGAGTCGTGGAGCTGGGCCCCCACACACCTGGCTTCCACCAGGCTCGGGAGGCTTGCAGCACACCTGGAAAGGCACCAGATCCGTACCAGCCTCATCCAGCTGTGCTGCCAGCCCTCCCCACACCAGCCGCGCTCACGTGCCAGCGCTGCCTGCGCAGCCCAAACAGCCGCAGGCGTGAGGCTGTTTTGGAGCTGCAGAGAACAGCCAACAGAAAAGGTCTCCCCAACACCACAAACAAGCCCTGAAAGGCTGCCAGAGCCTCCTGCCTCCACTGGGCAGCCTGCTCCAGGCACGACCCAGGCTGCGGCTCTTGGAACTGCACCCGAGAAGGCTATCATGGAATCATGGAATGGTTTGGGTTGGAGGGAGCTCAGGATGGGGGAGCAGCCCCACAGCCGTGCCACGGGATCTGTCCCAGCTGCCCCAGGGCCAGGGCATGGAGGCGATGCTCTGGTGAGACATCAGCTCTGCAGAAAAGCTGCTCCTCCCAGGGGACTTCTGGTACCAAGACCTGCTCCTGAGCTCCGGCAGGGAAATGAGCCCCCTTTATAATCAGGAGTGCAGAAAGAGCCTTCCCTCACAGGGCATTTCCTCCTGCAGCCACGGGAGAGGTCATGGAACACGGCCTGAAACACGCCATGAGCTGGAGCTCCAGCGACCAAGATGGAAACACCTCCTTCTCTTCCCTGACATCTGAAACAAAAATTAGAGATTATAGGAGAAGCCCAGAACAGAAGGAACCTCCCAAAGCACTGGTGACCTCCCCAGGGCCTGACTGCCAACCTCAGGAATGACAGGACGGCCCAGACAGGCTCTGAGTGACCCGCAGCACATCCAGCACGAGTCTGTGGTCACCATCCCCTTTCGGCTGTGGCCATCCTGGCCCTGGGAACCAGCAGGGACACAAAGCTGGGACAGGGGACAGCAGGGCCATGGTCTCCTCCATGTCCTGCCCTCAGAGCCGCTCTCCTCTCCTCTTGCCTTGGGTCACGAGTTCCCTGTTCCTGGGAGAGGGCTCCCAGCCAAACCCCCGAGCTCCCCACAGGCGGCCAGGACGGAGCACAGCGCTCTCCTTGAGAGCTGCTGACACCACGTGGGAACGGCTGGGAAGTGATCCACAGACACCTCCCGCCCTCCAAGCCAGGACTCCCGGGAAAACTCGGGAAAACTTACCCCGAAGTAAAGGTGTGGGTTCAGATCGCATCAGTGGAATCATACAGAATCCTTCTGTGGGCAGCCAGGCTAAAAAGTGGGCTTGCTCTACTTTGGTTTAATTTAAATCTACTGGAAGTGATTTTAAATGGCCTTGATTCACTTGATTTTTCCTTCTGGATCAGACCATGCCTCTTCCACGTGGCTTCAATAACCCATTCTCAGTGCTTAACTCCATCCTGTTCCTTACATCTTCCCACAAAAATGACATCTCCCACAGATCACCTTCCGCTGGCTTTGTACCCAAATTTCCTAGACAACTCTGAAAAACGTAAATGGCCTTTCCCAGCCACCTCCTACCACGTGGGAGCCTGTGGGAAACTCCGGAACAGCTGCTCTGGAAAAATCCCAGCCTGGAAAATGGGATTTGTCAGGCAGCAGAAGACGCTTTTTTCAAGCAAGCTCTACAAACACACCCTCTTCCTCACGAGGCCTCATTGTGCTTTTCAATGTCTCACCACACAAGAACGGGTGGCTTCAGCTTCTGAATTTGTAGATGAACTGAGAAAAACACCAGCATTTCAGCGATCAGGGACTCAAAAGATTTGTCACCGTTTTGCAGGTGACAATGAACGTTGCAGAGGCGTGAATTTTGCACCGAGGTGAAGCTACAGCTGGCAGAGGCTGGGACAGAAACTCTGACAGTGAATGGTCCCTCTGCTGGGAGGTTCTGTCACCCTAAAACCCCACCATGTAAACGAATTGTTCTGGAGTAACTCCTGTGTCAAAGAAAAAGATCTAAAGCTATTCGAGAGCATCCCACGGGGGCTGTGAGGGCGGTGAAGGATCTGGAGGGGAAGGGTTTGAGGAGCAGCTGAGGGCACTGGGCTCTTCAACATCCTCCTGAGGGGCAGCTCCGATCTCTGCTCTGGTGAGCAGGGACAGGACCCGAGGGAACGGCTGGAGCTGTGTCTGAAAGGGTTCGGTTGGACATCAGGGAAAGCCTCTGATCCCAGAGGGTTCTCAGGCACTGAACAGGCTCCCCAGGGAATGGTCACGGCCCCAGGGCTGACAGGGCTCCCAGGGACAGCGTGGGATTGTCAGGGTGTCTGTGCAGGGACAGGAGCTGGACTGGCTGATCCCTGTGGGTCCCCTCCAGCTCAGGACATTCGCTGATTCTGCGTTTGTCAGCAAAGATGCACATGAAAATTTACAGCATTCAGAGCAGAAACACAGCAGTTTCAGGCTCGTTTTCCAGGGGCTGGCCAAACCCCTCACACACTCTCCCGGCACCTCTGTGCTCCCCCCGCACGTGTGAGGAACAACTGAACTCCCCTGGTTCCACCCCCAAACCCGCTCCTTGCAAACTGAAACCTCCCCAGCTCCACGAGCGTTTATCCACTCGGGTTTTGCCTTTTCCCCTTGTTTGCATAGCAGAAAAAAAAAGTCCTTTTTTGTGGCTTCTGCAGAAGACAAACGAACAAAAACAACCCCGTTCACCCCACCTATGCCACTGGCTTTTATGTGCGGGGGCCAGAGCCCAGCGCCCACCCCCTCAGACCGTATGGAAATAAACACTCGGCAACGGCAAATCTGTTTTCAAGGAAAGGTTCCCACACCCCCTTACAAAACACTTCAGTTTGGGGTTTTTTTTTCCCCGAGATGCTGCCCACGTGTCTCCCCTGCACCGCACAGCACCGGCACC
>VZTG01006872.1:52401-91940 GCA_013397845.1 Melanocharis versteri | reverse complement strand
GAACCGGGCCCACCGGACACCCCCGAACCGCGGGATCCACCGGGAGAACCGGGCCCACCGGACACCCCCGAACCGCCGGGGGAACCGGGCCCACCGGACACCCCCGAGCCACCACGGCCAGCAGCAGAACCGTCCCTGGCACAGGGTGCCCGGAGCAGCTGCAGCTGCCCCTGGATCCCTGGCAGTGCCCAAGGCCGGGTTGGAGCGCCCTGGGACAGTGGAAGTGTCCCTGCCCGTGGCGGGGGGTGGCACAGGATGAGTGTTAATGTTCCTTGCAACCCAAACTATTGCATGAGTCTATGATTTTATGGACACAGTTGTCACTGTGGGACAGTACTGCCGGGAGTGGAACTGCAGCAGGATGGAGGAGCTGCAGATGCCACCGGGATCAAGCCCTGATTAACCTTTTATGTGTTTTCTTCTCTGTATTATCTCCCAGGAAAGTTTCTGAATCTGCCTGGGAGCTGTGTGCTGTGTCACTCTGGGGCAAAGGGAGCAGTTGGTGCCTTTCAGTATTTTTGTTGAGGGTCTGAAAGCTCAGTTTGGTGCTCAGATATCCTCGTGCCTCCCAAGCAGATGCTATTCCCAGTTCCCTTCTTGCCACTGCCTCAGGGAGCAGGTGATGCTCAGGAAATCCACAAAAAATATGCTTGGCAGCACTTGGCAGCTTCTCCTTCCAACACAGCCCTGCACCAGGTAAATCCCGGTGCCCCTGTCAGTGGCCACCGAGCACAATTCCCATTCCTCCAGGGCTCGAACAACACAGTGGCAAAGCCCAGCTGGAAACCAGGCGGGAGAACCACACTTTTCATTGCTCTGGTACCTCCTGAGGGTCTCGGGGCCCTTTGGAGACGGGAAGCAAGCTCCCAGTGTGTGTCACAGAGGGAGAGAAAGGAGCCCAGGGTGATGCTCGGGCTGTGAGCAGAGCCCGGAGCCGGGCAGCTGTTCCCAATGTCACCGGCTCCTTCCCGGCCCCGTTTTGCTGGCACAGCCCGTGGCGCTGGAATTCGCAGGGCTGGAGGAAGCAGCACTGCAGCACTCGGCTGTGGAAATGAGCCGATAAATAGAGCATGACCCGCCCGCGGAGCACGGGAAGGGCACTGCAGCGGCCGGTTCCTGGAGAAGGTCCGGGAGCTGATCCCTTCCTCGGTAACGCCGTGGGTGATCCCCGGGGAGAGGCAGAGGGAGCACAAGTGTTAACTCACAAACACGCGGGGGAACAACAAAACCGGGGGCAAACCGCCCTGTTCTCGTAAATTCTGAGCAGCTCTTTTTGGTTTGTTCCGTTTTCCCACGGCACACTTTTTGTCATGAGGAAAGTCCTGAGAATTCCTAATGGCAAAATAAAAATGAAAGAGGCCGGCCTGTCGCTCCTGGCACTGGGTCGGGCTCATCCCTGGGTTCAGGATGCAGCCCCGGCAGCGTTTCTTTCACCTGAGAGCTCCTCGGAGGAGGATGCCGGTGTTACCTGGCGGAAATGGCATCTTGGTGAGGCAGAGCGGGAGGTCCCCAAAATCCGCTGCAGTAGCGGCACTGGCCCCTGAATTCCCAACCCACCTGCCTCCGTGGTTTGCCCGGAGCTGCAGATCTTCCTCTGCTCTGTCTAATCTGTTGAAGCGGTAACCCCGAGGGATGGCTGAGAGCGACAGCCAGAACAGCCGTGGAAGTGCGAGCGAGCTGCTCGCCGCTTTTCTCGCTGCAGGACAGCCCGGCTGCCTCCCGGGAGGATCCTCGCAGCTCCATTAGCGTCCATTAGCAGCTTCCTCTCCTTTGCCTGGCAGTCAGTGCGGTCCTGTGAAGGTTGTCATCGTGCTGGTCCCGGCGGCTGGAGCTCACGGAGAGGGGCCAGCGCAGCCCAGCAGCGCCGGACCTGCCCCGGCTCCGGGCAGGAAGGAACCGCGGGGGCCTCCGCTCCTTCCTTTTCCTGCAGCCTTGGACAATAGCAGGGAAAGAGAGGAAGCAATGGATTCCCCAAATCAAAGTTTTGAAAAGGAGTTTTAATGAAGAGGCACCTCTTTGTCCCGTGGAGGGGTTTCAGGGCGCTGGTTCTTTGCTGTGAGCTGTCCCTGCTATCAGGTTATTAGGGGTTGTTATTATCGATAAAGTGGGCAAGGATGGTGGGATAGGTGAGGATCACTCAGTGCTGGAGGGCTGCCAGGGGCTGTGAGTGGGACAGGGAGGTGCTGAGGGGTGCAGCTCCCTCTCTTCAGCTCTGCAGGGACAGGCACATGCACGTTTCCATCTTACAGCGGCTCAGCCCCACTGAAATCTGTAGCAGCCTTTGAGGGACTGAGGATCAAGCACTCTCCCAGCAGCTGTTCCCAGATTTTCCCATGCCATGGCCTCACTATCCCAGTCGGAGAGCCAAGGGCAAAGGCTGGAAAGGAAGAATTCAGGACCGTGTGGGGCAGGAATGAATGGACTCGCACGGAAAGCTTTGGCGAGGACAAAGAGCCGCCTCTTCACAAGGAAGTGGCCCGGCCTGGAGGCCGTGTGAGGATCCAGGTGCCCTTCCCATCCTGCGGCCCTGGCAGCAGCCGGGCCGGGGAGCTGCGGGCTGGGCTGAGGGCGGGGAAGGCGGGAGCCTTTGGCCCCGCTGTGCCCGCACTGCGGCTGGGAACAGCCTCCATAAATACCAAAATGCTTTCAGCGTGACAAGTGTCAGCAGCTGTGAGTCAGCCCTTGGCACTGCCTGCAGTCACCAACCAAGCTCCCATTGTCTGGGGTCCCCCGGAATGTGAGCCCACACCGGCAGTCCCGCTGCTCCCCTGGGCTGCAGGCGCGGGCGAAGCAGCACCTCGTGATTCCCGATGCGGTGATGCCCAGGCTACAGGGATCCGAGGGAAGATGCCGCTTCCCAGGAAGTACTGGAGCACTTTGTGCACAGAGAGTGTGGGATTCAGTGTGGAAAACGGATCCTGAGAGTTCGTCCCAACCTCTTCTCCCAGGAAAAATCTGGGAACAGCTGCTGGGAGAGTGCTTGATCCTCAGTCCCTCAAAGGCTGCTACAGATTTCAGTGGGGCTGAGCCGCTGTAAGATGGAAACGTGCATGTGCCTGTCCCTGCAGAGCTGAAGAGAGGGAGCTGCACCCCTCAGCACCTCCCTGTCCCACTCACAGCCCCTGGCAGCCCTCCAGCACCGAATGATCCTCACCATTCTTGCCCATTTTATCCAGTAAACCCAGAATAATCAGCCTATTCTTCTCCAGCCCTTTGTTGCTGCACCCATCCGGAGGCCCTCAGTACACCTTGGCTCTACCTTTCCCCTTCCTGCCGTCCCTACTCATTCCTCCTCACCCCTGCTATTAGCAGGAGGAGCTGTAATTAACATTCTGGCTGTGCCTAGAATCCTCTCCCTTCCCTCCTCACAGGGTTTATGGTTTTTCCGTTGATCAAATATGGGAGCAATTCCCCTGAATTGCCAGCCCCTATCAGTGCTGGCGTGGGGCACCGCAGCTAGAGCAAACAGAGCTGATTGTGGAGGGGGAAAGTGAGTGTGGAAAGCAATTGTTCTCCTTGAGTTCAACTTGATAACAGAGACGCCAGCTCCAAGACAAAAGCCGTTTCATGGTTCCATGCCCTGGGGTTGCAGGAGTCTCACTCCTGAAAAAGGGAAAATCGGTGGTATTGGTTTAAAACACAGTTCAGAGGTGGGAAGGAGAGTCCAGGCAGCGTGAGAAGAGCTGGGCTTCGCTTCCTTTTCTTCTTCCACCACCGTGAAACCTCCAGCAACTCTCCTACCCTGGAGAAGAGACCTTTGCCAGGATTGTTTGTTTGGAAGCTGTCAGCAGCTATAGCTCAGAGGTTAATGTCTCTCCCCTCGCCGCGCTGCCAGCGTGTGCAGAAATGCTTCTGCTGAGAGGTCACTGGAGCGCAAACAAGGACAGGTGTGATGGCTCTATCTCACCCCATCCCCACCTGCGCACCTGCGCCGTGGGCCCAGCTGCCAGCAGGATTCAGGGCCAGCACGCCAGGTTTCTTTACAGCAGGAACAGCAGGAGCAGCCCAGCCTTGCACTGATGGGAAACAAACCCCTGAGGATCTCACTCTGCAGAGGAGAAGCCTCTTCGTCTGTGGGTACACACAAGCACAAACACCTCCAGGATTTCTCCTCCTGGATTTCTCCATCGAGAGAGCCCTCCCTTGCTGAGAAGCTCTGGAGGCTTCTCCCAGCACACAGCTCCCCTGGGATAGCCAGTGGCCAGCGAGTTTGAACCAGCTTATGGATTTAATGATGAAGCTGCTGCTGGCTTACTGGGGAGGGCTAGTCCTGCTGCCCGGCAGCTCAGCATGGGAGTGACCAGGACAGTCTCCTCTGAAAATCCCTGGGATTTAGGGCTTATAGTTACTGGATTGGCTCCAAGTGTGGGGTTTTTTAGGCAGCATCTCCACAGCCCTGTGTCACTGATCACGTACAGAAGGAGCGTGGCAGTGCTCACTAATCCGTGGCTGATGTGCTCTTTGGAGGTGCCCAAGGTGTTCTGGCTGTGGCTGGCTGGGAGCAGAGCCTGAGGCAGTGCCTGGAGACCCGAGGATAGAGAAACAGCTTCCAGAGGCTCCACCACAGCAGCAGGAGCGTCTCTGCTCCCCTGGAAACACAGGGATGGCCCCAGGGCCTGTGCCTTCACACCGCACTGTCCTTGTGGAGCTGGTGAGGGGCCTGGAACAGGCACTGGGAAGATCCTCTGGTTCCCAGTTTGCAGAGTCCCCTCAAACAACCCAGCTGAGGGTCCCCGGGGCTCTGCTGGCAGAGGTGGCTCCAGGGGGGCTGTGATGACTCTCTGCAAGGTGATGGTGTCACTTGGCACAGGCTGAAACATCTCTGTGGTGGGGAGCCAGGTGGCTTCGTGATTCATTCGCTGCCTGACACCGATGTGGAATGGCTCACGGCTGGATCCGGGGTGGATCCTGGAAGCATCTTTCTAAGGAAAGTTTTGGGCAATGACGTCCCAGCTTCTGACGGTGGATGATGCCATGTGGAACAGCCTGTGCTGCCTTTTCCTGCCTTACCACCGCAATAGGGAGGCAGGTACTCCCCATGTGAGGTTTCCTCGCTGGAAATCATCCATCAAAAGCTGCTGCAGGAAAAGGGCTTGCTGCTAAGGAAAGACGAGCCCAGTCTCTAACTCTTTAAGGTTCTGAGAGCAAAATGCACCTGCAGGTGCAGGCTGTGGAGAGCTGTCCCGTGCTCCTTCGCTGGCTTTAAACCTCTGGGGAACACCCCAGAGAAATCCAAGGCGTTCATCCTCTGGAAAAGTGACTCAGGACAGTTATGCGCTGAGCATCAACCTCCTTGGGGCAGGGAGCCTCGAGATGCCAGCTTTCTTTTGGGCTTGTCTGTACCTCTCTGGCACATGGCCGACTACCAGTGCCACAGAGCACCGGCCAAAAAAGGGGTTTTCTCCGTTCTCCACCTCCACAGCCAGGTAACTCCTGGCGGGAGGCAGCAGGAGCCACCTGGCGCTGCCCCCTCGGCTCTGCCCGTGCCGGGCAGCAGCGGGGCCTCATCCTGTGCCGTTGACGTCAGTGGTTTTCCCCTGGCAGCGCCCGGCGTGTGCAGGCACGGAGCCGGAGCTGTGCTCAGCCCTGCCCGCGCCCCTGGCACGTTCCCTCCCGCACAGACACCCCGCCAGCCCCACCGCAGGGCACGGAGCTCTCCCTGCCCTTCTGCTGGCTCCCCACGGGCTCTGACGGCCACCCGATGCTTCCAAGCGTGATGCGACCTCCCTGGAGCCTTGCACTTTCTCGGGCTGTGAAAACCGTAACTGTGAGGTCTAGAAAACAAAAGGTCCTTTCTCGCTGAGAGGAGGCTGATTAACACTCCCTCGGGGGAACCGAAGGGCCTCGTCACCCTTCTGAGTAAATATGTTTTGTTGCTCCGCGAAAAGGGTGACTCACCTGGCGAGGGAGCCCCGAGGTGCCCGCAGCCACACGTGGCTGTTACAGGAGCCCCGCAGTAACGGGGCCCGGGGGAGGTGTGAGGGGCTGTCCCTGCCCCGGCAGCAGCCCCTCCTCGGGTCCCCAAATGCCGCGGAGCTCAACCCCCCCAGTGCTGAATGCTCTGGGCTCTGCACAGCCGAGCGGTGCTGGACACGGTGCCCACCAGCTCCCACAACAGAGGAAGGGGCTGGCTTGGCTGGAGGAATCTCTGGGGGTGTTTGGATATGGCAACAGGACCCAGTTCCAGAGCCCTGGGATCTTCCCCCCTGCCCTGTGCCACTGGTCGAGCACAAGGCAGGTCAGGAACCCCTCCGAGGGTTCTTTGGGGGCTGCCCAGACCTGCTGTGCTTCTACCAGCTGTGCCATCAATCCCCGAAATGCCACAGCCCTTTGTGGCTTTTTCAGCCAGGTATTGCAGCACTTAACATGTTTTCTTCATTTTCGAAGGCCCCAGAGGGAGGAGGAATGCTGGAGGAGTGAGGAGAGGAGGAGGAGGGAGGAAGATAGAAGCAGTCTGCTTCCAGCACAGATTTACTGCTCGGTCAACTTCCCAGAACACTTCTGAAGTGCTGGGCACGGTGTCACTTCACTTCACCCGTGTCAGACTTCTGGAAGGTTTTCCAGAGCTGGTAGCAAGAGGGAGTTGGTGTCAGTGGCAACTCAGGACATGGGGTAGAGCAGCTGCTTGGGCCAACTCACGCGTTTTATTTGTTCTTTTTTTAGCTGTCAGGTTGATAGTTTGTCCTTTATGAGCACGTCCTGGGTAGGGCCATGCCTGGAGAAATCTGCTCTGCACAGACAGGCCGGGTTTAGCTGAGGAAAGAAGAGGCAGAGGAGGTACCAGCAGAGGGGTCACAGAGGATTCTGCCTCCGATGCTGCCAAGAGGGGTTCCTGCAGTGAAGAAGGACCTGGAGGACAATCCCTTGTTCCTTCCAATCCATGTCCTTCTACATGGCCCCAACATTTCAGGTCCAAGGCCTCCCACCTTGCCCTCCCCCTCCTGCAGCTCCTGGAGCCACTCTGTGGATCACCTCCCCTCACACAGGAACCAAACCCTCAGTTCCAAGCAGAGGTGACAAAGAGAGGGATGTTTCATCCTTTTCTCCTCGTTTGCACAGGTGCATTCCAGGGAAGCACTCCCAAGTCTTATTCATAACCAATATTTGTTCCTCTGAAAATGTTCTTTTATGTTGGGTCTCTCATCGGTGTCTGGCCGTTTATTTTGCTCAAATCCCAGAAACAAGGAACCACACATTTGCAGCCCTGCAGGAGGGACTCTGTAACTCTCTGCCTCTCTTGTTCTTCCTCCCACCTGTCCTATGGCTGCTCCAGTTTTGCTTGGCCATCCCCAGCTGTGAGCAGAGTGCTTTCCCCCAGTCAGTCTCTCACTCCTCCTCGTTTCCCTTTGCTTCCTCCTGGGAAAAGTGGCATTAACTTGCTGCTGACCAGCCCATCCCACCTCAGAGGAGATGTGCTGCCGTGGTCTTGCTCACCTGCACACCTCTAGCACCATTTACAAAGTTTAGGGATATGTTGTTTGTTAATAATGTTTAGGGCCTTCAGGGTGGGAAAATCCAGGACGATGCAGAGGCTTGTTCCTGGTGGGATTTTCACTGCAGGGTAAGTTCACCTGCACAGGTGACTGGCATGTGGTTCTCACAGGCATTGCTGCTTCAATCCAAAACCTCTGCAGTAAATTCAGTGTAACCTGGGTTCTAATTGGGGTAACAGAGGCCTGGTGTAAGATTTTTACACCTGTGTGACACAGATGCAAGGGCAGGGCAGAACACCCTGCTGCGTGGACAGCCCTCCCTGCACCCCATCAATTTCTCCCTACTGATCTTCTGTGGATACAGAGAGCACAAAGAAAATGTAACAGCTCAGCCAAAGAGCCACTGAACTCCTTGGCCTCACTGCAGAAACAGCAACGTCAAAGTCAGAGGTAAATGATGGGGTTTTTTAGGGGTTTTGTGATATCTCTGCATTTGCTTCAGCACTGGGGAGGAGTTTGACAGCCCTGCTGCAAACAAACCATTCTCTATAGCAGCTGCTCCCCCAGGCCATCTCCTCATGCCTTGCACAACACCGAAAAGCAGAGAGAAAAGACAGAAGAGCAACGTTAGAGCAGCACAAGAATTGCAATTTGGCTTCTTCAGTGCCAATAGCAGTAACATCCCACTGCCTTGACAGAGAATTGCATCACTCCAGGACACAGAGGCCTCTTCAGCCCGGGGCCAACGCTGGATGTGAACACACAGCAAACAGCTTTGCGCTGATTTCTGGGTTGCTGAGCGTGTTGATGTTCACAGAAGGTGACAGTGGAAGGTGACAATGAAAGGTGACAGTGGAGGTGTCAGCACCTTCCTTTGGGGAGGCCACTCTGGCCCCACAGGTGAGTCCCATCCAATCCCACCTCCGTGAGCCAGGTGCTGGCTGGAGCTGGGCACTGGAACCGGGTGGCACAGAACAGAGTCACTTTGGGGTGATCTTTCCAAAGGAGGTGCTTATCCCTGAACACATTTTATCCTGCTGAGCTTCCCAGAGCTGTGAACGGAGCCAAAGCCCCTGTGTGCTCAGAGCTGGCTGCAAACGATGGGACCAGAGCATGGAGACATCTTGTTCTACTGCCAAAACCTTCCTCTCCCCCAGCCCTGATGCTTCCCTGTCCTTTATAAACACCCAAGGACCCCAGGAGAGAGAAGATGCTCAGCTTAAGAGACCCAAGACAGGTCGTGGTTCCCCAATGTTACTCCCTGTTGGCTCCCTCCAGCTGGAGTCAGACTGATGTGTGTGTGATGCTGAACATCCTCCAGGTTAGAAATTCCATCTGTCAAGGACCTCATCCAGGTGAATTTTACCAGCCAGGAAAAAGAAAGCTGCCAGGAAATCACTCCCACTGCAATCCCACAGCCGTCACAGATGGAAAGGGGCTGCGCTGGCCGTGTCAAACTGTTTGCCCAGGGATGTCAGGACAGGAAAAAACAATGGCTGGTAATAAATGAAACGTTGGAAAGATTGTAAAGTGAGATGAAGGAATTTAAGGCAGGGAGTTTATATGGCTTATTTCCTGATAAAATCAGGCGTTTCAAAGTGTCCCTTCACAGTGTGGCAACACCGCAGTGAGCCCAAGGCATTTATGGGCAGCAGAACAGGCAGTTTCCTTGAAAAAGGATATTTCAGAGACATAGTTTTAAAGGTTGCTCCATGGCTCTGTGCCCACTGACACTGGAAGAAACCCTTGAGCCAAAATGTACAGCAATCCAGAAGGATGCTTGGGGGGTTATTTATTATCCCCTGTTCTCGATGTGGGAATGCTGAGTGCAGCAGTCAGGCCTGTCTGCTCTGGGCTGGACACTGCGAACATGTGTTTGTTTTGGTTACCTCTCAATATGTTTTTCAGTCTTGTCCCGGTAATATACCAGGGATAACAGTCCGGTGATGACGGCGTAGGCAGATCCTTGGATGGCGACAGATGCCCTTTAACCAGACTGATGATAACGTTCTTCCCTTTGAACCAATCTTCCTCCTCAAGGCAGCACCTTTGCCACGAGGCAGTGACACAGGCGGGGCTGTGCCTTCATCCACTGCTCCTCCCAGAAATGTGTCTGTGGTGCCTGCAAGGCTCAGGAGCAGCTGGTACCTCTGGAAAGAAGCAGCAGGAACTCAGCTCCAACGCTTCGGCTGGAGAGGAGCCGGTGCTTTTTGTTCCCTCTTCATTTATTGTCACAGCTGACAGCCGAGGCTCGGAGAGGCTGAAGCACTGTCCCCATCAGTCCTGCCCCACCGACAGTGCCACGGCTGAGGGCTGGGGCTGCTGCTGCCCCGGGGATGCAGGGGCAGGCACAGCCCCTGGCAGCTGTAGCACCGACCCCTCACCTGCCCCAAGCAGGTTACCGTGCTCTGCTCCGGCTCTCTGCCTCCAGCCCTCCCGTGCCGGCTGCTCGGGGGCAGCCTGGCCCCTCGCCAGCCCTGCGCTGCCCCGGCTCCCAGCCCAAACCCGGCGTCTGGGTCTTCCCTCTTGCACCACACCTGCAGGGCACGGAGGGGCGGCGAAGCTCGGCCCAGGTGGGAGGGACCGAGCTCCCGTTAAATCCAAGCTCCCAGAGAACCCGCTCCTTGCACGGACCCACCCTTGTGGTTTATGAGCTCCAGGTGCTGGAGGTGCTGCAGCGGAGCCGCGCAGGAGTGGGGACGAGCCGCTGCAGCCCAGGTACCCCCGAGTGCTGATTCCAGGGCCATCTCTGCCTTTGCCATGCCTCTTCCAAGTCCTTTTCTTCTTCCAGTTCTCATGCTAATGCTGCGTGCAGTTGGTATCCGTTCTTCCCTTCCATCGCTCCTCTTGCTGCTGCTTTGCATTTAGCTGGGGATTATTCTTGTGCCTTGGGAGGAATCTGCTGCAGGGATCTCAAATAGGCCAAGACGTGGTTGTTCCTGCCCCAGCAGTGCTGCCGGTGGGCAGAGGCTGAGCAGTGGTGATCCAGGGTGGGGAAGGCTGCTGGGTAATGCTGGGAGCAGCGGTGTGGAATTATGCACATTGCTCCAGCTAAGGTTCTGAGGTTTTCTCAGTAGTCCGTGGGGTTTATGACATGAGCAATTACCTGTCTTACCCTTTTGAAGCCTGTTTAAGATTTCCAGTGGTGGTTGTTGTCTGTGCGTGTGTCCAAGCGTGTGTTTCCTCCACTGCCTCAAGCGAGCTCAGCTGAGGTGATCCGGCTGGGATTGTGTGTTCCAGTGCATGTTCCAGTGCCTCCTTCCTCCCCATGGGAGGCTGCGGTGTGGGAACTGTGGAGAGTTCAAGGCAATAAAAGTGCCACGTGGGAGCAGAAGTGTCAGTGGCTGAGGCAGAGGTTTCTGTGGGGCTCTGAGTTACTCAGGGTGTTGTGCTACCACTGAACCTTCTTAAGCCACAGGCAGCCAGGGAGGTCAAAGCACTGGGAATGGGGTCAGTAACAAAAATGCTGTGAAACCAAAACCGGGTTCTGGGCCTCCACTCTTGTGTCAGAGGAGAAGGATTATCGGGAGGATGGCATAGAAGCTGTGAGCCAGGGCTCCAGGTGGGAGCACTCGGACCTGGTGCTGGTGTAGGTGGGTTTATTGGGAGGAAAATGGAGTCTGAGGAGGGGAGGAAAAGAATCTAGTCCCACCTCTACTGCTTGGACCCAAGGGAAGAGCCTGAAGCGTGTTCTGGTGCTTCATGAGGTTTGAAGGCCTGGGTGCAGCGCTGTGCACTGCAGGGGATGTGCCCAGGCCAGCACAGATGTTCAGGGCCCTTCTGAAACACCTGCAGCGTGCAGAGCCCCCCGTGCAGCAGCTCCCATCCTCTGCCTCCCCTTGGCACCCCCGAAATNGGGGGGGGTCGCTGGGGGTGGGTGGCTCCCGCTGTGGATGCTCTCGGGTTGCACCGGAGGGTTTCTCGCTGTCCCACCAAAACATCCTGCTCTGGCACAGGTCATGCGGGTGCTGCCCCGTCCCGCGGCTGGTCGGATAGCAAGATGCTGTCTGGGATTTCATAAACGCTTCTTCTTCTTCTTGCTGCTGAGATTCCTAATTGCTCGTGTCTGAGCGAGGGAGGAGGCTCTGACCGACACCCTTTCTCCCCCGGCGTGGGAGGGCAGCCCCTCCTCGGGCACCAGGTGCTGGAACCCCCCGGAGCTGGGGTATATTAATATCTGCCATGTGATACCGTGGCTCTCGCTGCTCTGCAGGGAAAACACAGCATAACCATGGGAACTTTTCCCCTCAGCCCCCTCAGCACGCCCCTCTAATCCAGGCAAGTCGCCCGCAGCCCTCGCAGTGATTAAACGAGTGTGTCATGAGCGCTGGAAATCCTGGGTGTCCCAGCAGTTCCCTCTGCCCTTCCTGGCGAGGGGATGTGTAACAGGCTTGTCATCGGGAGGCTCCCAGGGCTCACGTTGCAAGGAAAAACAANCGGGGATGCAGGGGCAGGCACAGCCCCTGGCAGCTGTAGCACCGACCCCTCACCTGCCCCAAGCAGGTTACCGTGCTCTGCTCCGGCTCTCTGCCTCCAGCCCTCCCGTGCCGGCTGCTCGGGGGCAGCCTGGCCCCTCGCCAGCCCTGCGCTGCCCCGGCTCCCAGCCCAAACCCGGCGTCTGGGTCTTCCCTCTTGCACCACACCTGCAGGGCACGGAGGGGCGGCGAAGCTCGGCCCAGGTGGGAGGGACCGAGCTCCCGTTAAATCCAAGCTCCCAGAGAACCCGCTCCTTGCACGGACCCACCCTTGTGGTTTATGAGCTCCAGGTGCTGGAGGTGCTGCAGCGGAGCCGCGCAGGAGTGGGGACGAGCCGCTGCAGCCCAGGTACCCCCGAGTGCTGATTCCAGGGCCATCTCTGCCTTTGCCATGCCTCTTCCAAGTCCTTTTCTTCTTCCAGTTCTCATGCTAATGCTGCGTGCAGTTGGTATCCGTTCTTCCCTTCCATCGCTCCTCTTGCTGCTGCTTTGCATTTAGCTGGGGATTATTCTTGTGCCTTGGGAGGAATCTGCTGCAGGGATCTCAAATAGGCCAAGACGTGGTTGTTCCTGCCCCAGCAGTGCTGCCGGTGGGCAGAGGCTGAGCAGTGGTGATCCAGGGTGGGGAAGGCTGCTGGGTAATGCTGGGAGCAGCGGTGTGGAATTATGCACATTGCTCCAGCTAAGGTTCTGAGGTTTTCTCAGTAGTCCGTGGGGTTTATGACATGAGCAATTACCTGTCTTACCCTTTTGAAGCCTGTTTAAGATTTCCAGTGGTGGTTGTTGTCTGTGCGTGTGTCCAAGCGTGTGTTTCCTCCACTGCCTCAAGCGAGCTCAGCTGAGGTGATCCGGCTGGGATTGTGTGTTCCAGTGCATGTTCCAGTGCCTCCTTCCTCCCCATGGGAGGCTGCGGTGTGGGAACTGTGGAGAGTTCAAGGCAATAAAAGTGCCACGTGGGAGCAGAAGTGTCAGTGGCTGAGGCAGAGGTTTCTGTGGGGCTCTGAGTTACTCAGGGTGTTGTGCTACCACTGAACCTTCTTAAGCCACAGACAGCCAGGGAGGTCAAAGCACTGGGAATGGGGTCAGTAACAAAAATGCTGTGAAACCAAAACCGGGTTCTGGGCCTCCACTCTTGTGTCAGAGGAGAAGGATTATCGGGAGGATGGCATAGAAGCTGTGAGCCAGGGCTCCAGGTGGGAGTGCTCGGACCTGGTGCTGGTGTAGGTGGGTTTATTGGGAGGAAAATGTAGTCTGAGGAGGGGAGGAAAAGAATCTAGTCCCACCTCTACTGCTTGGACCCAAGGGAAGAGCCTGAAGCGTGTTCTGGTGCTTCATGAGGTTTGAAGGCCTGGGTGCAGCGCTGTGCACTGCAGGGGATGTGCCCAGGCCAGCACAGATGTTCAGGGCCCTTCTGAAACACCTGCAGTGTGCAGAGCCCCCCGTGCAGCAGCTCCCATCCTCTGCCTCCCCTTGGCACCCCCGAAATGCAGGGAAACAGCCTCTCACGCTGCGGATTCCTCTGTCTGATGCTGCCTAGTGAGTCCCACAAGGGCTGGAGGGAGATGTTCCCATGGTCTCAGAGAAGAAACATCCTGGCTGGTGCTCCGAGGAGCTTGTTAGTGTCTGTTCCTGTAACTCATCTCAAACATTCTTAGAATTTGCTAATTTAGCCTATTTTTAGACAGACACCCTGTTCTGAAGACACTTTTGTCTCTGAGCCTCCCATGTCAACTGCTCACCCACAAAGAGGGGAGGAGAAACTTCTCCTGGCTGTGCTGGGACCTCTCTTGGAAAAGGGCACCGGGCTCTGTGCTGATCTTGTACCCAGAGAAGTTCCTGCCAGAGGAGAAAGAGCTGTCCCGGGAGAGGAAAAGGCTGTAAGGCAGTGGGAGGGGGAGCTGCTGGAGCAGCGATTTCAACATTCCTAATAACCCGCCTCCTCCAAAACCCTGGAGACCCTTCCAGAATTGCTCGTGTCTGAGCGAGGGAGGAGGCTCTGACCGACACCCTTTCTCCCCCGGCGTGGGAGGGCAGCCCCTCCTCGGGCACCAGGTGCTGGAACCCCCCGGAGCTGGGGTATATTAATATCTGCCATGTGATACCGTGGCTCTCGCTGCTCTGCAGGGAAAACACAGCATAACCATGGGAACTTTTCCCCTCAGCCCCCTCAGCACGCCCCTCTAATCCAGGCAAGTCGCCCGCAGCCCTCGCAGTGATTAAACGAGTGTGTCATGAGCGCTGGAAATCCTGGGTGTCCCAGCAGTTCCCTCTGCCCTTCCTGGCGAGGGGATGTGTAACAGGCTTGTCATCGGGAGGCTCCCAGGGCTCACGTTGCAAGGAAAAACAACCAGACTTGGCAGCTGGCTGAGCTGTTTTGGGGTCTGCGCAGACAGGGAGCGGGGCTGTGTCCCGGCTCGTATGTCTGAGCTGCAAATAACCGCGCTGGGACACCCAGCGTGCAGCTGCCGGCGATGCTGCGGGGCAGCGCTGCCCCTGCCCTGACCGACTGGTGCCAGGGCAGAACCAGCGAGGGGGCCGGGGGTCCCACCGGGCTCCCTGGGCTCCCGCAGACCGAGCAGGAGGGACTTTGCTCCGTGCGGATCCCCGGGCTCGGCCCCTGCGGCGCCGCGGGGCTGAGCCGTGCCCGGCGGGTTTGGGAAGGGCGGCCGGTTATCGAGCAGCCGGGGTGTGCCGGCACAGCCCTGGCCCCAGGGCACCCGGCTTCTCCCAGCCGCGCCCAGGAGCTCCCCGCAGCCCTCCAAACGCAGCACCCCACCTCCTGCCCCGCGTGGGTGCTCCAGTCCCAGCCCCGACACCCCGAGCCCAGCTCATTTTCCTGCCGCGGGGACTGCCTGCCGAGCTGGGCTGGAGCAGAACTGGGGTCACTGGGCTGAGCTGCAGCTCCAGCCCCACGAGCTGGGTCTCCTGGTACAGCAGGCAGGTCCCTCACTGGGGACATTTCTAAGAGTGTCCATCTGCATCTGGAATCTGCGACTTGTCCCCTTCAGCTTAGGGAGAGCTGTGTTCCGCAGTCTGCTTCCAGGAGCAGAAGCTCTGTAATTTCCAGTCTGGAGGTGCTTGTGCCAGCTTATTTCCATCTCTTTCTGTGCTAGCCTTGACTTAGCTGAGACAACAGAGCTCCTTCCCCGGAATTTCCATACAGCCAGTCGATCTCCCAGCCCTGGCTGAACCAGCCTGTCCAGGCAGGGCTGCGGTGCTGGGGTTCCTTCCCTCTGCCAGGGCTGCCCTGATTCTGACACAGAGCTCACTGTGCTGCTGCCACAGAGCCCAGGGCATCGCTCACGGCACGGCGTGGATGTGAGTGATACAGGCTCCCACCTGTGCCCGTGCCTGGCCTCTCCTCCCTGCCCAGGGGGCACAGCCAGACCCTGCCCAGCCCTCACCAGGCCTGTGCATGGGGACGTGTCCATTCCCAGTGGCTCTTGGGAGGTCCTGGTGTCTGTGGGCAGCGTTTGCCAGTCCCACAGCCGTGCCGTGCTGGTGGCCAGCAGCCACTCTCTGATTCACCTCCTTCACCTCAGCCCTTCTCCTTTGCTCCCCCAAGCAGAAGAGCGCACAGCTGAGGCTCAAAACTCCTGTGAGGAGCCTGAGAGACCTCTCACTCCAACTCAGAGAAGGGAAAGGAGGAGAAATGAGGTTTGGAGGCTAATTCTGGCAGCATCACACATGAGAAAGATCAAAAACTCAGGGCAGGAGCACAAGAAAGGAGGGAAGCTGTTGCGTGCATGCTCCTGGAAGCCCCGGCAGCCCTGGTTCATGCATCCTGCACGTTATTTCTGTACCTACTTAAATTAAAACCAGCCTTGTCTTGCGGATGCTGACTGGAGCCAGGCAGTTCTTCTCCCCAGGGGAGAATCCAATTTTCACTCCATCTAGCTTGTGTTTTTGACCTGGAATGACTCTTCTTTTTATATTTAACGAACGCTCCCTCCGAGCCTTGTACCGCACTGCACTTCTCACGCAGAGCCGGCGGTGTTGTGGCACACGGTGCCCCGAGGCAGGAGACCTTGGGTGGTTTCCCAAGGTGGGCATCTGCTTACCTGGGCTCTGGCCACACCCGGCAGAACCGTGCTGTGACCCGGCTGGAGATGACATGCACTTTGTGGGCAGAGCCCTGGCACAGCCAGCCCAGCTGCTGTGGGAAAGAGGGGCTGGCTCCCAGCCTGCTCCTGTATCCACTGTGCCCTGGGGATGGGGTCTGGAAACGCCAAGGAAGAGCCACGTGCTGGTGCTGGCCATGGCACAGCCGGCGGGGAGGGCACCATGGGCTGTGGCACTGCTGCAGTCAGAGAGGGACCCCATTACCTGCAGCCCCTCATCCACCTGCCCCCAGTTTCTGACAGATCCCTTCATAGGTGGCTCTCCATAGGGATCACCAGCTCCAGACTCAGTCTGTCTCCCCTGGGAACTGGGGCAGGCCTGGCTCCAACAGCATAGCCCTAAATTCCCAGAGGCTCCCACCTCTAGGATTAATTAGCAACAATTCAGAGGTGCCTTGGATCTGTCTAATTCAGGCTCCGGGGGTGCTTCCCTTCCTGCAGCACAGCCCTGCTCCCAAACCATTCCTATGCCAGTCCTGTAACTAAAACCTCTCAGAGGCTCAGGAGACACGGCGGGGGCCGGGCTGGCAGGAAGGTAAATGGGGTTGAGGTATTTATTCACTCCTGCAGCCCTCCGTGCTCTCGGAAGCCCTGGAGAGGGCTTTACCTGCCGTGACTCGCCCGGGGCCGGGTGCTGACAGCAGCAGCAGACAGCAGCGATGTTTTGCTTCTGATTCCCTACACTTCACGAGCCCGGGGTATTCCGGGTGTCTCTCTAGCGAGACGTGGGGCTTCTCCCAGGTTATATAACTCGCTCAGGGCACAGCTGCCCTGTTTTGAGCCACCCTCCGTACCTGCTCTCAACACCTGGCGGGGCAATTAGTCACCGATTACAGACAGTGACGCAGGGCACCAGCCCAGCTTCTGCCTGCGCCCACGGGGCTGAGGGACCGGCTGCCTCGGAGCGACGTGTCTCGTTCCTAATCCTGTGACTCCATCGTTAATCAGCCCAGGATAAGCGGGTAAATAAGTCCGTCACTGGAGACTGGTGCAGGACAGGACAAATATTCTATGAAGTGTGCCCCTCTGTTTGTGAGTGTCGCACACCAAATCCGCACAGGATATGGAGAGGCACCCTGAGCTGTGGAATTAACTCCTGCCAGCAAACCTTTGGCTCTGGATCTCTGGATCCCCCGTGGTCCCTGCCAGCGCTGCCCTCCCCGGGGACCAGAGAGGACAGTGTGGTGCTGATGCAGGGAATGTTCTGGGCTTGGATGTCCCCAGCACAGACACACCGGGCTTGGCTGCCACAGTGGGTACAGAGGGGGACGAGGTTATTTTCCTCACCCCAAGCCAAAGGTGTGAGGGTCCCTCTGTATTTGGTGGCAGTGCGTTGCTGAGGGACAGCTCCTGCCAAGCAGGAGGGCAGCAGCAGCTGGGAGAAGCCCATTTGATTGCTGATGCAGCAGGACAACTTCCCCACCTCCAAACAGCATCCCAAGACCCTTTTCCCCAGACCCCTGAGAGAAGCCGACCTCATTCCCCATTTATTATGGGGAATAAAAGAATACTTTCCACCTAAAGCGAAGCCAGGGAGTATTCAAAATGTATCTGCAGTCAGATTCCTCGAGCAGCACCATGGCTGAGGCAGCAGCCACGTCCGCAGGCTTCCAGACTCGCGTTGTACCAGGAAAATAAAATCCTGGATTAGCTGTACACCCACTTGCAGGACACTGCCCTGGCAGGCAGCTCCAGCTCTCTGCCCTGCAGGGCTCCAGGCTTGCTGGCTGCTCTTGGATGGCTCCCCAGGGCCGGGGTCCCATGGGAAGGCTGTTAGAGCCTCCATTTCATTCTTAATGCAGAAAATTAGCAAATAAAAGCAGGATTCCATTTTAGGCCTTTGAATCCTGAAAAGCTGTTGCCAATGAGTCTTTCATGTGCTTGCCCAGCTTCGCTGTGGCACCGGGAGCAGGGACTGGAGGGGGTGGAAAAGCAGGACGGGGTGACTTGTTTTCATATGAGCTGAATTCCAGCTTTCACTCCAAATCCCCGTTTTTATAGACTTTTCCGCTGAAGTCTGCTCCTGCCCGGGGCATGCCTGTGTAACCGCTCCTCTCTGCATTCCTCAGATTCTTATTCCGCTGGAGACTGGATTGAAGACGGGGTCTGAGGTCCCTGCTGGAGGAAGGAGGCGAGGAGGAGGAGGAGGAGGAGGTTTCCCTTGGCCTCTAAGCTGTGAAACCGGAAAACCAAACCATGTCACAGGTCATAGAATCCCACGTGTTGCGTGTTGGACAGACTGTGTGTATTTCCTCACCAGAGGAAAGCAAGAGCCTGCACCCGGCGGGGTACCCGGGCTGCTCCACGCTGCCGGGCAAGTACGTCTACTACTCCACGGAGACCTGGACTGACCCCCCCTCCGTGGTGCACCCCAAGGCTCGCCTGCTCCCCAGCGGGAGGGTGCACGGAGCCCAGCCCGTGTCGGAGCATGTGGCTGCTCACACGCAGGGGAAGAGGCAGCAGAATTCCTCCTTGGAGAGACCCCCCGGCCTGTGCCAGCCGAGGGAGGAGGAGAACACCAGCACGGATCCTGAGGCTCAGCCGACGTCTCCCTCCCTGGACATAACCATAGAGACCCTCAACCAGATGATCCTCGAAATCGATCCGACCTTCCAGCCGCTGCCGTGCAGGCCGGTGAAGGACGCAGCCCAGCCTGCTCAGGGTGACACCGCAGCCACCAAGAAGCAGGACCCGGAGGCAATAGGTGAGGCAAGGGCAGCGCTCGGGCTGTGAGCCAGCGAAGCTCTGATCTGCTGAAAAACCTCTGCCAGAGCCTGGGACGGAGGGGTCAGGCACATACCTGTCCCCTGGACCCACACAAGGTCCTGTGCTCCTGGGGAGGCTGGAAATGGGCATCAGGGACATTCCCCGCTGTCCCCAGTGGGATCAGCATGGGGGACTGTTCCCTGACATCAGGGTTCCATTTTAAGGAGCAGGACAGGCTGTGTTTCCAAGCTCTGCCTAACTCCAGTGCTTCCATGGCCCTGGTCTGATCACTGTTGACACGTCTCATGTCCAGCCAGCTCAGAGGGATCCAGAAGGGAACAGGGAAAACAGCCTTTAGTTCTACCTGATGTTTGTTTCCCTGTGTTTGGAGAAAACAATTCTCATTACGAATGGGACTGGCAGCTCTTGGAAAACTTCTAATCCCAATTGTCACCACCAGTGACTGGCCCTGGGCTCTGGGTGCCATGTGAGGACCCTCAAGGGCAGCAGAGCCTTTCCCAGGGTCACACTTGACCTGTGGGAGCACATGGATTTGCAGCCAGATTTCCAGAGCCCTGGGCTAAGGTATCGAGTGTTGCACAACCATCCCATTTAAGTGTTCCCAATCCTTTTGCCAGGGAAATTCTTTTAGCAGGGCTTGTGCACTCCTCGGGCAGCATACCTGGCATAGGCAAGGCACCAGCAGCACATACCAGCCCCGTCTCTGCTCACGAGTGCCTTATGTGAACCCTTGTGCAACTCTTCCCTGTCATCCCTGCAATCCGAGCCCTGATCCGTGAGCTGCTCCTGATCCAAGTATTCCTGCCTGGGCTCTCCTGCTCATTTTAGGTGTTCAACACCCTGTGCACGGGGCAGCCCCAGCACACGGGGAGCTGACACTGCTGACAGGACAGGTCTAGGGTGGTTCAGGTGCCTCAAGCCTCCCTGCTTCCCAAAACCCTTATGGCCCATCCCTGTCTTTACACACGGAAATACCTTGACAATCTGTCCCCAGGCTTCTTTCCGCAGCGAAGTCAAAAGTGAGGGTGTTAAAGGCAAGAAAAAAATTCAGTTCTCCCTGAGCCCTCATGCAAACATGAGGATGGAGGGGCTGGAGAAGGATGAGGCGGGTGTGAGGGTCCTGGTGCTGCAGCAGGGCAGCAGCACTGCAGGAGCTAGGCAATTCCAGAGCAGACAGTGTCCCTGCTTCCTGCCGGGATGGACGGGGTGGCCTTGCAGATAAAATACCATGACAAAGTGCAGATTCAGCTCTGGCTGCTCAGTGCCTGACCCATTCCACTGCCCCCTCCACGCACTGCTCAGGGGCTGGAGCCCCAAGCAGCTCCGCAGGTAACGTGCTAGTGGTCTGGAGAATCTGGCTCTGAGTGTGGAACTGAACATCTGGAGAGCTGGCCACGAATTCAGTGGGAAAAGCCTCGCTTCAGCTTTCATTTTCTTTTAGCAGCTCTTGTTTTTTATGCAAACTTCCTCCCACAGTGCAGTGTCCCTGTTCACTCACCTCTTCCTGCTCCAGTCCTGCAACCTACGCCCTGATGTGAGCGTGGCAGGGACTGATAGTGCCCAGAGAGGAGAGAGGGGCCTCTTCTTGTCTTGTCTAGTGGAGACCATGAGGAAGGTTTAAACATGGCACTCGATCCTGATGGGTCCCTTCCAACTCAGCATAGTCTGCGATTCTGTGAAATGCTGCAGCAACAGGAGGAGTGTTCATGAGAGCCACTGTTCCCTCTGGATCCTGCTCATTCCTAGAGGAGAAAGGAGATCTCGGATCTTGGCTTGCGTGACATCTGGGCTCCGTGTTTGTGGCACTTTTGCCACTCCTTGATGCTGGAAAACTTGCCAAGGTCTTGAGCAAATATTTGAGGTTTAACCACGGGTGATAAGAGGAGCAAAGACAGAGAAGTAGGAGGTAAAAGGCCTCACGAGCCCGGTGCACAGATGCTTGTCAGTTCCTTAAAGCACAATTAAAATCCCCATTTCTTTCTCCTTTTGGGGAGACATTGACAAAAACCATCCAGCCAGGAGCTCACTGCAAGGTTTGTGCACTGGTACCAGGACACGTGGCCGCAGACCTGCTCCGAGGCTGGGCGCTGCAGGAGCTGCTGCTGGCAGTGAGGCTGTGCAGGGGCAAGGCTCTGGCTCTGGCTCTGGCTCTGTCCTGCCGTGGCTGTGTCCCCACTGGGGACCAGCCCTCCTGGCTCACCCAGCACCTCCTTGGTGCTCGTGGCTGGCCGTGTTTATCCAGTCTCGTGCTGGGACTGGCAGAGAGAAGGGGCTCAGGGAGTAACTTCTGTACAGCCCCGTGCTTTTCCTGCTCATCCAGCTCCGTGCCCCACAGCTCTGGTTGCTGCCTGCAGTAGCCAGGGCCAGCAGCTCCCGCACAGCAGGTCCAGCAGGACCTGTCACACCCTGGCCAGGGAGCTCAGGGCTGTCAGAGCAGTTTGTCTTTGCTGCAGCAAAAACATTTTTCCCTCTCCGAGAAACACCTTTGAGAAGGGAAACCTCCCTGAACTCCACAGCAGGGCAAGAACCAGGCGCTGAAAGCAGAGCTGGGCACGTCCAGACTGGAAGGGAGGTGCACACCTCTGGCACTGCAGTGATTAACCACCGCAGCAGCTTCCCTGGGATGTGATGAATCTGCCATCGCTGCAAGCGCTCAAATCGAGTCTGAGTGTCTCTTGTTAAAAGGCCTCTTCCAGCTCAGCCAGAAATGCTGGCTTTGTCCGAGGAAGCCAGGATCTGACATGCATCAGGCACCCCTGGTCCTGGCCGTGAGGTCCCACTGAGGGTCTCGGACAAGAGGTGCTCTGTCAGGTGTGTTCCCATGTCACCAATGGCCAGCGGAGGGGCTGGCTCTGAGCACGAATGGAAGAGAAGGAAGAATCCCACAGCAGGACACAGGCACAGGCCTTGGAAGTTACTTCTCTAGAGAGATTTGTGCAGGGTGGGAGAAAGGAGGAGGGAGCAGCCAGCCCCTGCCCGGGGCTGTGCTTGCTGCCAGCGTGGCTGGTCCTGTGGTGGACACCAAGAGTGTTGTAACTGCCCCTGTCCCACGTGGATTTCCTCTGCCTCGCTGCCGCAGCGTGGGTGGAAGTCCAGCTGTACCTGGGGTCAGGTGACACCCCCCTGCTCCTCTGCCCAGTCCCCTCCCAGCGTGTGCAGGGCCACCCTCCGAACCTGATGTCATCCCGGGGGGAGCAGCCAGGTGTTTTTCTTTTGAGTCAGGTACAAACAGAGCAGCTGCTGGAGGGAACACCCGCCTCTGGCTGCAGGTCTCGGCAGGTCCTGGCTGGGTAATGCTGGCGAGGGGGGTCTGAGCAGCCAGACGTGACCGCACGTAACCCCCTTCCCTGGGAGTCTGCCAGCACCGGGGGGGTCACTGCACCTTGGGATCTGTGAGGAATCTGCCCTCACGGGGTCTCAACAAAGGGTGCTGGACCCCCAGCCCTGCAGAGGGGGAGCCAAAATTCACAGCAGGAAGAACAGGCACGTGTTCCTCACGGAGCTTTGCTGAGGAACCCAGCTTACACACCAGGTCCTTCATGACCTCCTCTCTCTCCCTGCAGATATCAAGTACATAGAGCTGACACCGGGCAGAGCCAGGGGGCCCGACCTGCCACAGGGCTCCCCCAGCCCTTCGGGCACCCCCTTCTCCAGGTCCCCCCAGGCCAGCAGCTTCCTGCCCCAAAAAGGGGCACTTGGAGGCAAATACAGCACCAGTGACAGCGTGGTTTTCTCGAGCCCACCCGGACCCTCCAGTCCCCAGTCAGCCGCCCTGAGCTGTAACAAAGCATCTGAGAGCACCAGCGCGCCCTGGCAGTGCCAGGCAGGACACACGGACACCGTCTCCTACAGCCCCGGGGCCCTGGGCACTTCCCCAGGCGCTGACAACCTGCTGAAGCCCGTGCAGGTGTTGAGGGCCCCGCAGAGGGGCAGCTGGGTGTCCCAGCTCTCCACAAGCCCTGGCTCTGACACCAGCTACATCCTGGGCAGGTAAATGCCACCTGTCCCTGGTGGGAGTCCCTCATTCCCAGGGCTGGAAGATGATGCCCTGCAGGGTTGGCACAGTGGCTGCGGTGGTCTCTGTGTGCGAACAACCCCCTGATCTCTGCTCTGTCTCCCTCCTGCAGCAGCACCCACTCGCTCCACAACGAGGACTCGGATGCTTCGGCCGCTGCCTGCTCGTCCCCCCTCAGCTCCCTGGGCAGCCCCTGCTCCCCTTCCTCTGGCATCGTGCCGCACTCCAGGGAAGCTTTCGGCCAGAGCCCCTCGCAGCCCCGGGCAGGCAGCTCCCCCAGCGCCGCCACCTCCCTGGCTCAGAAGGGCCAGGCCAGCAGCTGCCCCCCCTCCATCCTCACCTCCGCCGCCGACATCCCGGTGCTGCTGGTGAACGGCTGCCTGGAACAAGGAGATGGACCCCCCCGGCTGGCCAAAGCCCCCCCCAGCTCTGCCCCGCAGCCCCCCCTGCCCGGCTGCAGCCCACCCTCCAGGCTCGGCGGCATGAACAACGCGCTGTCGGCACCCACGCTCAGCTGCCTGCCGGACGGTGAGACACGGGGCAGGGCGGGGAGGAGATGCAGACCCCAAAAGCTGCTGGGAAAGGGGGAGCAAACCCCATTTTCTCTCTGGTTTAGCTGTGGGTTATAGACACAGAGGATGAGAAGCCCTCACTGGAGCTCCTTGTTGTGTCTCCCTGACATCCCGATGGTCTCCAGCTCGTGGCTGGTGACCCTGGATTAGCCACAGCCTTCTGGCCACCGGTGTCGTGGGGCATGGGCTCAGCAGGCAGGAATGCTCTGCTCCCTC
Source organism: Melanocharis versteri (assembly GCA_013397845.1). Lineage (NCBI taxonomy): Eukaryota > Metazoa > Chordata > Aves > Passeriformes > Melanocharitidae > Melanocharis > Melanocharis versteri. The sequence continues at coordinate 68,381 of VZTG01006872.1, read as the reverse complement.
GAGGAGATGCAGATGCACCTATTTATAGTACCTGAGAATGAGAAACATCATTCTGTCCTGTCCTGCTTGTTTGCAGACCCAGACCGGGTCGGGAGGAGGGGTTGGGGTTCCCGTTTGCTCTGAGGACACCAAAAGGTACCAGAGTTCACAAGGTCCCTCATTCAAGGGCAAACACTGGGGTTATTGTTCTCTGGAGGAGATGAGCAGAGGCAGCTCTCGGGGCAGAGGGTTTTAATTGGGATCCTTATGGGAATAGCAAGAGGGTGTGGGGGTCAGATCCTGGTGTAAATCCCATGGTCCAGTGGATTGTGCAGGGCTGGGCAGGCTGGCAGTGCCAGGGCATTCCATGTGACCCTCTCGGCACTCCATCACAGCCTGCCAAGAGAGATAATTACACGGAGAATGAGCTATTCTGGGGAGTGGGGAGGAAAGGATTCAGAAGGATTGAGAAACCTTCAGCCCTGGCCAGCCTGAGAAAGAAATGTCTTTGCTGGGCTCTGCCATCTGGGGAGGTCCTTCAGGTTCCTGCTGGCCTTGACATCCTGTGGTCTCTTTCAGGTCCCCCCAAGGCTGGGCAGCCCACCATGAAGTTTGTGATGGACACATCAAAATACTGGTTCAAGCCAAGCATCAGCAGGGACCGAGGTGAGGCAGGGAAGGCTCTGTGGGTGTGAGCCCACCTCGGGGTCCAGCCTGTTCCCGGAATTCTCCGGTGTCCCTGTGGGAAATCAATGGGGGCAAATCAAAGCCTGCTGGGGGCTGACGGGTGTGGAGAGACCCTCTCACAGGTTGAGGAGGGCAACTCAGAAACAAGGGCTGTGCCACGGCCCCTCTGTGTCCTCTAAGTCCATCAAAGCTTCTCCTGCCTGTCACACAGTGTGGCCTGGGCAGGGGCTGAGTGTCCTGGGGACTGCAGGGACCCGTGGGACTGAGCCAGGGCCCTGCAGGGACGCTGCAGCTGGTGCCACACAAGGATGTGCACGTCCTTGGCACACGCTCCAGAGCTTTTCCTGCTGCTGCCAGGGAGTGGCTCCCTGCAGAGCACCAGGGCACAGCGCGGGGAGGTCCCACCTGCCGTGTTTGGCTGAGCCCCCGCCTGTGCTCTGACAGCAATCCAGCTGCTGAGGGACAAGGAGCCAGGCGCGTTCCTCGTGCGGGACAGCACCTCGTACCGGGGCTCCTTCGGGCTGGCCATGAAGGTTCCTGGCTCTCCGGCCGGCAGCCAGACAGGTACGGGGGTGCAAATGGGGGGGGTTGCTTCAAGGGTTCGACTGAAACTACTCATACTAAAGCCACAGGGCTCTGCTGTGTGGGAGATGCTGGCAGCGAGTCTGTGGGTGCCCATTCCGCCTCTCAGAGGGGCTGGCACCGCGATGGCAGCGCACAGCAGCTCCAGTGATGCCCTGGGACAGGACTCTGGGGTGGGCAGGGGTGATACTGGCACTGGGGTCGGTGCTGACGCTGGCTGTGGTCCCTCTCGCAGGCGAGGAGAGCAGTGACCTCATCCGGCACTTCCTCATCGAGTCCTCCACCAAAGGGGTTCGCCTGAAAGGTGCCAGCGAGGAGCTGTATTTCGGTAAGGACGGTGCTGTCGCCCACAGCAGCCCTGGCAGCCCCAGGAGCTGTTTCCAAAGCCCCTGGAAGCACCGGGTGAATGTGCTGTGCACCTGCCAGCACAGGAACCGCTCAGCCCCTGGTCCTGCCAGCGCTTCCCTGACAGTGGGTCCGTGGCAGTGACTCCAAAGCAGGAACACGAGCTCCCCGGGACACTGTTGTGGGGTGGAGGTGCGTGGGTGGGGGGTTCCGGGCGGCAGCACCCCGCAACTCACGGTTGTTGTTGCAGGGAGCCTCCCTGCCTTCGTGTACCAGCACTCCATCACCCCGCTGGCACTGCCCTGCAAGCTCAGCATCCCCACGCGAGGTAGGTGACGGGACAGGAGGGATGGGCCCTCCTGGGGAGGGGGCTGAGCCCCCCGGCTGCCTGCGAGGGGCTGCTCCCCTGGCCTGGGGACGGGACAGCGGTGACTCCCTTCCTCTGGGGATGAGGAGAGGGCAAGGGAAGTAGGAGTGGGAGATCAGAGGTGAACAGAGCCAGGACAGGGAAATGAAGGACAATTAAGTTAATTGCTGCTCTAAACCCCTGCGATTAGAGTGGTCCTGGGCCTTTGAGCCTGTTGTGAGATAAGGAATGGCCAAAGAGGTGACCAGCACAGCCCAGCCTGTGGCATCACTGCTCCTGCTTGTCCTTTGTGCAGATCTCGCCGATGGAGAGGACAGCCCTGACTGCGCTCCCGAATCTGCCCTGTCCCTGGCCAGGAAAACCGCAGGTGAGGACAGCAGCCAGCTGCTGGCCCTGGGGACAGCTGGGCTGGCAAGAGCTGCAGGCCTGGGCACACTGTGACAGCAGCAGGTCACCCCTGTGCAGTGGTGAGACATCCCCCCCCAGCTTCCCCATGGGGCTGGAGATACCCAGAGGACTTCTGCAGATTTTTCCCTGGGCTGCAAGGGAACCTGATATTTTCAAGGAAAGGAGACTTTGGGTCCTCAAAATGCTTGAAAACGCAGTTCTTGAGGTCACGAGGCTGATAAAAGACCCCCGGTTCCCACAGTTTTAAATAGTTCCTGGTTTTTAAGCCTCTCTCCTGCTGGGTTTCAATGGGGGTGGAACAGCTGGAGCTTTAGGAGAGGGATGGGCAGTCAGGGGCTGGTGAAATTGCTGAGGGACCTCATGGGGCACCTGTGGGAATGACAGAGCAGGACAGGGAAGGGTCTGTGCACCTCAGCCTGGGTGGGCTGCAGGTGAGGGCAAAGAACGAATGGCAGGAGACCACATGGACAAGTCACAACGCAGGCTGGGGAGCTGGGGACTGCTTTGTTTTGCTGGAAATTCTGAAAAATCAGTTGGCAAGCTGGAAAGTTTAGTTTGACCCAGAACAGCCCTTTAAACAGCTCAATCAGCCTGAAATGTCATGTTTTAGGTTGGCCTTCAGCCCTTCGTTGGCTTGGGGTATTTCTGCTTTTCATTAAAGGAAATATGTAATAAACAGAAAAAAACAACCCCAGCAAATGTGACATTTAGAAACGGGAAATTAAATACTTTGACTTTTACAACAATTAGTGCGAAGAATTAAAGTAAACCAAATTAAATTAGCGAAGAATTTCTGAGTCACCAAACCTTTTAATTTTCGTCAAAACAAACCTGACCCGGGTCCGTGTGAGGGATCTGCAGGATGACCCCTGGGACCCAGCCCTGGATCTGGCCCGTGCCACATCCGCGCTGAGCTGGGCCCTGTGCTGTCCTTGCAGTGTGCAACGTCCTGTACCTCAGCTCGGTGAACGTGGAGACGCTGACGGGAGCCCCGGCCATCCTGAAAAGCATCTCCTGCACCTTGGAGCTGGAGCCGCTGCCCACGCCCACCCTGGTGCACTTCAGGGTGACGGAGCAGGGCGTCACGCTGACCGACGTCCAGAGGAAGTAAGAGCCCAGGATGGGCCAAAGGGATGGTCCGGGGGGGCTCATGGAGAGGCAGCTCCCTCCTCAGACCCCAGCCTCAGGAAAACCTGCCCTGGTTGGACAAACCCATGTTACGATCCAGGGATGGACCTGACCCCTTCACAAGGGGTGCTGTGTCTGGTGGCATCGCAGGGGTGGGATGCAGGAACCAGCTGCACCCAGGGTTGGGATTTTGGGATGCCCTCAGACCCTCAGTCCCCCACAAGCACAACAGGGCTTGGATTTGCAAATTCGTGTCCTTGCCCAGGCCCTTCCCTCTCGTAACACTTCCCTGTCCTCTTCCAGGGTGTTTTTCAGGCGACACTACCCCTTGGCTGCCATCAGGTTCTGTGGGATGGATCCTGAGAACAGAAAGTGAGTTTTGGGCGGCTGTGCCTGTCGGAGCCACCCGCTGTGCTCCCTTCCCTGCGGTTCTCAGTGCCTCTGCACCACCCCAAATCCCAAATCCCATAAAACCGCCCCGGGCGCACCGTGCTGGGGTGGATCTAAACATAACCCTTGGCTTTGCAGCTGATGGAATGAGTTAAACATCAGCCTTTGAGCAACTCCAATTCTGTTCTTCCCCCAGGTGGCAGAAGTACTGCAAGTCCTCCAGGTAAGAGCAGGGACCTCCCGCATGGAGTGGGGGGCTGGAATCCAGGAGAATGATGCTGCTTTGGTAAAGGGCTGCATTGCAGAGCAGCAAAGAACCAGCTTAAAAACGAGGAGGGGATGTGATAGAAGTTACCATGGTGGCAGGATGAGGCGTGGGACTGATGGGTGAAGCTTTAGGGGGGGTTTGCTCTGTAGGTTTTGGCTGAGCCCAGTTCTCCACATCCCCTCATACAGAACCTCCCGTCCAAATCCCACAACCTTCCCAGGGACTTGTGCTGGGCTCAGGAAGTGAGTTTATATCTGGCTCTACCTTGTGCTCAAGAATCTTTTCACAGCTGGGGAAGCCTTGCCAAAAATGCTCCTCCCGGCTGCTTGGCTTCCAAGGAAACGTGATTGGGGAGCGGGCCAAGGTGGAATTGCTGGAACTGGGATTTGGCTTTGTGGCTGGGGCTGGTTTCAGCCTATTCCTTCAGATTCCTGGATGCAAACTGAATAAGCCTCTCTCCTTTCTCAAAGAATCTTTGGGTTCGTGGCCAAAAGCCAGACAGACTCGGAGAACCTCTGTCACCTGTTCGCAGAGTACGACACCGTGCAGCCAGTGTCCCTCGTCATCGACCTGCTCCGCCAGCTCCTGCCCAGCCCATAGGGACAGAACCCCGGGACACTCAGGGCCAGCAGCTGCCCACACGCTGCTGAGCTTCTCCTGCTCCCCTTCTCCTGCTTCTGGGTTGCATTTTGGCAACAGCACGTATTTAGACTTTTTTGTTATGCACCATCCACATCAAGACTCTCAGCTGAAGACTTTCAGCTCTGGTGTGAGGAGATGCTCCTCCAAGCCTCTCTGTGGGGCACTGGCTGCCCAGGGAAAGGGACGAGAGCTGCCCAGGAGGGATGGGAGCTGTGCTCTGTATGGAACTACTGTCCCCCAGCCGGACCACCTGCTCTGAAGGACCACAATGCTCTGGCTGGGATTCCTACCCGCCACGAGGTCCCCTGTTCTTGGGGTGTCTGGGCTGAAGGAGGTCGTGGAGCTGGGCTGAGCTGAGCTCCCACCATTGGGGACTCATCCCTGACCCCCCCAGTGCTGTGGGAGGGAAGGTGTGGGGCGGGCAAGGGGGAGGAATCACCCCCTGAGCAGCACAAAGAGGCAGCTTTGCAAATCAAAGTGTATGAGATGACTAAGTCCTGCTGGAAACCTGCTTCCCTCAAGGAGCAAGCAGCATCCACAGGCAGGAATGACAGAGCAGTGCATTTTCCCTGGTGCTGGGAAATTCTCCTGCCCTTTTACGCAGCGCGGGGTTGCGGGGGGGCTCGCCCTCCCAGCATTGTGGAGAGCTGGGAAATAAATGGTGACATTTTAATGACAGTGAAACATCGGGTTTTTGGAAATGACTTGCCTGAATTTGGGCCGGACTCTCAGATGACGTAAATTGGCAGGGCCTCGAGGAAGACGGTGCTGCTGTGATCTGCAGCAGCTGAAGGGTCAGCTCGTGCTGTGGCTCCAAGCAGAAAGCAGCTCCAAGGCCACTGCGCTCTGCTCTACCTCAGTTCTCACTGGGTGCCTCTGCGTTGGTTTAATTTGGCCCCAACGTTAACAAACCCTCTCAGGAGTATTTTCAATAAAGCAGTAGAACTTTTGTCCTGCCACAGGCACCACAGGCATGGCAGCAACGGAGACACTCGCTCTGCTCCAGAACAGCTGAACAGATGCACCCATGGCAGGGTCCCTCTCCTGAGCCAGGGAGTGGAGCAGGTCCAGCTGCAGCAGCTCTCGGCAGTGACCGAAACAGACATTGGGGTCACTGCTGGGGGAGCACACGGGGCTCTGGGAGGGGACAGGAGCAGCTTTGTCCCCCTTGGTCCCTGTGCCCTGAGCTCTGCTCAGCCCCAACCCAGCACTGCAGGGTTGGCTCCGGAGCTGGTGCCCGGGGGATCCAGGTGTCCCTACTGTCCCCATCGTGCTACAGGGACCCCAAGGTCACAGGCAGCTCGAGACCCCCAGAGCTGGACTCTGTTGTGGTTATCGTGATGCTGGTCAGGATCAGCAATTGGGAACGGGGACAGGCAAAGGCTTTGGCTCCACACGGTGCTTTGGGGGGGTCGTGCTGCCCCCCCGAGCCCGGCCAGCCCTCGTAGCCATCAGCACAGGGCCAGGGCGCGGGGCCGGGCTCCAGGAGCACTGGCGTCGGCTCTGGTCCGGTGGCCGATCTGCCGTGCCAGCAGATTTCTGGGCTGCCTGCATTGGCTGCGGCCGCCTCCGGCCCCGTCCCGGGGATGTTTGCACAAGGCCAGCGCCGCCGGCCGCGCGGCTCCGGTAACCGGAGCACGGGGCTGGCGCCAGCCCCGGATGGCACTGCCGGCCCCGGGAGCCACCAAACAGGGGCTCGGCGAACTCCTGGGCCGTGACCCCGGGCAGCACTGGCTGCAGACGCCGGGAGAGAGCCAAGCCGTGACCGGGAAGTGTGCGGCTGTCGCAGTTCCTGTGCCCGGGCATCTCCCGTCTGCATCCTGACACCCTCCCAAAACAGCGCGCGGGGCTGGAGATGCCCGGCGCACCCTGGCACCAGCGGGCACCTGCACATGAGCCTCGGGCTGCGGCTCGTCAAGGTCGGCGGCGCTGCCTGGCCCCGAGCCCGTGTCCCTGGAGCAGCCGGTGCCTGTCCCTGTCCGCCCCTGAACTTTGAAGCCGGTCCAGGGTCCCCTCCCCAGCCTGGCGCCGTCTCCGGGCCCGCCGCTGCTCCGTGGCGCTGTGCAGGGCAGACGGTGACGATCCTGCCGGCGGCACCGGCGGAGACGCTGAGCTGGGAGTCACGAGGAGGCAAGAAATCATTTGTGTCTCTCCCCATCCCTGCTCAGCGAAATTCTTCCAGAGGCTTGTGGGCACCTGGGTTTCCAGGGCTGCTGAACCCCAAACTCAAAGCAGGACCGGGAGACCGGGTCCTTGGGCGGGGGTGGTGACCAGAGCCTGTCCCCACACCAGTGGGATCCCACAGCCCACTCGCTCCTGCTCTGCCTCCCTCCCCTCCCATTATTTAAAGCCATAAAAGATAAAACACACTCGATAGAAACACATCAAATAGCGGGAAATTAAATACAGTAATTACCTTTTTTGAGGATACAAAGGTTCAAGTGTACTGTAAAAGATCGGTGCTACACGGGAATCTGACGGGACGGGCTTGGCCCGGGAGGGACGGACAGGGCCCCCTTGGGCGCCAGGGGACGCGCTGGGGGTGGGGGACACTGGTACATGGTCGTGTGTAAATACAGCCCTAAACTACAGGAGAGACGCTACGAAACGCTGGAGCCCTCGGAGCGGGACACAGAATGTGCCCTGGTGCATCGGCATCACCAGGAACCCCCAAACCAGGAGAGGCCCTGCTGGATGTGCCCGGGTGGACACGGGGAGCGGCCGAGTGGCCGAGGCCACCGGGCTGGCGCTGCCACTGCACTGTGTCCTGCTGCGGTGCTGCTGCAGGGGACTGGCACTGGGACCGGCCCCGGGAATCCCTTCCTTGGTGCGGTGGCTCTGGGGGGCTGAGGGGTGGCAGGGACAGGGATCCCCTCCCACCGAGGGCTGTCCTGGCAAATTGACTCAGTTTAGAAGTCGTGTGTGAGCCACGGGCAGCCGGGGCAGGCAGGGATCTGGCAGGGCACAGGGCAGGCAGGGGATCAGGAGGGCAGAGGGTGTTTCACTAAAACTGAAACGCTTCATTCCCGTTGGGGGGCCTTGGACAGGACAAATCCACATGGAAAACCAAAACCTACCACTGAGGCCATGGAGCCAGAGGGTGTGTCAGGAGGGGATTGGGAAGTCGCTTCTGTCTTTGGCACATTTTCCATGGCATTTTTATGCGAAAAATTTCCATCCCAGCTTGAAAAAACCAGCTACAAAACCAGTGACAATTTCTCAGCTGAGAACTTTGTGCTGGTGAAATCTGCAGATCCCATCACAGAGGCATTCCAGAATCCATCCTGGTTTTGTCACATTGGCCAAGAAAAGAAGACAGGAGCCATCACCGCAGTGCCCCGGTCCCTGGGGATGGAGAATTCCAGCCTCGGGGCCACACAGTCATTTCTTAGATCCCAACAACAACATTTTTTAAATACTAAAAAATTTGGGGAAGAAAGAAAAAACTCAAACCAAAAGAAGCTCTTCCCCCTGGGATGTGTTTCCTGGGCATCCCTCATCCCTCCACCCTCCCCTCAATGCATGTGAGGGCACTCGGCTGCTTGCTTGGAGATCCCGAGCCCCTCAGCCCAGGATGGAGCAGGGGGAGACAGGATGGATGGGAGACTCCTGCACAGGGAGTGGGATGGGGCTGGGCCGTGGGGAGGAGATCCCGGGCTGGGGAGCTGCAGCAGGGAGGGGAAAGGTCTCTTATTGCTCTGTGCGGCCACACTGCCCTTCGCACACACACGCTCGGGGTGGGATGCAGGCGGGGGGGTCTCTCCAGGTCCCCCAGTCCTTGCCTGGGCAGCCTCTCGCCGCCAGGGAGGGCAGGATGAGGCACTTCTGCTGCTGCCCGTGCAGAGGTCTGGCATGGAGGGCACTGCCCTGCGAATGCGATGCTGCCACCGCACCCCCCGAGTGCCAGGTGTCTGAGGCTGCCCGCAGGGCCAGGCTGAAAACCGGGGGTACCACAGGGCAGCGGCAGCAGCATCAAGGGTGCCCCCCACCCACTCCACCCAGGCAGCCCGACCCCAGTCCCAGGGCAGCATAGTCCGAGCTGTGTCCGTGTGGGATGGAGGTGCCGTGGGCACGGAGGGACCCCCGGCAGTGGCTGATAGTGGTCATGGCGCAGGTGGCGGTGCCGTGGGCAGAGCGCGGTGCGATCCGAGGCGCATCCCGGGGTCCCCCGGCACCAGGGCACTGCTCAGCAGTCACGTCCCCTCTCCTTCTCTCCTAGGCAGCCCCGGCGGGGGTCCTGGCCCTGCACGGCGCGGGGCCGCCGCGGTCACGCTCACATGCTGTCCGCCAGCTGGTGACAGTCCAAGTCCCCCTTCAGCTCCAGGAAGCCCGGCAGCTTCACCCCCGTCTTGCGGTCCACGCACCAGCACTTGCCCCGCTGCCCGTCCAGCGCTGGGTGGCACTGTGGGGAGGGGTTCGGTCAAGGATGCCCAGCCTGCACCCCACGGCCCCATTCCCATGGGCTGCCTGGCAACCAGGAGCTCTTGTAGGGGCTTTACCACCCCCATCCCTCCCCGGGGCTTTTGCAAAGGGCTCCCAGCACCCAAAGGGTGATTCCCACCAAAGCCAGGAGCCAGGCAGGCTCTGCCGTGCCTTGTCACTGTCCCCTCCATCCCTGTGCCCCTCCCAGCCTCACCCTGGCTCTACAAAATGCCCCCCCAGACCCCCGTGATAGGTCAGAGCCCATCCTACCTGCTTGGGGTGGAAGTTGCCGTTGCGGTCGCAGTTGGGGATGGGGATGACATAGAGGTCCTCGTGCGTGCGGGTCTGCGAGGCCGCCAGCCTCTCCAGCGCCCGGTGCAGCTCGCTCTGGCACGAGCCCTGCGCCTGGGGAAAGTGGGGGCTGAGCTGGTCACAGGGCTGGCGCATGCTACCGGCCCAGAGCCCCAGGACCCCGACCCTGGAGCACCCACCCTGCCCTCCCCAGCCCTCCTGGTGCTCACCATGACCCGCGTGTCCTCGCGGTGGTGAGGGCTCCCGCTGCTGCGCATCTTGTTGCCGTTGTTGACCCTCTTCGCCTGCTGCTTCTGCAGGCACTTGCGGTCGTGGATGCTGCAGGGGCTGAAGCTGTTGTTGGGGTGGTCGATCTCCTCCTTCTCTGCAGAGGCACAGACCAAAGGGGCTCAGTGCCACAGGGCAGCCCTGGGGATGGCAGAGCCCCCACGGTGCCCCAGACTCCATAGTGCCACTTGCACCCCGAGGAACAACATGCAGTGGTTTCTGGCAGGCCCCACATCACCCTCTCTGGTCCCCACAGGCATCACTCCCAGCCCTGGGTCCATCCTGCCCCTGCCACTGCACCGAGCTGAGCCCCCTGCAGCACTGGGAAAGACTCCTGGAGTTTTTCCTACTCATTAGCCACGACTAACAACTTGTTGCCATGTGTCTGTTATTGTCGGGTCACGAATGCACACTGCGAGTGCTGGGCAGTGGCTCCAGTGTGCTGGGTCTGGTGGTGCCCTTGCCAGCCACGTGTCACCGGGCTCTGGGTGCCCACCCACAGCACCGGGGCTACAGGCCTGGAAGCTGACCCTGGGGCACACAGACAAGGAGCCCCAGGAAGCCCCCCAAAATCTGCCTCAGAGGAGCTGCAGTGGCAGTGGGGGCACCGGGGCGGTGCTGAGCCCCCGCCAGGCCCGGGGTGGCACCGGGCGCCGCGGCCGGGAGTGGAGCCGCGCTCTGCTGCGGGGCACGGCCCCCGCCAAGACATGAAAGAAGAAATTCCTGGAATAAGAAAGTTAATCTCCCGCGGGGCCGATCCCAAAAGGCGGCGCTTGGCATCCCCGCCTGCGCCAGGAGCGCAGCCAAGCTGCCGGCCCAGATGTTGGCAGCTGGACAGAGCGTCATGAGACGAGTGCTCGGCGTGACTTTAGTTTTTAAAAAGCTGCCGGTTCCTCTGGTTTGGGGCCCGTGAAGACTCGGTGGAGGGAGGACACCCCAGGAGCCAGGGTTCCTCCTGTGCTTAGAGCTGCGTCAGGCACAGCCCGAGCAGCATTTTGCCCCCCAGTCCACCTGGGCTGTACAGGGAAGTGGCTGAGGTTATGCTGGGGTTGGGCTTAAACGAATCAATATTGCAGCTGGCAGCAGGGAAAACCTTCCCAAAATAGGCAGGGGGTGGTCACTGTCGGGGGTCACACCCAGGGGCTCAGAGCGCCAGGACAGGGGCTGCTGGGTGACGCCTGGCACTGGCCCTTCCCACAGGCAGGCAGAGGGGTCGGAGCTGCAGCTTCCTGCCCACTGAATGCCCACGGCATCCTGGCCCTGATCTCCCATCGGCACCTCTTGCCACGGTCCCCGCAGTGCAGGGCTCCTGGCCCAGCTCCTGGGGACCCGGTTAAAGTCCACAGCAAAGCCCCAATCAAAGCCCCCTCCCCCGTGGGTGTTATTTGCTTTTTGCTTAATCTGTCCATTTTTTCCAGGAAATAGCTCATGCCCTTGAAATTTGAAACACAAACCCAAAGTCTCCAGGACCCTGCACAGAGCGGTGCCAGCGCCAGCCCCGGCGGCACCAACCATGAGGCTGTGGCGCAATGCGGGCACTGGTGGCAGAGCAGCGCCGGGGGCTCTGGCAGGGATGCTCCTTCCGTCCCCCGTATCCCTGTGGGGAGGCACACAGGAGGAGCTGGGCAGATTTGGCACCGGTGGGGACCACCACGCCAAAGTTCCGGCACCTCCATGCGCTGCTTCCACGCCAGGGAAAGGCAGGACCGGGAGGCACCGGCGCTGCCCGCACTGCCCCCGCAGGGGAAGCCCTCACCGAGCGCCGGCACAGCCAAACCCCCCTCTTCCCCCCGCCAGCCGCCTCCAGAGCATCAAATCTCCCGGCTTAAATAAAACCAGATGCCAATAACGTTTTCATAAGGTCACATGAAACGCCGGTGCCTCCGGGCAGCGAGGCGGCTCCTGACAGCGCTCGGGACCCGCGGTGCCCGGCTCTCACGGCAGCTCCAGCATCCCTTCCTGCCGCGCGGATCGCTGCTGTCCTCGGGGTTACTGTCCCCCCGCAAAGTGACACACAGCAGCTCGGGGAACCTCTCGCCTCCCTGACAATCCGGCTGGACCACAAAACTCCTCACCCTCAGCACTAAGACTTGGGAAAAGAAATGTGTGTGAAGCCCAATGCTGCCACGCCCCACACCGCCCTGATGCCACCCAATCTGCCACCTATGCACGGGCACCACCACCCGGGAGGGATGGAGGGCAGGGGGGTCCCGATTTGGCCTCTCTGCTCAGTTTGGGATGGAAGTGGGTGCCAAGGGGATGGGAGGGGGTGCTGCCCTCGCCTGACACATAAAACAGCCGCCTGTCCCGGGAGGAGGAGGATTCCTGCCCGGCCTGTGGACAGGGGACACAAACGAGTCATTCAGCATCGCCTTCAATTAACGGGAGCTGCAAATGAGGTTGGTCACGTGCCGAACTTGTGATTCACAGCGCTGAGCCCGAGGGAGAGGTGAAGGGCTCCGGCTCCACCGCGCGGATCCCGTGGGAGCAGAGCCTGGGGCAGCCAGCAAAGCCCTGGGACCTTGTGTGTGTGTGTCCATGGGGAGAGACAAGTGTCACTGACCCCCACAGCTCCAGCCCCGCTTCCCCCTTTGCCACCAGCCCCAGCACGAAGGACCTCATATGCCTCAAAGGCCAGAAGGGACATCCACGTGTCTGTGGCCAACATGGCACAAGTCACAGTGAGCCCCAGCACCCTCCATGTCCCTGTCCAGCACCCCCAGTGTCACCTGTGGGTGGTCCTGGCAGGGCCGTGGCAGTGCCAGCTCTTGGTTTCCTGGGCTCTCCACTTGGCAGATGCCAGTGCTGGGAGGGCCGTGCTCGTTTTGCCAAGCACTGGCTCTGGTAGAACGTGGGGCACCAGGGGTGGGGGTGGCAGGGACGCAGGCACCAGGCACCTACTTGGCCTGGGATGCCAGCTGGGAGCTTGGCCCGTCCCCAGCCCGGGACACACTGCCGCGCTCAAACACGGCTGAGCACCTCCCACCTCAGCACCCAATGCGGGACCGAGGGAGGGGAGGTCAGGATGCAGGAGAGGCAGTGAGGGAGGCAGATGCAGGTGATTCCCCAGAGGGACCAGAACCATGCCAGGAGCAGCACCCAGCCTGGAGAAACCCAAGCATGGATGAACCCCCACTCCAGGGGACAGATGGGACACGGCTGAGCCTTGCCTGACTGAACCCCGCCTGTCCTCCCTGCCTGTGCACTGTCCAGCCATGGCTCATCCCTCCCAGTCACTGCACATAGAAAGGAGACAGGATCTGTCCCGCTTACAGAGACCACACGGGATGAACGCAGCTCCCACGGGTCAGGTTTTCCCAGACATAATCATTTACCCAGCACTAAATCACTCATCGTGTGTGCTGGGGAATATGTCCTCACCTCCTCCTGGCTGCCACACACGGGCTCAGCCACTACCACCCGCCGGCTGTGACGGAAAGCCACGGCTGGGACCTTCTGGAGCCAGCCCCCGCACAGGGCTCTGGCCAAGGAGTGGGATCTCAAAGCCAGCCCTGAGCTGGCAGGGCCTGGAGTGGGAGGCAGGGACAGGGTCCAGCACAAGGTGCCCAGACCCGCGGCCACGGAAGACGGTCTCGAGTCAAGCAAGCAGCCACCGCTCCCTCACTTCCTAAGAGTCACGTCCCGTGGGTGCCTCAGGTCGCGAGTGAGCAGAGAGGCTCTTCCTGGCTATGGAGCCGGGAGCCGTGTCCAACTGTTCAGAAAGCCCAGCCTCAGCCCAGCCCCCTGATCCCAGCCTCTTCCCTGGAATGCGGAGCCCCCCGGACAGAGCCCCCAGACAAAGTGTTTACTGTACGAGCTGCGCGTTAACCGCTTCCCAGCCGCCGGCACCCGCTCGGCCCCGGGGCCGCGGGCGCAGCCGGGGGCACCTGCTCCGTACGCCCCTGCCCCTGAACAGGCATTTAATTCCCTTCTGCTGATCCCGAGGGGACACATCAGAGGCACTGACCGTGCCAGGGTGCCCTCGCTGTGCCAGGCAGGGCTGTGTGGGAGCCTGCAGCCCCCAGCCCCGCACTCCCGCTGGCCCCGGGCTGCAGAACAGGTCAGGGACCCGCGGGGGGATGTATCACCGGGACTGCACCGAGCAATCTGCTGGGGGTGTCCTGCCCACACCCTGACGGGCTGTCCTGGACACCGGGGCTCCCACTGTCCTCTCGCCCATCCTGCTACCTGTGACGCCGCTGGCCAGCACAGTGCCCGGCGGGCGACCCGGCTCCCAGAGCCACCCACCCATCCCCAGCCAAGCCAAAACACCGCGGGAAGGAAGGGAAAAAATGCGAGTCTGTTTCCGAAAGGCTCTGGGAAAAAATGTTGCATTACACGGGGCACGGCCAAAACCAACAGGGCTTGGCAGCACGGCGCAGCCCCGGGCCAGGGAGCCCAGACAGCTCCTGCAGGATGTGGGATGAGGACAGACAGGCAGGACAGGGGGGCTCCAAGCACTCCCAGCCAGCTCCTGTCCCTGCAGGGGGGTGGCTAGAGGTGCCTATCCACGAATGGCGCTCATCATGGCGGGGACACCAGAGGAGCTGCCATGGATCAGACATGCAGGGAGGGAGTGGAACTGGGATCCAGCGCCCCGGATGGGCAGGGACAGACACTGCTCCAGTCCCTTCCGCCCATCAGAGAACTCCAAGTGACCCCACATGGGGACCCAGGGCCAGGCCAGACCAGCCTGTGGATTGTCCCGTGCTGGGATGCTACTTCCCAGCTTCAGGGGACATGGTCACAGCCTGCAGGATGGGAAAGGGGGACCACCAGTGGACCAGGTCCCCACACTCGTTCCCTGGGAGCAGTTTCATTCCCATGGTGCGAATTGCACAGCTCTGGGGTGGGCTCCCACTGCTGGCTCTGCTCGCACCCCCAGATCCTGCCCGAGCACCAGGGGCGTGGCAGGGGGCCACGATCACCACCTGCAAGAGGGGCCCGGGGCAGACAGAGCACAGCAGCTCCTCCAGCCTGGCCCTGCCTGCACCCTGCCGCCCTGTCCGGCACGGACAGACACAGATCCCGCACAGGGCCCGGCCGGACCTGCCTGGAGGGAAGCAGGTGCCCCGCGGCCTCTTTCCTGTTTCCTCCCAGCGGTGCAGCCAGATCTGCCGGCAGCATCCCAGGGAAGGGGCAGCGCAGGGGTCACTGTGCGACGGGAGCGTCCCTGGCAGCTGGGATGTGTCCCCAAGGGCTGCAGGTGCTCACCGGACACTGGGCTGTCCCACGGCCCAGGGGCACATTGCAGCCAGGCCACAGCAGGTGAAGGTTCGCCTCCGCAGCACACGCAGTGCCACTGGCTGTGACACTGCTGTGCCCACAGTGGGTAAGGATGGCACAAACGTGAGCCACTTGTACCAGGTCTCCCTCAGCCCACCTCTGCTCCCTCCCTGGAACATGCTCCCTGCATTCCCATCCTGGGCTGTCCCATCCCATCCTGCCTCTCAGAGCCGTGGAATGGTTTGGGCTGGAAGGGACCTCAAAGACCACCCAGTTCCACCCTCCTGCCACGGGCAAGGACACCTCCCACCAGACGAGGTTGCTCCAAGCCTCATCCCACCTGGCCTTGAACACTTCCAGGGATGGGGCATCCAGAAATATTCTGGGCAACTTGTGCCAGATCCTCACCACCCTCACAGGGAGGAATTTCCTCCTAACATCTACTCTAGATCTTCCGTTTTTAGTTTAAAACCTTTCCCTTCGCCCTGTCACAATCTATCCGTGTAAAAGTCACATTTCATCATTTTTATCATCTCCCTCTAAGTACGGGAAGGTCCCTGATGAGTCCAATCCTGTTCCCCCAGCTCTTGCCGAGTGAGCACGGAGTGGGCTGATGCCAACAGGGGTTATGCCACTGCCCCTGTGAGAGACAAGGACCCCCAGGCACCCACCCAGGGTACCCACCCTGGGCACCCGCCCTCTGCCGCCCCTCCGCCGCCTCACCTGGGGGCTGGAGGCTCTCCTGGATGGCCTCGACGTCGGCCAGGTCTGTGCAGATGCCCTGGCCGTGCATGAGGGTGCGGAGGGGCCGGGGCTCGCCGCGGGGCGGGTAGCAGCGCAGCCCCGCGCCGCAACGCGCGGTGTAGACGCCGCAGGCGGTGCCGCGGGGCAGCGCGCAGGTCGCGCAGCACCCGCAGCCCGGCTCCCGCACCAGCTCCGCGCAGCCCTGCGGAGCCT
>VZTG01006872.1:20437-52196 GCA_013397845.1 Melanocharis versteri | reverse complement strand
CCCGAGCCCACCTGCCCCCGGTCCCGCACCCGCGGCCCCCGCGCCCCCCGCCCCGCACAGCTCGGGATAGGTTGAAGGCTGCCGGCACCTAGTGGCTACTCGGGAAAAGCGGGAGAGGGCGGAAGCCCCGGCATCGCCCTGGGACCCCGACCCCGCCAGTCCCCGCAGCACCGGGAGAGGGCAGGAGCCCGGGAGACGGCGGGGAGCAGCCCCTGTGCCCGGCGGGACAGTTCCCGAGCATCACCCGGGCCTGGTGACCCCCGAGCTGCACCCTGGGGCATCTCAGTCAACACCGGGTTTGGGGCAACTGGGGGGAACCTGTCTGGATGTGGCCAGGGGGTCCTGGGCACTGCAGCGGGGTCTTGGGTGCAGCACGGGTGTCTTGGACATGGCGGGGGGACCCTGGTGTGGGGGTCAGTGTAGTGGGTGGGACAAGAGGAGCAGAGCTGCCTGTCATGCTGAGAACCCCAAACTCATCTCATGGGTGAGTACATCTAGTGTTTAAACCCCCATTCTGAGGCTTGAGTGACAGCACTGGTGGCATTGCCACTAGGGCTCTCAAGACCATCTTCTCTCTCCCTTGCAGGTGAGTTGGGCATCACCAAGTGCAGGCAAGACAGGGGCAAGCAGAGTCTATGTCCCCCACACCCCCCAGCCCCAGGCCCACAAGGCATCGTCACACAGCACTGCTCTGAGCCCCTGCCCCGCCTGGCACTGCTGCACAGTGCCCGTGACTGGGGGCAGAGGCACCAGCCTTGACTCAGTGTCCCAGCAGAGACCAAACCCAAACAGGTGCCCATCCCCGCTCAGGCTGTGGCACCTTATCAGCCCTTGGCAGCGCTGTGTGCCCGCCAGGGACACTGTTGTGTCTGCGGGCAGCGGCAGCGCCAGCGGCCGGTGGGGCACACGGGGGACGGGGACAGTGTTCCCCCACCTCTGCCCAGACACTGCTCCTGCAGGTCCCTGTCCCAGCACCGTCCTGTGAAACAGAGTGGGGCTGAGCTGGTGCCCCCACAGCCGTGCTGCCCCCACCCCAACCACAGTCCTGAGGCCATGCAGGGCTCGGCGCTGGTGTTCGGTGCTCAGTGTAGCCCAGGTCCTTGCCTGGGACAGCCCCATGCCCCCAGTCCTTGATGGGGGGCTCTTCAGGATTCCCGAGGCTCTGGGGGCCTGAACTGGCTGCTGCTCCTCAGCCACACACCCCAGCAGGGTCTGGAGATGCTCCAGCCTCGGGGAGAGGTTGCAGGTCGGCAGGAGGCAGGAGCAGGAGGGGGCTGGGTGTCAGAGAGCGCTGTAGCCCCCGAGCTGAGGGTGGCTCTGATGAAACCAGTGAGACCCCAGGCCCTTTGCACGTACTTTGGGACACGGTGCCTGCACGGATGCTGCAGGACTCCAACACCTCCCACCTTCAGGCCCCAGCAGCAGGGAAGACCTCAGGGAGGACCTGCAGCCAATGCCCCCTGCTCTCAGCCAGCCCCCTCCTCCACTGGATTTACTTCCCATTTCCAGGCAGCTTCTCCTCCCTAGCCCTCCCTCACATCCATTCTGGCATCTTCTCCCGGCCCTGGCTCCCTTCCTGTGGTTCCCACTGCCCTCCTCTCCCTTGGCTGGCAGGACGGACGGTGACCTGGCTGCGTGGGTGCTCAGCACCCGCCGGATGCGGTCCGTGGGGTGCGGGCGCGGGTGCCGGGGCGGGCAAGGGGCGTGTCGGGGGCCGCCGATAACAGCGGGCGCCGTGCCGGGGCCGCGGGACCAGACGGCGCGGGCGAGTGGGATGAGCCAAGGACCCCCATCCTGGGCAGCCGGGCCCCGACGCAGCGGAATGGGGTCCAGCAGCCCCCTGCAACTCCTCCGCACCCTCTGCATCGTCTCGGTGCTGGCCGGGTGCCTGCACCCTGCCACGGCCCAGTGGTTTTCCCTGGGCTCGGAGGACACCACCCCGGATCCAGGCACCAGCCCCACGGCCCCCACCCTGGATGGGGAGGAAGGTAGGCATGGCGGGATGGGGACACGGCTTTCCCAGCACCCCAAATTCCTGCACCTCAGCATGGAGGGGGCACGTGGAGGGTGACGTGTGGCATGCCAGGGTCCAGGGCTGCTGGTGGCCCCGCTGTGGCCACGGCAGGTGCTGGGAACTGGGAGTGCTGTGCCACTCTGGTCCCCGTCCAGCCCTGCCACCTCCCATCCCAGCGCTCCTTTGCTCCCGCAGACACGGACGCCAGGGTGGAGCCCGTGGAGAAGGTGCTGCTGAGCAAACCTCCTCTGGCAACAGCCCCTAGACGCCGGGACCAAGCCTCCAGGGGGGCAGCGAAGGGGTCAGGCCGTGCCCCGCCGCGCACACGAGGCCAGGTGCTTTTTCCCCGGGCAGTGTCCCCGCTCCAGCTCCTCCAGCCCTCCCGAATCTCCCCAGCTGCTGCCAGGCTCCTTGCTATGTCCTTGCCCTTATCCGTGCCCTGCTTGCACACACCAGCCTGGGCACCGCGCCCTGCTCCAGCCCCCAGCGCAGCTCTCAGCTCCCTCTGCCCCTTGGAAAGAAGTCACAGCAGATCCAAGTGTCCCCTCACATGGGTCAGCGCTGGGGTTGGGCCCCCATGCCGGGCTGAGGGCAGCCCCGACTGGGGGAGGGTCCCACCTGCCCCCCAGGATCCCCCCGAGCCCCGCACTGAGTACTCCCTGTCTGTCCCAGCAGCACCGACCCACGGCCGCCCCGGAGATCTTTGAGGGGAGCGCAGTGGAAGAGGAGTTCCTGCAGATCCAGGTGGTGGGGTCCTGGACCCCGGGGGGGTGTCAGGGACAGCCTGGGATGGACACCCGGGCGAGGAGCTCTGGAAGACGCGGGTTGGCAGGGAGGGACGGGATGGTGCTCAGGGATCTCGCACTCAGCCCCTCCTCTCCTCCACACAGACGACGGCGAAGGGGCTGCCCCGGAGGGTCCCCTCGGGCCCGGAGACGGACCCTGCCCTCCAGGTGAGAGGTGGGCGCGGGGCAGCCGTGTCGGACCCGTCCGTCGGGGCTCCGGTCCCGCGGCTCATCGCTCTCTCCCTCTCCAGGTGCACAACATCTCCGGCTGTGTCTGCCCCGTGCGCCCCGGCCCTCCCGGTCCTCCCGGCCCAAAGGTGGGGTGGTCTTCCCCGGGGAGTGACAGGGGGCCGCGGGGACCCACAGGGACATACCGTGCGAAATCCTGATACTCTTTTGTCTGTGAAAAACCCTTTTTGCTCAGGATTTGGACTCTAACTTTGGGGTCTGGGGTGGGGAGTGACTCCCTTGGCCCCAGGGAGGGGTCAGCAGCTGCCCGTGGTGGGCTCCAGTGGAGAAAAGTGCCAGGAGGTGGAGCCAGGCTCTGAATTTCCCCGACAGGGAGAGAAAGGTGACCGAGGGTTCCCTGGAGAGAGAGGCCAGCCCGGATTCTTAGGAGAGAGAGGGAAGTCCGGCAGCCCAGGACAGCCAGGTCACCAGGGTCCCCGGGGCCCCCCGGGTCCTCCGGGACCACCGGGGCCCCCGGGACCCCCGGGCGCCTGGGGAGCCCGGAGCCCACCCGTGCCTGCTGCACTCCCTGAGAGATCGGAAAACGAGGTGAGCACCGGAGCAGGGACAAGGGCAGGTGATGCCCGTGCGGGCCGCAGTGTCCGTCCCCAGCGGGACTGGCGGGGATGGGGAGGACTGGGACGCGTGGCTGTGGCAGGGAGCCCAGGGGATGGGACATGGGAGTTCATTGACTCTGCTCTCTCTCCTCTCTCCCTGCAACCTGACAAGCAGCTGGGAGTCTCCAGCCCTGCGGGAAACCCAGGACCCCCAGGTCCCCCCGGGCTGCCCGGCATGCCCGGACCCCCAGGCTACCCAGGCCACGATGGCCCCCAGGGGGCCCCTGGGCGGGAGGGAAAGCCAGGACCCCCAGGCCCTCCAGGAGCCGTGGGGCCACCTGGTTTCCCTGGGGCTGAAGGACTTCCAGGGTCTCCAGGCTCAGCTGGGCCAGATGGACCCCCAGGGGCACCAGGACTCCCAGGGCCTCAGGGTCCCCCCGGGGTGCCTGGGCACGAAGGACCGCCCGGTCCCCCAGGATCTGCATCACTCCCTGGCAAGCCAGGGCTCCGAGGGGAGCCAGGATTCCCAGGACCAAAGGTAAGGGGGTCCCAGCCCAGCCTGTTCATGGCCCTGGGGTGGGATGGGGTACCTGGGCTCACCAGCCCCTCACCCTGCCCTGGGGGAGCAGCCCTCATTACCAAGCCTTCAGAGGGCTCCAAGGCTGCCCCAAGACTGCCCCAATCCTGCCACTGTGGGGCCCCGGAGAACAACTGGGCTCAGCCCCACANCAGCTCCATGGCAGTTGATGCTCTGGTTGTGAGGCACAGCATGACCTGGGGGGGCTGAGAGGCCTGGGGACCCCCAGAGACAGGCACTGACAGGATCTCTCACTTCCCTTCCAGGGAGAAAAGGGCGACCCTGGAGAGCCGGTTTGTAGCCACGAGCAGCAGTGTGGGGGAAGCTGGCTGGNCCTGGGATGGACACCCGGGCGAGGGGCTCTGGAAGACGCGGGTTGGCAGGGAGGGACGGGATGGTGCTCAGGGATCTCGCACTCAGCCCCTCCTCTCCTCCACACAGACGACGGCGAAGGGGCTGCCCCGGCGGGTCCCCTCGGGCCCGGAGACGGACCCTGCCCTCCAGGTGAGAGGTGGGCGCGGGGCAGCCGTGTCGGACCCGTCCGTCGGGGCTCCGGTCCCGCGGCTCATCGCTCTCTCCCTCTCCAGGTGCACAACATCTCCGGCTGTGTCTGCCCCGTGCGCCCCGGCCCTCCCGGTCCTCCCGGCCCAAAGGTGGGGTGGTCTTCCCCGGGGAGTGACAGGGGGCCGCGGGGACCCACAGGGACATACCGTGCGAAATCCTGATACTCTTTTGTCTGTGAAAAACCCTTTTTGCTCAGGATTTGGACTCTAACTTTGGGGTCTGGGGTGGGGAGTGACTCCCTTGGCCCCAGGGAGGGGTCAGCAGCTGCCCGTGGTGGGCTCCAGTGGAGAAAAGTGCCAGGAGGTGGAGCCAGGCTCTGAATTTCCCCGACAGGGAGAGAAAGGTGACCGAGGGTTCCCTGGAGAGAGAGGCCAGCCCGGATTCTTAGGAGAGAGAGGGAAGTCCGGCAGCCCAGGACAGCCAGGTCACCAGGGTCCCCGGGGCCCCCCGGGTCCTCCGGGACCACCGGGGCCCCCGGGACCCCCGGGCGCCTGGGGAGCCCGGAGCCCACCCGTGCCTGCTGCACTCCCTGAGAGATCGGAAAACGAGGTGAGCACCGGAGCAGGGACAAGGGCAGGTGATGCCCGTGCGGGCCGCAGTGTCCGTCCCCAGCGGGACTGGCGGGGATGGGGAGGACTGGGACGCGTGGCTGTGGCAGGGAGCCCAGGGGATGGGACATGGGAGTTCATTGACTCTGCTCTCTCTCCTCTCTCCCTGCAACCTGACAAGCAGCTGGGAGTCTCCAGCCCTGCGGGAAACCCAGGACCCCCAGGTCCCCCCGGGCTGCCCGGCATGCCCGGACCCCCAGGCTACCCAGGCCACGATGGCCCCCAGGGGGCCCCTGGGCGGGAGGGAAAGCCAGGACCCCCAGGCCCTCCAGGAGCCGTGGGGCCACCTGGTTTCCCTGGGGCTGAAGGACTTCCAGGGTCTCCAGGCTCAGCTGGGCCAGATGGACCCCCAGGGGCACCAGGACTCCCAGGGCCTCAGGGTCCCCCCGGGGTGCCTGGGCACGAAGGACCGCCCGGTCCCCCAGGATCTGCATCACTCCCTGGCAAGCCAGGGCTCCGAGGGGAGCCAGGATTCCCAGGACCAAAGGTAAGGGGGTCCCAGCCCAGCCTGTTCATGGCCCTGGGGTGGGATGGGGTACCTGGGCTCACCAGCCCCTCACCCTGCCCTGGGGGAGCAGCCCTCATTACCAAGCCTTCAGAGGGCTCCAAGGCTGCCCCAAGACTGCCCCAATCCTGCCACTGTGGGGCCCCGGAGAACAACTGGGCTCAGCCCCACACTCACCACCCTGTGCCATCTGCCCTCAGGGCGAGAAGGGCGAGTATGGGCTGCCAGGCATGCCAGGGAGCCCTGGCCGGACCGGAGAGCCGGGGTCCCCGGGCATGCCTGGTCCCATGGGGCCACCAGGACCACCAGGGGACTACAGGGTGAGTAGGGGGTCCCGGGCTGTGGGTGACAGGGAGGGGGCACCCCAGTGTCACCCCACACATCCCCTCTTTGCAGTGTGACTCACGCCACGCTGGGCACCACGGATCAGCCGGGCTGCCGGGCCCCAAGGTGAGCTGGGCAGTGGCACCATGGGCAGGGGTCCTGGAGCAGGGGCATGGGCACAGTGCTGGCCATGGCACCCTGACCAAACAGCTCCATGGCAGGTGATGCCCTGGTTGTGAGGCACAGCACGGCCTGGGGGGGTTGGGAGGCCGGGGGACCCCCAGAGACAGGAACTGACAGGATCTCTCACTTCCCTTCCAGGGAGAAAAGGGCGACCCTGGAGAGCCGGTTTGTAGCCACGAGCAGCAGTGTGGGGGAAGCTGGCTGGGGGGTCCCATCCCTGCACCTGAGTGTGCCCCCCTGAGCCCCCTGTGCTGCCTTTGCTCCCCCAACGCCCTTCACCTCACCCTGGGGCACGGGGCACAGGGCACAGGGTGGGGCGTGAGGGACACCATGGCACGTGTGCCCACCTGTACCAGCTCACAGTGCACCCACAAACATCCCCAGTACCCCCCATCCCCACCAGCCAGCACCCAGCACAGGCTCTAATCCTGCCTCTCTCTGCGGCTCACCCAGGGGTGCTGCTACAGGGAACATGGGTGCAAACCAGGCCACCTCCCCTTCCCCAGCACCGGCAACCAGCCCAGCTCCCGGGGATCCATCAACAGGTACCAGACGGTGAGTGCCCAGGGTCAGGGGTGCCCAGGGACCCCAGCCCAGCCTTGGGGACATGGCTCACCCCACCAGCAACCCCACAGGACCCACAGCCCCAGATGGGGTGGAGGACAGAGAGGGGGAGAATGGAAAATGGAGAGACGGAGGATGGAGGGATGGAGGATGAAGATCAGTCTCATTCTTCTCCCTCTTCCTTTGCAGGATGGCAAAGAGGAACCAGAGATCTACGGAGCGATCATCCCCCATGTGAGAATCCCTGCCTGGCCGGTGTCTGCGCTGCCCCAGCCAGGGACATTCAGCCCTGGGAGGGGACAGGAGTGGGGGACATCAATTGGGTGTCTTATAGCCTCCCCCCTCAAAGGCAGCACCAAAATAGCCCAGTCCAACCTCCACACTGCTCTGCTGCAGGGTCTTCAAGGTCCCCCCGGGAACCCCGGCCCCCCCGGGCCCCCTGGCCCCCCTGGCCCACCAGGTCTCCTCTACCTCAACGTAAGGCCCAGCACTGGTGTGCACACGCCTGTGCCAGAGCACACACACGTGTGAGCGTGCTCTGCACCGGGGCCCCCCCAACACCTGCCTGTCTTTGGTTCCAGAGAGTGCACCCCGTCCATGCCCAGCCACCCTGCAAGCAGCCAGTAAGCCACAGCCTCGCTGTCCCCGAGAGTGTCCCTGTCCCCTCCCGGTGCCCCAGGAAGGGTGTCCCTCTCCCTACGCCCAGCAGCAGCAACAGGCCCCATTTTCCTCCACAGGCACCTGCAGACCGCAGCTGGCCATCAGGTGAGGGCGTTTCCCAGGTGTTTCGGGGGCTCCAGCCTCCCTGGAGACACCTTTCCTGAAGTCTTTGCTTCCATTCCTTGGGTGCTGGGACTGTGACAGCACGGGTCTCTGGCACCACTGCTGGCTCTCCCACCCTCTCCCACCACATCCCCGCGGGCCCAGCTCCCATGGGAGCATCCAGGCCCTATGCTGGGACACCTTGTGACCCCCCACCATCTCTGGGCTCTCCAGATGCTGGTGTCCCTCAGACAGAGCCATCGGACTCCCGCGCTGATCTCCAGGTGCGTCCAGGCTGTGGCCCCAGGCGAGCTCCCCCAGCTGCCCTGTAGCCCACAGCAGGACCCTGACCCTCTGCATTCCCCCAGCGCCAGACGTGGGTCTTCAAGTCCAAGGAGCTGATGGTGAAGGCGAGCAGTGCTGTGCCCGAGGGGAGCCTGGTCTACGTGAGGGAAGGGAGCAACGCCTTCCTCCGGACCCCCACTGGCTGGAGCCGCCTCCTGGTACCGTGTGGGGACCCTCGCAGGGCTGGGGGGGGACAGGATCCAGGGCTGGATTTGGTGCTAGGTCAGCAGATCCCCAGGGAGGAGCGGATTCCCCCTAACCTGTCCCTCTGCTCGTGTCGGTGAGCAGCTGGAGGATCCGAAGTCATTCTTGGTTGGTGATGACCCTTCTGCCTCCACCCCACAGTACCAGGTGAGGGGTGTAGGAGCTGCAGGGTCTACTCATGTCCCTGAAAGGGGACAGAGCCCTCCTCTGCACGATGGAGGGGACAGGCTTCACAGGACTGTTCTCTCCCTGTTCTTCCACCTCTCCATCCAGGAGGCAAAGAGGGTGCAGGCAAGAGGTCCCAACACGCTGCCACCCATGCAGTCTCCAACAGACTCACTGGTGAGCCCTGCTGAGGGTCTGGCCATGCTGGGAGGGATGTGCCATAGGGATGGGCTGGATGGCAGCAGCACAGAGCCAGCTCAGCATGAGCAGAGCCTGGGGTCGTGTTGGTCTGGGGAGGGTGCCCCCCGCTCATGGCACATGGATGGGTGTCCCCAGACCGAATTGAGCTGTGTTTTTGCAGACCCAGAAGGAGCAGGAACAAGGGCTGCCCCAGATTCTGCCAACCACCATCGCCCCACGGATCCCATCTGTAAGGAATGCCCGGCCCCAGGGTGGGGATGAGTGGCCAGTCATGGGAGAGGGGGGAGACATGCCATGGGGACCCCCAATCCTGGCCAGCACTGCCAGGAGCTCACACCCTCTGGGAAGAGAGGAGCAGAGACCTCAACTCCTCCCTGCCACCCGCAGCTCCGCCTGGCTGCCCTGAACGTGCCCCTCTCTGGTGATATGAGCGGGATCCGGGGCGCTGACCTGCAGTGCTACCGGCAGTCACAGGAGGCCGGGCTCTACGGCACCTTCCGGGCCTTCCTGTCGGCCCCCACCCAGCACCTGGTGTCCATCGTCAAGCGGACAGACAGGACCCTCCCCATCGTCAACCTGAAGGCAGGTACCCCGTCCCCAGGGGGGCTGTGGGTGGCAAAGCCCCACGGCCCCCACGAGCTGCAGTGGGTGAGGATCCCCACCCAGTCCTGCTCTGGGGCTGCTGCACTGGGGCCGTGCTCAGGGCTTTTGGGGAGCTGACAGAACCAAGAGGACATTACTGCCCATACATGGTGGGGACAAGGGCATTCCCCTGGCCCCTGGCTCAGCGCCACGGCTCGTGCCCCCAGGGACAGCTGCTGGCCAAGTCCTGGAGCTCCCTCTTCGAGGGTCGGTCTGCTGCTGCCCTGCGGGGTCCCGTCTACTCCTTCAACGGGCGCAACGTCCTGACGGATCCCCTCTGGTGAGTCTGGACACGGGGTCCTGAATGGGTGCCCCAGTGTGGGAGCTGGGGTGGGGGGTCTGTGCTGAGTCCCTCCCTGCTGAAGTGCAGGAGCAAAGGGCGGGGGTGCCCCAGGGTGCCCCCAGCCCCTCTCACCCCATCCCCACCCACAGGCCCCACCGGCTGGCCTGGCACGGCTCCACACCACGGGGTGCCCATGCCCGCCGGTGGGATTGCCAGGGCTGGCGCAGCTCTGGCACGGCCGAGGGCATGGCCACCGCCCTGGGCGAGGGCCGGCTGCTGGCTGGCCACCGGCACAACTGCTCCACACCGCTGGCTGTGCTCTGCGTCGAGGTGGCCTTTCCCTACCGGCACATGTGGTGACAACGGTGACACCCAGCCACACGCTCCAGGCATTCTTCCGGTCCTGTGTGGCTGGGGAATGTCCCTGGGAGCACCATGGGCAGTGTTGGAGCTGTGCCAGAGCACCGAGGGGACGCCGGGTCCATGGCCAGGCTGTGCCGTGCCCATCCCCAGCTGTGCCATCCCACAGATCCCTGTGCCATGGGGCAATGCCAGGCTGTGCCTGCAGCCTCCCACCCGCGCTGGAGCCAACACAGTCACCACGCAGAAATAAAGACACAAAAATGTTGTTTTTTATGACACCACGCTTTGTTCTGGGGGAGATGGACGGCTGTAGCGAGAGGCTGGGGGGACATGCTGCAACTACCCAGGAGTGGGAGCAGGGACTGGAGGGGCTGGGAGTGGGCTCCAGTCCCCTTGGGATTGGCAGAAACTGGGAGGGGACACCCTGTCACAGGTCTGCACGCCAGTGAGGTCTGTGTTTTAGTCCCAGAAGCTGCCTAGTGTGTCCCAGTACATCCCAGTGGGTTGCCAGGTCTTGCTCAGTGTATTCCTGTGGGTTCCCGAGGCCTTCCCAGCGTATCCCAGTGATTCCCAGTGTATTCCTGTGCGTTCCCGAGGCCTTCCCAGTGTATCCCAGTGATTCCCGGGGTATCCCAGTGGGTGTCCAGGGTCTGTCCAGTGTATCCCAGTGACTCCCGGGGTATCCCAGTGGGTGTCCAGGGCCTGTCCAGTGTATCCCAGTGATTCCCGGGGTATCCCAGTGGGTGTCCAGGGTCTGTCCAGTGTATCCCAGTGATTCCCGGGGTATCCCAGTGGGTGTCCAGGGTCTGTCCAGTGTATCCCAGTGACTCCCGGGGTATCCCAGTGGGTGACCAGGGTCTGTCCAGTGCATCCCAGTACATCCCACCACCAACGGCAAACGGACAGCCTCCACACCCTCCCTCTCGCTTCTCTATTGGTCGGTCCCACTGCCCATCTCGCCTCTCTCCCTCTCGATTGGCCGGTTTGAACGCGCGGTGCAGCCTCTGATTGGTCGGAGGGCGAGGGGAGCGCAAGCCGTGTGCCCGCCCCCGCACTGCGATTGGCGGAGCGCGGGGGCCGCGGGCGGGGATTGGCTGCGCGTTTCGGCGGGACGAGCGAAGGTTTGAAGAGGACGTTGGCGCCGCCATCGCCGCCTCAGCCGCTGCCATCGCCGCCTCAGCCTCAGCCGCTGCCGCCGCCACCGCCATCGCCATGGAGCTCTCGCAGCCCGCGTCGCCTCTCCGGGTGCGTCCGGCGACCGCCGCCCGCGACCCTGCGCGTCTTCGTGTTCCCCCGCCGCACCGTTCCCTCCGGGTCTCGGCTCCCCCTCGGCCCCCGCCGGGCAGAACCCCCGCAGTTTCTCTCCGGGCCCCCTCAGGGTCTCCCCGGGTCTTTCGCAGCCCCCTTCGGGCCTCCTTCAGGGTCTCTCCGGGCGCCTCTCTCGGCCGCTTTCCTCAGCCCTCCCTCTCCTCAGATTCCCTGCTCCTCTGCGATTCCGGTTCTCTTCGTCCCCCCACAACCCCGATCCTCTTCCACTCCCCGGCCTGGCCCCCTCGTGTTCCCCCTGTTCACCCCCTCACCGCCGCTGCCTCTCCCCCAACAGCCTGCGGACGAGAACGTCCGTGTGAACAAGGCCGATGGCCCCAAGAAGCTCACGGTGGAGCACATCTACCAGAAGAAGACGCAGCTGGAGCACATCCTGCTCCGGCCAGACACCTACATCGGCTCCGTGGAGCTCGTCACCCAGGTGGGAGCAGGGGGGAGCGGGGCTGAGCTCCTCGGGGCAGGCGGGGAGTCATTAACAGCTGTTTACAAAGCACAAAACATCTGCTTATCAATCACAAAACACCTGCTTTACAAATGGATGGCACCAGAAGAAGGGCTGTACCTGGCCACTTACAAATTTCTATTTTTTTTCCAGCAAATGTGGGTTTATGATGAAGGCATTGGCCTCAACTGCAGAGATGTGACCTTCGTGCCTGGCTTGTACAAAATCTTTGATGAGATTCTGGGTAAGCTGACAGATCCGTTGAGTCAGTGAGTGACAGGTTATTAACGGAGGCTGAATGAAAGAGACTGGAACTAAACATAAATTATCAAGAACTTATTAGCACTACTTAATGGCAAGCCATTCATGGGAAACAAAGGAAAAGAAAAATTTTAAAAATCCAATTACAAACCTGATTTCATTCTGCCCAAAATTCTCCCTTTTATGTTAATGGTTGCACTGGAGGAATTCAGAGGTCATTTCCAACCTTCATAATTCCATGATAACTTGTTGTACTCCTCTTTGTAATTTGCAAAATATTTTCATGCCGAGATGATTATTAGTAGCACTGTAGTGAGTTTTTTATGTTCATTCTACTGGAACGCTTCATAGTTCATAGTTTTCCCTTGATTGAGGATGTAATCAAATAACAATATTCTCTTTCCTTTCTAGTCAATGCCGCAGACAACAAGCAGAGAGATAAAAACATGTCATGCATTAAAGTCACAATTGATGTGTAAGTTTGATTTCATTGTTGGTCGTTGCCTTCAGCAGTTCTGCAAAGCTGAGGTGGCACTGCAGAGCTCTGCCGTGGGGCTGATCTGAGATAGCCCACATTTAATTCACCGGTTGTGAAAACCTTTCTCTCTGCTTGGTCCCCTGGTCTCTTACAGAGGGCCCACTGGGGCAACGGCTGCTCTTTCGTTGCTGTTGTTTTCCACCTCCTCCTCTCCCTTTTCATCCTGATTGAGCACAGACGGGTAGTTTTGTGTGTGGGTCCATTTCAGAGTCGGCATGTGCAGATCTGGGCATTTCTGTGTTGCCTGTCCCCCCTCTGCTGGCAGCTGCTGCATTTGCTGAGCACAGATTTGAAATGGTGCCTTTCCCCAGAGCCTTTCTGTGACTTCTTTCACAGCTCAGCCATTTGCAGCCTTAAAAACAGACTTTTCCTTCCCTCCCTAGAGAGAATAACACAATCAGTGTGTGGAACAACGGGAAAGGTATCCCAGTTGTTGAACACAAAGTGGAGAAGGTTTATGTGCCTGCTCTGATCTTTGGGCAGCTGCTGACATCCAGCAACTACGATGACAACGAGAAGAAAGTCACAGGTGGGGAAGGCTCAGATATGCCCTAATATCTCTGAACAGCTCTAAGTGTGTGACCTAAACTAGAAAGGGTGAGAAGGGGGTCCTTGATGCAATTTGAAAACTGAAAGAGGGGAAATTTAGGTGAGATATATGGAAGAAATTCCTCTCTGTGAGGGTGGGGAGGCCCTGGCACAGGTTTCCCAGAGAAGCTGTGTCTGCCCCATCCCTGAAGTGTCCAAGGCCAGGTTGGACAGGGCTTGAAGCAACCTGGGCTAGTGGAAAGTGTCCCTACCCATGGCAGGTAGTGGGACTGGATGGGCTTTAAGGTCCCTTCCAAACCAAACCATTCTGTGATTCTATGAAAATTACGTTCTGAATCTTATCAGAGAAGTCTCTGTGCTTGGTTTAATCGTAATAACAGTGCAAACATGGGAACAGGGAAAATTGTCTTTGAGTATTCTCTTAAACCCTAATTAAATCCAAGTTTGTAGTTGCATACTGAGCTTGTAGAATACTGTTGCTTGTTGACAGTTGTCTTTGGATTGGGCTGACGTTGACAAACTCCAGTTAGTCTTGGATTCTTTCAGATAGTTTTGGACAAAGATAATAACACAAGTCTGTGTTCCTTCTAATTCCAGGGGGGAGAAATGGTTATGGAGCCAAACTGTGCAACATATTCAGCACGAAATTTACTGTGGAAACTGGATGTCGCGAATACAAGAAGTTATTCAAGCAGGTAGGAGCACTTTTCAGGGAGTTTATGCCTCAGGTTTTCGAATGAGGCCCTCAGATTTTGTTTCAAAACTCGAGGCACACCTTGCAGTCAGTTCACAGTGATTAGAGTAAATTTCACCCACAAAATATAATTTAAAGGAATAATGAAGTTAGCGACAGCATCAGAATCTGTTTTTTAACCAGAGTTTTTGTTTAATTTAAAGGTATCTAAAACACATAAACCATCTTACTGCATTTAAAAACTAAGGTAGTTATTTGTGTGTGTTTGACTTGCAACTCACCAAAGCTCCTTTCCTCAGACCTGGACAGACAATATGGGAAAGGCTGGAGAAATGAAGCTGAAATCCTTTGATGGAGATGATTACACCTGTGTCACTTTCCAACCTGATCTGTCCAAATTCAAAATGACCATTCTGGATAAGGACATTGTAGCACTGATGTCTCGAAGAGCGTATGATATTGCTGGATCCACAAAGGATGTCAAAGTTTTCCTGAATGGACAGAGGCTCCCTGTAAGTGAGCATTGAAAAGAAACACAAATATCTGCATTTTTTTGTGCCATTTAACCAGTGATATTCTGTTGAGGCCATTCTTGTCGCACACAGCAAAGGAACACGTGCAGGAGGGATTTCTGCACCTGCTTTGCAGGAGGATGTGAATTAAGTATTTATAAGAGCTGTTATCAACCAGTTGTCTGCTCTCATCTGCGTGCAGGTGAAAGGATTCCGCAGCTATGTGGACCTCTATCTGAAGGATAAGGTCGATGAAACTGGGAATGCACTTAAAGTTATCCATGAGGAAGTCAATTCCCGGTGGGAAGTGTGCTTGACTTTGAGTGAAAAAGGCTTCCAGCAAGTCAGCTTTGTTAACAGCATTGCCACCACAAAGGTAACTCCTTAGTGTGTTTAGTCAGGCTAGTGCCATATTCTTCAACATTAAAATTCTTGGCTATTTGTAAGTGTACATATGTTAGTGAAAAATACTTTAATGTCGCAAAGAATGTGCTTAAAGTTTTAAACAGGTATTTATAGTTCTGTGGGTTTTAGTGGCCTCAGTCTCAGGTCCTTGTCCCGTTCCCCTCAGGGTGGCAGACACGTCGATTATGTGGCTGACCAGCTCGTGACCAAACTCATTGATGTTGTGAAAAAGAAGAACAAAAACGGAGTTGGAGTGAAGCCTTTCCAGGTACAATGTCAGAATTTCCCAGGTGGGAAACACAACTTGAGCATTAGTGCAAATTTTAACTTCAGCTCAATGCATAACTGCATTAATTAATAACACAATTCCATTGTAGAGACAATAGATATCAGATAGCTAATTATAGCAGTCTCATATTGTCCAGTTTAAGCCAATTAACTTCCCTTTGCTTGACTGATGTGTTTTGTAGTCACTATAAGTCAGTGTAGATGCACTAAACCTCACTGTCTGTTAGATAACACCTATTGAGGCAGAGAGGTGCCAATTCCTTGACATCCCAGGTCATGTAACACTGTTCACAAGTGTTCATTAGCTGTTCAAAATTAACAGAATATCTAGGGAAATTCCAAACCCTACAGTGCTGAATGCTCCCTCACTGTGTGATTGACAAGTGAGCTGAGCCTGTACAGTGTGTGATCCTTGTTGTATTTAACTACAGGTGAAGAACCACATGTGGATTTTTGTGAATGCCTTAATTGAAAACCCAACCTTTGACTCTCAGACTAAGGAGAACATGACTCTGCAGGCAAAGAACTTCGGCTCTACCTGTAAACTGAGTGAAAAATTCATTAAGGGTGTAAGTCCTGATGTACATGGACAGTCAAGATGTCTGTGAAATTCATAACGCAAGTTTCTGTCGTTGTTGAGGCTTTTCCCACAACTTTGGATTGGGTTTTGTTTTGCAGGCTGTTGGCTGTGGCATTGTTGAAAGTATCCTAAATTGGGTAAAATTTAAAGCTCAGAACCAGCTGAATAAGAAATGTTCAGCTGTGAAACACTCCAAGATTAAGGGTGTTCCTAAGCTGGATGATGCCAACGATGCTGGTAAGTGTTTGACATCCTTTGTAACCAATTCATTCAAAAACAGTTAAAACTTGTTTGTTAAACGAAATATTTGTCTCCTAAGGAAAAGTGAGGAAACCTGTCATTATAGTTTTACCCCCATTTTACAGTTGCAATTACCATGATTGTCTCCATTTACTGTGTGCAGTGCCAAAAAAACTGTGTTGAAAGATTATTTATACTTGTTCAGTCGTGAATGTGCAGCCTCGGATTTCATTTCTTAAGTAGAAAACTGACTCGATTTTCTTCTTTTTTAGGCAGCAAGAATTCTCTAGATTGTACACTGATCCTGACTGAGGGAGACTCAGCCAAAACTCTGGCTGTCTCTGGTCTGGGAGTGGTTGGTAGAGACAAATATGGAGTATTTCCTCTTCGTGGGAAAATCCTCAACGTCAGGGAAGCTTCTCATAAGCAGGTTGGTTGGAAAATGGTTACAGTTACGTGTTGGAAGGTGTGGTGTGATTTGTGCAATGAGTCGGTGCAGCTGCACCTGGAGCACCGGAACTCCAGAGAGCAGTGTCTTAAATACCTGAGTCTTCCCTCACCTTGAGCCTGCCTCACTGGTTAAGTAGGAATATTGATTGAGTCCTGTTCAGTGATTTGCCTGAGGGGATAATGTTCGTGTTGTGGATTGGAAAATGTTTGGAATTATCTAGAGTCATTTAACCATTAGAAATTACAAGTTTCTAAACGGCAAAAAACACCAGCACGACAGAACTCAGCCAATGATTCACTTATGGATAACTTTATACTTTCTTGAGCTACATTTTGAGCCTGAAAACCAAGTTTTTATTCTGTGTGATCTCTTTCAGATTATGGAAAATGCTGAAATCAACAACATCATCAAGATTGTGGGTTTGCAATATAAAAAGGACTATGAAGATCAAGAATCTTTGAAAACTCTTCGCTATGGAAAGATTATGATTATGACAGATCAGGTTAGGTTCATTAAAATTGAAAGCTGGGAGAGGATAACAATTAACAAATAAAGCGATAGGAAGAAAATACCACTTTTCTCTAACTGCTGCTGTTGTTGTACCCAATTCTCTGTTTCTTTTCCCCATTTTACATTTTAGTGGGTCATAATGTCTTTTCAGCCACAACAAAAGTAAAATGGGGAGTAACATCAAACAGCTAAACACTGTCTTTCCACTGCTGATTCCAAGTCCTTGACCAGTCCTTGACACCTTTTTTCACCAAGAATCTGCCTTTTCTGTTTCTCTTAATTTTCAGCAATTAACACATGGTCACTTTTTTAGAGGTGAAAGTTAATAGAGTCAGTTAGCTGGAATAGCAGAGTCATTTACTATTAAGCCAACAACTGTCATTTCCATCATTCTCTAATAAAATATGGTTTGTTTTTTCTTTTATAATTCAGGATCAGGATGGATCACACATCAAAGGTTTGCTGATTAATTTCATCCATCACAACTGGCCATCTCTTCTAAGACACAATTTTTTGGAGGAATTCATTACTCCCATCATAAAGGTGAGGGCTGGGGGAGGATGAAGTGAATGACTGAGGATCCGTTGTCCAAAAATGCCTTTCATTTCACAGTTAAAATGTTTGTCCATTATAGGCCTCTAAAAACAAAGAAGAAATTGCATTCTACAGCATTCCTGAGTTTGAAGAATGGAAGAGCAGTACACAGAACTACAACTCATGGAAAATCAAGTACTACAAAGGTTTGTAAAAACTTAATATGGTGAAACTGATCCAAGGCAGAGCGTTGATGATTTCATGCAGTCAATCCTGCTTTGCAGAAAGGATTTGGACTGGGTGTCCTCCTAGTCTGTTCCCTCCTATGATAGTCCAATTAGATTCAGATATCTACAGGAATTACAAAATCCAAAAGTACAATACGCCACTGCTCACTTAATTGTAATTCTTAAGACTTTTGTGGTACATCTCGTTTTGAAGTAACTTAAGCTTTCAGGAAGTCATCTTCACATTGTACGTTCACATGATGCATCACAAAAACTGGGCATAGCAAAATATTTCTTTGAATTGGAACTTAATTTAGGCAAAAAGTCGTTAGGATTAACTCTTCTGTCCCTGCAGGTTTGGGTACCAGCACGTCAAAGGAGGCCAAAGAATACTTTGCAGATATGGCAAAACACCGAAT
Organism: Melanocharis versteri; assembly: GCA_013397845.1. Taxonomy (NCBI): domain Eukaryota; kingdom Metazoa; phylum Chordata; class Aves; order Passeriformes; family Melanocharitidae; genus Melanocharis; species Melanocharis versteri. Next base: position 34,346 of record VZTG01006872.1, on the reverse strand, counting down.
TGGCTTCAAATATTCTGGGCCTGAAGATGATGCTGCGATCACCCTGGTAACTAACACTTGATTTAATTGCTGACTTTCTACCTTTGGTATTTCACCTTGTAGAGTGCTCTGTATTTTCTCTTAAAATACTCTTCGAGGCCTTTGGGCTGGAGACAATCTCCGTGTTACCAAGGCTACAGCTTTAGTTGAACCAGGAGCAGCGAATCTGCCCCTCAACCTCAGGGCAAGAGTACCCTTTTAATGATGGGCTTTAAATATAGCTCAGAACAAACTAATCACTACAAACCAATTGACATTTTCAGACACAATAGTAAATATTCCTTGAACATTTTTCTGCGTATTCTGCTGCAGTTTTCTCCAAGTCGCATCTCCCCTTCCTCCCCCAGTGCAAAACAGTGGATTAAAACAGTCCTCATTTCTGTGAAATTCACCTTAGCTAGTCTTTGGTTCTTAAATATTCAGAGTTTAAATATTTGGTTCTTAAATATTCAGTGCCAAAAAACTNAAACAGTGGATTAAAACAGTCCTCGTTTCTGTGAACTTCACCTTAGCTAGTCTTTGATTCTTAAATATTATGGGTTGTTAGGCCATGCCAAAAAAACAAGTTTTCCCCCAAAATATTAATTTCCCTTCAAATCTGCTTTAGTCTTCTGTTACTATATTAAAAATCTATACATTTAAACCTAACTACTCTGTCTTCTACAGAGTGGTGGAAATTATGCTCTTAATATGTTTAGCTGCAGAAACCTTTTATTGCATTTCTTGGGCTCTTAAATCAGCCTGTTTAGCATGTTGTTCTCCTGAATAAGCTCTTCCTTTTCCTCAAGTGATCCAATAGTGCACAACCACGGAACCTTCTGGAACTGAGTTACTTTTCATTTTGTAACATCCAGGCCTTTAGCAAGAAGAAGATAGAAGAGCGAAAGGAGTGGCTGACTAATTTCATGGAGGATAGAAGACAACGGAAGCTGCACGGTCTGCCAGAGGTAAAAGGTTTATGTTTATAAGGAAACTGGTTTCCAGTCTCTGCCTGGGGCTGTTCTCAGCTTCATCCCGGCACGCCAGAGCTGCACACAGCTCAGTCAGTGAGTCAGGTCCGGATTATAGGACGCTGAAAATGTGTCAGGATTTTGCAGAGCAGCTCCTTCTCTCATCTTATCAGTGTAGCCCCATTGTCAATTATCCAACGGTTAATTTCATTTTTAGCTCTCATCTTTCAAGTTACTGTATCAATAGGAAAATGGTAACTCAAGCAGAGCCAAATGAAGTCTTTATTTCCCCCAAAATGGGGGAAATAATGCATCCTGGGAAGTGTTTCCCTTTGCCATGCAAAGGGTGTCAGCACTTGAGCTGTATTTGGCTGGTCTTACAAGGAGTTCCCATTTCAGAGAAGGTAGCCAAGACACTGATTAGGCCCTGTTAAAATTAAGGCAATCTTCCCTCTGGTCTTTTCAGGAATACCTGTATGGGAAAAACACCGATTACCTGACGTACAACGACTTCATCAACAAGGAGTTGGTGCTGTTCTCAAACTCAGATAATGAGAGATCAATCCCATCACTGGTTGATGGTAAGTGATTTCTAAGTAGTGATTCTGCATGGTGTATCCCCAGAACTGAGGAAAGGGGTGTTTGATGTCACATCAGAGCCAGGGAACCGGCTGAGGTTTCAGGGTCAGTATCCTGAAGTCTGTTTTCTGCTGTCAGAGGTTTTTTCATCTTTGGATGAAATGTCTTGTCCATTTTGTAGTACAATATTGCCAGTACCTTACTCAGCTGGTAAAGAATCTTTAGGTGTGTAAGTCGTTCTTGTATCTCTAGAGAGCAGAAGCCAAGTGCATCACATCACATGTTCTAAGCACGAGGTCTTTTCTTTTTTCATACAGGTTTGAAGCCAGGCCAGAGGAAAGTTTTGTTCACCTGTTTCAAACGAAATGATAAGCGGGAGGTGAAGGTTGCTCAGCTGGCTGGTTCTGTCGCTGAGATGTCCTCATACCATCATGGTGAGGTAAGAACCTGCCTGAGTGTGCAAAACACTTTAAAGGAAAGGCAAAAAGCCCTTCTGATGGTGTGAGTTACAATGCCTCTAAAGCAGAATTAGATGTTTGAGTGTGTACACCGAAGGGAAGTGGCTGATTAGCTGTTTCCACAATTAATTCTTCAGTATTAATTTAATCTGACATTGGTCACTCTGACTGTCCTGTCTGAACTTCATGGCAGCATAGTTCGTTCAAAAAATGGAACAAGAAAAACCTACTTAATTTGTGATGGACTTAGGCAGATGTTAATAACCTTTCTGCCTGGGTCAGAACAAGTTAAACACTACCACAAGTTTCTCCCTGGAGACTGACAGAATCTTTCAGTGGAGGTTTCTGAGCAGGTAGACAGCAATAGATGGAAACGTGGGTCACTAGAACATTTCAGATGGTCTTGGGATGCATTTTCCCCGAGTTTCCTCCAGTATTTCATCAATCGAGCTTATCCTTTGTATCAGTTAAGTCCTTGGTGTGAATGTTGCCTTACTTTGTCCATCCCCTGAAGCATTCTGCACACTCAGCTTTGCACCTCCTTCGTTGCAGGCCGCGCTGATGATGACCATCATTAACTTGGCTCAGAACTTTGTGGGCAGCAACAACCTCAACTTGCTCCAGCCCATCGGTCAGTTTGGCACAAGGCTGCACGGAGGGAAAGACTCTGCCAGCCCTCGATACATCTTCACCATGCTCAGGTCAGCATTCCGGAGTTCTCACTGCCTTAAAGGTCTCAATTTTCCAGCAATTAGAATGAAAAACGAATTGGATTTTTCCCTTTAAAACTTTGGGCTATACTTGCATGCTCAGAGTAGCAACGATAGAAATGAGATTCAGGTGCTAAATTCCATTATGGAAACATGGCTGTCAGAGCAGAGAATGTGGAAACAGAAGCAGAACCAAAGGGTGAAATTTGTGTGGGATAATAAAAATTAGGGAGGTTTCTTTTTGCATGGCGGTCATGTTCTGTAACAAGAATTTGGGCTTAAATTCCCTTCTCCATTCCAGTCCCCTGGCACGCTTGGTGTTCCCACCGATGGATGACAACGTCCTGAGGTTCCTCTATGATGACAACCAGCGTGTGGAGCCAGAGTGGTACATGCCCATCATTCCCATGGTGCTGGTCAATGGGGCTGAAGGGATTGGTACTGGCTGGGCCTGCAAGATCCCCAACTTCGATATCAGGGAAATTGTGAACAATATCCGTCGGCTGATGGATGGAGAAGAGCCACTGCCAATGGTAAATAATATCATTAAAAAACAAATGTCTTGCTTGTTAGTTTATTGAGCTCATACTGAGCATTTTATGGGCATGCTTAAAAAAAGAGGCATCCACACAAAGTTGAATCCAGTGTTTTTTCTCCTCAGCTTCCCAGTTACAAGAACTTCAAAGGCACCATAGATGAGCTGGGGCCTAATCAGTACGTGATAAGTGGTGAAGTGTCCATCCTTGATTCTACAACCATCGAGATCACTGAGCTGCCTGTCAGAACATGGACACAGGTAATAAACAGGGAATTTGCTCTGGGAATGTACAGTTTGCTCTATAAAGCAAAAAGGGAGTAGTGGGTTTTGGGTCTGACTTTGTTTCTTTCCTCAGACATATAAAGAGCAGGTTCTGGAGCCGATGTTGAATGGGACTGAGAAGACCCCCCCTCTAATCACAGACTACAAGGAATATCACACGGACACCACGGTGAGGTTCGTGGTGAAGATGACTGAAGATAAACTAGCAGAAGCCGAAGCTGTGGGGCTGCATAAGGTCTTCAAACTCCAAACAAGTTTAACGTGCAACTCCATGGTACGTGACGGATTTTGCTGAAGGAATTTCTTGTTTTAACTCAGACTCTGTGGACAGCTGCAGTCGTTGCGTGAAACAAAAATCCTCTTTGGCAGTAACCTATTCACTTTGATTTTTCTGCTGTTACTGGTTTTAAATCAGCTTTCAAAGGTCAAGAGCCTGGCTTAGGAGTGGGCCCAGAGTGGATGGTTTGCCTGAAGGAGGCAAAATGATCTGAAATCACAGTTTGCAGAGCTCTTTGAGCCAGCAGCAGGGGCACTGAACGTCTGGCTCCTGACAGTGTGTGAAGCTTGATGCAAGATGTTTGTCCTGCACAGAGCTCTAAGATTCCAGCAACCTTAACTCTACTATGCGTATTCAAGAACACTGAAAATTCTAAAATTTTCTCTGCTGCTGTGCTCACAAACTGAACTAGTTTCTAGAACAACACTGACATTTGATAATTTGTTGGTTAATAACTCAGTCGTACCATCACACCCGTGTTACAGTAACTTTCAGTGGGTTTGGAATCAGTTTTGTCATCATAACACCCGTGTTTTCATTTTCCTCCAGGTTCTTTTTGACCATGTCGGCTTTCTCAAGAAGTACGACTCTCCCCAGGATATTCTTAAGGAGTTCTTTGAACTCCGGCTCCGATATTACAATTTGAGGAAGGAATGGCTTATTGGGATGCTGGGTGCTGAGTCTGCAAAGCTGAGCAACCAGGCTCGCTTCATCCTGGAGAAAATAGATGGCAAAATTGTGATCGGTATGTTGTTCTTGGTGACTGGGATTGGAACTGGGAGAACTGGGTGATCTCTTGAGCTCTGTCAGCACCCCCTCAGCCCCAGGCTGGCTTTTACAAACCACACCAGGGCTTATCTCTGTTCCGGTGACATCTAAGAGGAAAATGCTTCACAGAGTATCCTTGGTCTGTGTATTATACACATAATAATGACAATGGGATACTTATGCAGCTTTCCTGCTCCGCGTTTGAGAATTTTTGAGATAATTTTTTAATAGTTTAGCAATAATTCCCATTTACTTCTGGCTTGGCAGGAGTAAGAGTTAATTATTTGTGGGTTTAGAAAGGGGCAGTGTTTGCTGTTAAATGCATTCTTAAGAATCTATATCTCTCTCCATTATCTTTGTGAACCTCTGCAAAAATATTCCAAATCACGTTCTCAGTGGACTGGGGGTTCAAGCTTTAGGTAATACTCAAGCAGCAGCATCTGAGAATCATGAGCTAGAAAAAGAAGCAGATCTTTGTTCCCAACATACACATTTTTCAGTCAACTTTTCCCCCTCGGTGTAAAAGCCGGGCTGTGTTCCGCTGCCTTCACGGAGGATGCGGCCAGACAACGTGTCATAAGATGCTTTGTGGTTTGTGTCTGAAGGCAGCCCAGTAATCCCAGCAGCCCGAGTCTGTCTGACTGAACTCGGGAAGAGAAATAATTCCCCTGAAATGCATTTTCTTGGGTTTTTGTAATAAGTAGTTCCAAGGCTGCCAGAGCTGGTTTCATTTGTATTTGTATCTCATGGTTGATGGCTTCTGATACCTTAAAAAGGAGCAAATTCCAGCTGAAGCATTTCCAGTGGTTGAGCACTTAGAGCATAAATTTCCCGGGTGATGTCTAATGAGGTGCAAGCTATACCAAGCTATCAAGGGTTTCTTTCTCCACCTGCCTGTCATGACGAAACCTGTTTTGTACCATCATACCTTTTTTTTCCCCAAGTTCAAAAACTACTTAAAGCAGGGGAAATGCATGTATGGAAACAAAGAAAAATATTAACATCGTTTTGGCTGGTACAGGAGCAATGCTTCCCTGACAAATCACCTGTTAAATAGGAGCTTTTCAGGTGTTGTTCAGGCTCTTCCACGTGTCCCAGCTGTGATGTGCAAAGGCTGGTTTGGAGCTCTGTAGGATGCTGGGCAGCTACAAGCACAGGATCCAAACTGTAAAGCTCCTCTGTTGCTCCTAACAGCAACTAGTAGGCACTGAGTGACAATCCTGAAATGTCTGTTTGCAGAAAACAAACCCAAGAAAGAGCTGATTCAAGTTCTTATCCAGAGAGGGTACGAGTCTGATCCGGTGAAGGCTTGGAAGGAGGCTCAAAACAAGGTAATGTCTCAGTCATCCTCTGAATATGCCCAAACTGGCCCCGAGCTCTGAGGCTTCATAATCCTTAGAGAGGCCCAAGTTGCTTTTCAATTAGCAGGATTCAAGAGCTTCCGTGTTTGATCAGGAGCCCTACCCATGTGTGTCAGGGTTTTTGTTGACTGTGTTTGTTTCAAATCCACATTTAGGATGAAGAGGAGGGGGAGGAGGAAGAGAGTGACAAAGAATCAGCTGCAGCCTCTGGCCCAGACTTCAACTACCTGCTGAACATGCCCCTGTGGTATCTGACCAAGGAGAAGAAAGATGAGCTCTGCAAGCAGAGGGATAACAAAGTATGTGCCTTCCTTTCCTTATAAAAGCATTCTATTAATATATATTATGTGTTATATAGTTATTTTTGGATAGAAATGTGTGACTAATGATTATCATCTGTGATTCCCTTTAGGAAAAGGAGCTGGAAGACCTTAAGCGCAAGAGTCCCTCTGACCTGTGGAAGGAAGACCTTGCTGCCTTTGTTGAAGAACTCGATGTATGTCGATGCTCAGTGCAGATGATCAACTCCCTCATCTTATCCACCAGCCCTTTATTGACTTTTGGATTTTTTGTGTCATTTTATGCTCCCCTCTGCAGGTAGTGGAGGCCAAGCAAGCGCAGGATGAGAGTGCAGGGATTGCTGGCAAACCTTTGAAGGTGAAAGGAGGGAAAGCAAAGGTGAAGAAGGCCCAGGTGGCAGAAGTAATGCCATCCCCTCATGGCATCAGGGTTGTTCCTCGGATCACTGCTGAGATGAAGGCAGAGGCAGAGAAGAAAACTAAAAAGAAAGTAAAGGTAAAAAGGAACATTGCAAATGCTCAATCTTTCTTTACATCCTCTTCAATACAGTCCTAAAGAAATGTGAGTCCTTGTTAGGTGGACTTGTCCTGTTGAAGCAGCTGTTCCGGGAGAGGGACAGGACCTTAGGATTTGGGAAACACTGGGAATGGGGGTGTCTCAGTCTGAAGGAGAACAGACTCACCAACATATCAGGGGATGTCTTAGAGGGAAATTTTTGGCACATTGCAGTGCCAGGGATGGGCTGGTAGCTCAGAAAAGGGGGTGGGTGCAAGTAAGGTTGTTCCAGGTGTCTTGGGAATTTGATAAACCCTCTAGCAGGCAGGAAGCACAGCCAGTACATTCACTTCTCCAGAACAGCCTTTGCATTCCCAGCAATGCTTTCACCCACTTAATGCCATCATTGTTCTCTGTATCAAGGAGATAAAAATGATTGAACTCTTTTTATAGGACTAGTTGAAATTGTGCCATTCAGCCATTTCCAACAGAGAGAACTAACCCATCCCCTCACCTGTTTGGCCCTGGAAGCCACACAGGTCACTCCTTTCCTCCACATGATTCCACCCAACAGTTTTTCCAAATAACTCTTGCTTTTGTTTTTATCCCACCCTGTCCAGTCCTCCATCCCCCCCAGAGCCTGCACACAGCAGTGGGATCAGAGCGCTCAGGAGTGGGGCCAGAGTTCCTGTTTTTGTTCGTGTTGGATTTTGCCTTTTAAGTCACCTGATCTGGGGGCAGATCCTGTCCGATTTACAGATCCTGTCTGTAATCAATTCTACACAGTTTGTTTCACAGACTCAGGTTTCTTGTACCACTAACTTTTACATGTCTAAAATAAGCAGCTCCTTCCTCCATTACCCCATGTGCCTCTTCTCCGTGAGCTGACTCACTGTTTGATATCTGCTTGCATCTGCAGAGTGAAAAAACTGAATTTGATGAGAATCAGGATGAAAACACATCCGGAGAGAAGGAGTCTGCAGGCCTGAAGCAGAGATTAGCGCCGAAGCTGAAGACTGAGAAAGGTAAATGCTTTGATGTTATTCCCTCCAAGGAAAAGAGGGAAAGGGTTGTCAGTTTGGTTATCTGACCTCTTCCTGAAGGTGATGAGCAACACCTAGGATCAGTAGTTTTGGAAAAACTAGGTGAGAAAGTGATCCTGGATAACAGTCAAGCAGGATAGATTCCTATTTCTCTTTGTTTAAGCCAGAATCCTCTGAATTCAGTGTATTTCTAAGCTGAGCTTGAACTGCTGAGCCTGAACTACACATGGAAGTTTGCTGGTTCATCATGCCTCCCAATATTTTTCAGGAGCTAAGAGACAGGCCACTCTGCCTTTCAAGCCATTAAAGAAAACCAAGAAACGAAACCCTTGGTCTGACTCAGGCTCTGATTCAGAGTCTGATTTTGAAGCACCTCCTCAAAGAGAGCGAGTGGTTCGCCAGGCAGCAGGTGAGTGAGGACATGGCTGCAGGAGAGGGATGGTCCTCCTTGTGGAGGAGAAAATGGAACAGACTATTTAAGGACCTCCCAGAGCCTCAGATCACATTCAGAAATCATCTTTAAAAGGCTTCTTTATTTTACCGTCTGAAGCTATTAAATATTTCTACCATTTGTGCGCATTTTCAAGGAAAAGCAGAAATGGGCAACTAGAGAAATATGGCTATTGGGTTTAATTACACAACTGTCTTGGCAAATTAAATGTGTTGTGGGTGAGGTTGGAAGACTCCAAATGACAGAACACACTTGTCATTTGGAGTCTTCTCCCTGGCAGTCTCAGCATCTGCTTGTTTTTACTCAGATCTTTATTTTTTAATAACTGTAGCTGAAATATTGAAAAAGAAACGGAGCTGCATATTGCCAAATGTGTAAAATAACACATCTGTGTCCTTCCATCAGCCAAAGTCAAGCCCATGGTCATTTCGGACTCGAATCACTCCAGCTCAGATGAGGAGTCTGAATTCCAGGGTGACAGTGAAGGCAACTCTGAATCGGACACAAACTCCAAGAAAAAGGCTCCTCCCAAGCCCAGACCTGCTCCCAAGTGAGTATTTTTCCATAATCACTGGAAATTAGTTGTGCTTAATGCTACACAGAAATTAAAAGCGCTTTTTATTTTTTAATGCGCCTATTTAGTACATTGTAAACTGAATTAAAAACCTGGGGTTTTGTTTGCCAGGGAAACCACTGAAAAAGCAGCGAAAGCTCCCAAGCAGAAGGCAGTGCCAAGTGCTGTCCCTGGTGAGTGTGAGACCTCTAAACCATGTGGATTGTCCTGAAATCCCTCGGCAGTGCACAGGGAAGAGCAGAGGGGATAACTTGGCTGTTTCAGGCTGACTTTCTGCTTTCCTTATCCAGCTCCAGTCCAAGATGTCCCTGAGGACAAGGTGAGCCAGGCTCCCCCTGCTCCCTCCGTCCCGGTGCCGAGCACCAAGGCTGGGCCCAAAAAACCTGCAGCCAAGAAGGCCGGAGCCACCAAGGGTAAGGGCAGCTCAGTTCTAGAGAACAATTATAATTCCTGTGGGAAACGGTCCCAGTGATTTCGCTTGGCGTTCCAGGGCCTGGGCAACTGGAGTTTGCATTTCAGCAAAGATCTGAGGTTTGTGGCAGAGGTTCTCTGGTTGTCATGTTTGAGGTCCGTTTCCAAACATATCATGTTCTAGTTCATGTTGGACATGCTTGGAGGGAGGGAATTTTAGTTTGGGAACAGGAAAAGTGAATGCTTCCTACAGTGCTATGTAATACTTGGCAGGGATAATCCAAGTGGAATTTGTGTCTTGCAGTCAATGTCCTACTTCGTGTCTTTTTGGGAAGAAAGCTGCCTTGGAGCAGGCAAGCTTTTGGGGGTAGTTTGATCTATTCAGTGCTGGATCCATCTCATCCATCTCCAGCATTTGACTCGGGGTTTTTTAAACTCAGCTGCCAGACTTTGACACTGTTTTGCATATTCCAAATGGAATCAACTCGGTGTCGATCCCAGCAGGAAAATAGTGTTACTTCCACTCCTAAATTGAGAAAGCGTGTTATCACTCAGAAATGGCCTGAAATGAGCTGAACTGGAAGTTGTGCTTCAAGATGCTCTTAAAAAAAGTGAAAATATAGGTAAGAAGGAATGACTGAGTGTTAGGGAAATTCTTTCCTCCCCGTGCAGGAGTCTGAAGTTCTGAGATGGGTTACAGAGCCTTGAGAGATCAGGACTTTTCAATCTGAAATAGTCTGTAAATTGCTTTGGGGACACTTTAATTTGATCCTCTAAATGTAGCGGAACTGAGCAGATAAACAACCTCATTCCTCACCATCTGTGGAAGAGGGATCTTTCTAGAAAACCCGGCTTCAAACGGAGACGACCTGTGTGCTGACCCCGCAGCAGCGCAGAGCCTGTTTGTGTTGGAAGTAATTCCCAAACTGGGAACGAGAGGAGCGAAACAGGGGTTTAACGCCGTGTTCTGTTCCAGACAACCAGCCCTCCATCATGGATGTCCTGGCCAAGAAAAAGGCTGCACCCAAACCCAAGCCAGCGGCGAAGGAGGGACCCCTGCGCGCCGAGGGTGACAACGCCAAGGGGAGGAAGGTTATGAAGAGGCAGCCAAGCTCGTTGGATTCGGATTCCGATTCGGATTTCGGCTCGAAGCCTGCCAAATCTGCTGCATCAAAGGTTTGTGCAACGCCGCCGGCGCCGAGGGAACCGCGGAGCGTGGGGTCGGTTCTTCCGGCAGGAAAAGCTGGTGGAGGTCTGAACCTCTTCCTGGGTGTGGGGAATGGGGAAGAGGGGGATCATAGAATCATGGAATATTCTGAGCTGGAAGGGACCCACAGGGATCATCGAGTCCAACTCCCAGCCCTGCACAGACACCCCAGCAATCCCACCTTTTGCCTGAGAGCGTTGTCCAAACGTTCCTGGAGCTCTGTCAGCCTTGGGGCCGTGACCATTCCCTGGGGAGCCTGTGCAGTGCCCAACCACCCTCTGGGGGAAAACCTTTCCCTCATAAGGGTCAGACACCCCAGATCCTCGGTCTGCTCCCACCACCTCAAACACCCACCATCCCCATGGCAGAGCGGGTGTGTGGTGCTCACTGTGTTCCCTGTGGATGCTCACATCCATGACTCTTTTCCTGCTTTCCCTCCAGAAATCCAAGCTACAGGACGACAACTTCACCGTTGACTCCGGTGCTGAAAGCCCTGTAGCTCAGCCCCGTGCCAGGCCTGGCCGCCTCAAAAAACCTGTCCAGTACCTGGAGGAATCCTCCGAGGACGATATATTTTGAGTTTTTAGGAAAATTTTAAACTCCAGATCCACAATGAGCCTTCAGCAGCACTCCAGTGCTCCCACCAAAGACCACCTCAGCCTAGGAAATCTTCACTGAATGTAAGCCACTCGAAAAATGTTCGTTACAGGTGACCACAGCTCGTTTTTTCTTGGTTTTAAATAAGTTAGATTTGTTTAAACTGGAACATCCCCTTTTTGGTGAACACTGGAGCCACGTGCCCAGCAGGTGCTGCCACACTTCCCTCTTCCCCATTATTTGACACTCTGTGGTCATTTTAGTGTTAAAGTTGACTTTAGAACATGCCAAATCCTTTAAAATTTATACATCCCTCTTGAAATATCTTATAGTACTAAAATACATGAATTTTTAATTCCACCACCTAACACAGGTGAGCTGGAGTCATTTTTCCAGCACTGTTCCTTCACTATGTAAATATTTTCTGTGTTTTTTCTTGTTGTCCTGAGTTTGTTCGTTTTAGTATTTGTCTAATAAAAGTGTTTGTACTTATTTTCTTCACCGAATTTGTGTGTTTTTAGGGAAATAACCACTGCAGAGCTTATGCTAAGCCCTCCCTCTGTCAGAGCAGAGGGCTTGGCACAAGTTCTGGAGGGTGCTGGGCCGGTTGGCCACTTCCCCACTGGCTGTGGCCACTGTGGCTCCACAGCTGAATTCTTGTGAACACCCCTGTGGTCCCCAGCACGGGAGGAGCTGCTTGCCCAGAGCAGCTGTGGCTGCCCCCTCCCTGGAAGTGTCCAAGGCCAGGTTGGAGCAACCTGGTCTAGAGGAAGACGTCCCTGCCCACGGCAGGGGATGGGATGGATGAGCTCTAAGCTGCTTTCCCACCCAAGCCATTCCATGATTCCATGAAACCCCAGGGCCCCCCGCACTATCGGTGCTTTGCTGGAACTCAGACAAGTGTGGAAAGCACTGTCAGATTTTCCACTGGCTCTGGAGAGCGTCTCCGGCGCGTCCCCTCCGAGGGCCGGGCTATTTACGGCTCCTCTTGCTGCAGAGCACAACCCATGACAGAGCCACGGGTGGGTTGTGGGGCTGCTCTCACAACCCTGGCATCACCCTAATGTGGATGCAGAGCTTTGGGAACACAGAGTGGACCACGGAGTCCATACCAGGAGCTTCCCCTCCCAAAATTTTGGATGGGGTGCTGGGGATGCTGCTGGATGGGAGCTGGGCTGTGTCACCCCAGGCACTGACCCACCCTGGGCGTCGCACGTCCCCAAGGGGTGAGGGGGGCCTGAAGGTCACCCGTGTTGTCCAGGGCTCTGCTCCTGTTACTGGAAAGGGGATTTGAGGCGCCCACCCAAGCCGCCAGCGCTGGGCTGGGCTGGGCAGGGGCTGGCAGGAGCCCTGGCCGTGCCACACTGGATTTTGTAGGGATTAGTCCTTGCATGCCAGAGCTGGGGACAGGCTGAGAAGATCCATGGGACCCCCGACAGCCCTGGGGCAGTGTCCTGGGGCAGGGAGGGCTGGTGCCAGCCACACGCATCCCCCCGGCACCGCAGGGCTGGAGCTGTGGCAGCAGGGCCGGGTGTACCCAGGTTCTGATGGGTCAGGGGGTGATGCCAGCACTGGGAGGGGGGGCTTTTGGGGGCCCAGTGTTTTGGCTTGGGGATCCTGAGGCCCTGTAGGCTTGGGAAGGCCAAAGCTTGGGGGCTTCTCTGCACTGGGGGGGCCACCGCCCCTCTGCCAAGCTGTGCCCTGGGCAGCTCCTGGCCCTGGGCAGGGGCAGCGTTTGTCCTTGACCCCCACCGGCAGCGCTGAGCCCTTCCCTCCCTCCAGGCGCCCCTGCGGGTGCTCTGTCCCTTTAAAAGGACTCCAGGCGTGGCTGTGGGACCATTATCCCATCCCAGCTGGACAAGGGAGTGGACAGTCCTGGACAGCCCTGGACAGCCGGCGCCAGCAGCGCTGGCACACCGTGGACCGCAGCCTCCGCAGGTACGGGGCTGTTGTGGGGGGCCACAGCTCAGCCAGGCCGAGCTGTGGAGGGGGACAAGGGATGGGGAATCTGCTGGTCCTGCCCCCGTTGGTGTCCTTGGACCCATCCCTGGGGGAGCGACTCCTGGGCACAGCGGGTGCCTGGGGACACTCCTGAGGGCTGAGCTGGGCTGGCACTGCCCGGGCACCCTCCCGTGAGCGGGGACGCCGTGGTGCGTTCGGGAATGGCGGGAGGATGGAGAGCTGGAGGGGCTGCGCTGCCGCCGGGGTCCGACCTGGCGGGCGCTGCGTCCCCCCAGCGCTGACCCCGCTCCCGCAGCGCGGCCATGGGCGAGTGGGGCTTCCTGAGCTCGCTGCTGGACGCCGTGCAGGAGCACTCGCCCATGGTGGGCCGCTTCTGGCTGGTGGTGATGCTCCTCTTCCGCATCCTGGTCCTGGCCACCGTGGGCAGCGACGTCTTCGAGGACGAACAGGAGGAGTTCGTGTGTAACACGCAGCAGCCGGGCTGCAAACCCGTGTGCTACGACGCCGCCTTCCCCATCTCCCACTATCGCTTCCTCGTCTTCCACGTCGTTGTGCTCTCGGCGCCTGCCGCCCTGTTCGTCATCTTCGCCGTGCACCAGGCGGCCAAGCCGGGGCGGGGGGGGGCTCCCGGCCGGCGCGCCCGCCGCCTCCAGCCCTTCTACGTGGGCAGCGTGGTGGCCCGGATCGCCGCCGAGCTGGGCTTCCTGCTGGGCCAGGCGCTGCTCTACGGCTTCAGGGTGCAGCCGCTCTTCGTGTGCCGCCGCCGGCCGTGCCCGCACCGCGTCGACTGCTTCGTCTCGCGCCCCACCGAGAAAACCGTCTTCATCCACTTCTACTTCGTGGTGGGGCTGGTCTCGGCGCTGCTCAGCCTGGCCGAGCTCGCCCACCTCCTGCGCAAGGGCCCCCC
>VZTG01006871.1:631763-659917 GCA_013397845.1 Melanocharis versteri | reverse complement strand
CCGGGCTGCTGCGGCACTTGGCCGGGTGCGTGGGCAGGAACGGGGAGGGCTGATGCTGCCGCAGGCCGGGCTGCTGCGGCACTTGGCCCGGTGCGGGCGGTGCTGACGGTGTCACGGTGTCCCGCAGGCCCGAGCACCGCCGGGAGACGGCGCGGTTCTGGCGAGAGAATCGGGCGGAGGCGGCGCTGCGGGAGCGGTGTCTGGTGCCGGCCGAGGAGTACGAGCGCTTCGCGCAGGCTGTAGAGCGGGCGCTGGCCGAGCACCAGCGGCGGGAGGAGGAGCGCATCCTCCAGGTAGCCTCGGTCCCCTGCCCGCATCGGCATCGGCCCGGCCTCCGCTGGCCCCGCCTCACCGCTCTCTCCCCGCAGATGGCGGCCGACATCCGGGAGGCCGAGCGCCGGCAGCGAGAGACGGTGCAGGCCGCGCTCCAGGTCGGTGAGCTGTATCCTGCCCTGGCTGCACCCTGGCGGGGACCGGGCACTGCACTGCGCACCCCCACCACCGGCACCTAGGTGTGCTCGGAAGGGGCTAGGGGCGGCTGGGTGGGGGCTGTGCTCAGTACCAGAAATATTGTTCCTTTTTCCTGAATCGCACTTAGCTTCAAACAGAGCCAGAACTTTGTGCAGGACCTTCTGTCTGCAGACCCCCCGCAGGACCTGAACGGTGAGTACCACTTTCCTTAGCAGTGGCTGATGTATCCCTGCTCAAAGCACCCGACAGGTGGGGAGTTTGACACTGTCATTACCGGGGTCTTGCAAATCTATCGCAGACTTTTGTCTGCACTAGAGTAAGCGCTGGCCTCTTGTTACAGGGACAGCCCTTGTGCTGCAGAACAGCCTGGCCCAAGCAGAATGCAGACAGGACCTGATTTATCCTGGATGGAATCAGGCCAGGTTCTGACCTTCATTGGCCACCAGGTAGGGGTGACTGGCTAGCAAGTGTGACTTCGATTCAACTGCAAGTCACCTACAGCACATGTCACAAAGCAGAACAAGGGGTGGTCTTCATCACAAAAAACACAGCTTTGCGGATTTGGGCAAGCAGCTAGCCCAGTTTCAGTTATCCAGCTTTAACTTTCATTAAGCAAACATTCTTTAATATGCTCTGAGAAAAAAACCCCAAGCACTCTTTTAAAGAAAAGTAGAGAAGAGCTTTCCTCTGACGTTTTCTAACAGAACTTGATTCTGGAAGGGAATGAAGACAATGCTCTTCTGTTCAAAGATACTCTTAAACATAAGATTTCTCATAAGCATTTTATGTTCCTGTTAACAGGAAACAGAAGGGAAAGGAAACGTCCACACAGGTAAGTGAGCGTGCATCATGACTCACTGGGTTGCTACCTCGTGGCTTGCAAATGTCACAAGGATAACTCAAAGCAGTTTTGAAGCAGTTCAGCATACCCAGGAGGTGCTCACTCTTCTGGCAATATTTGACATCCTAGAGGAGAAGAAAACACTTCAGCATAGTAAAAACTGTTGATGCTGCTGCTGTGGGGAGTGTATGATTTGGGGTGTGATCTGCCATGGCCTTAGCTGAGGAAGCCAGCTCCTTTTTCTCAGAACACCCAGAGTTCACTTCGTCACTTGCTTGGTAGGGCAAGCAGCAGACGGGGAAGAGGGGACACTTTTTCCTGTCACAGTTTAGAACTAGCCAACTTCAGTGGCTAATTAAGTATTCTTTGTGACTTCTAGGAGCAAAACCTCCATGGCTAACAGAGGAAGAAGATGAAAGTAAACAACAGATCGGACCTTCCTATGAGGAATTTCTCAAACACAGTGAGCAGCTTGCACACCTTTTAGTTAACCTTACAGTCACTTTACCATGCTAGAGAACCAAAAACAAATTGAAAAATTTTTGCTGAACAAAGTATTTGGGCTTTGAGCAACCTGGTCTAGAGTACCATCCATGGTACAGGGGGAGTTCCCGTCCAACCCAAACCACTCTACAGTTTTTCTTTTTTTTTTTTCAGAGGAGAAGCAGAAGCTGAAAAAGCTCCCAGTGGAGCGTGTTGGTGCCAACTTTGACCATACTTCCCAGACAAGTGACAGCTGGCTCCCTTCCTTTGGGCGTGTATGGAATCATGGCAGGAGGTGGCAGTCCCGGTAAGCTTTAGGGCAGCACAGATGGATTCCAGGGCGGAAGAGTCTGTGGCTTCTGTCCATGTAAGCTATTCATGGAACAGGCTCTGAGGTAGCAGCAAGCATAACGAGACATCCTGCTATATGGGTTATGCCACACAGTGCTTAATCCAGGCAGAGTACCATTCTTGTCCTGGAGCAGTGCACACGTGGCTTGCGAGGTGAAGCATGCTCATGGTTGTAAAGGCTGCACACATGAAGGCATGTGCCTCATTTTGCTTGGCTCACCTTTCTGACCCACATACTGTCCCACTGGCACCTTTTAATGTGCCAGAAGTCTGTCAGCTAGCTGGAGCTACCACTCACTGAGGTAACAAAAATATTGAGGGAGCTTCCATGCTAAAACACTATGCACAGCACTTTCTTACTTTTTTGAGGAGAGTGTTCATTATCTCTGTCTAAAGGCTACTGCAGTCTGACTTCTATGCTCTCTTTCAGGCATCAGTTTAGAACTGAATCAGGGGAAAAGAAGAAAAAAAGGTGATCAGATGAGGAACACCAGACACCCAGCTCTGCTGCGGAAAGGCTGACTGTAGGTAGCTGCAGTCTGCCCTGTAAGGACACACAGTGTTCATCTGAGCATCACATCTAAATCCACATAAAGTCAGGTCCTGCCAGCAAGGACAGGCTCCTGCAGATGCCATATCTTCCCTATCAGAAAGCCTGCTCTGTACAGCAAGTGATGCCAGTGGCCTAAGCTGGCATGGAACATCCCATTAAAGAAAGAATTTTGAGAGAAATAAACTTTTTTTTTTTAAATGCCTCTGTGTTTGTAGACCAACTGAAACTCATTTCAAATGCAGGGCCCACCCTGCAGACAACTCATGCCAGGTGCCTGATATTTTCATTCAAATTTTTATCACTTTCCTTCATTCTAACATTCATCCTTTACATGGTCTAACACCACTGGCTGCTGAAGGTGATGCAGAAGTTTCTTCCCTTTCAGCAACACCTTTGTAACACTAATAAAGGCAAAAACTGGCTGGTAGAGGACAACAGCCATGACCTCTACCAGAATCCACTATCAATAATGCATCAGTAATGAAACATACACATTCTTGAAAAAGAAGGGAAAATTATAATCAGTAATTTTATTGTGTGCACCTACATATGACGCATTGTTGATGAAGTCACTGGAGAACCTGCAAAGCAAGAAGTCTCCAATCAGAAAACCAGGTCAAGGCAGGCTAGCACAAAGCAAACAGTTTGACAGTTTTATTCCAGCAGGAACACTGGGCCATGGTGCCCTGTGAGAACAGGGAGAACAAGTGCCCATTTGCCCCACAGCCCGCAGAGAGGGAAACAAACAATGCTTTCCCCATCCAATGGGCACGGGGACAAAATCAGAAATCACTCTTTAATTCTGGAGAACCAATGTTTCCAGTAATGTTCCCCCACAAAGTTGCTCAGGATGTGAGCAAAATACTCCTGACCGTCTGGAAGAACAGCCCAGTATAGCCTTGTGGAAGTTGCCCATTACACATTGCATAGTTGCCTGTTAGCTCCTGACAACACAACTCAGCTCCTCAGCACCCGGCCTCACCTCCCTATGCGTCCTCCCCTGCAGCAGGAGCATCTCCGCCTTTCGTGTTTCGAGTATAGATCACTTGGGCCCGGTGCTTGGACACCAGTTTGATCAACCCTATGAAAAAACAAAATTGTGTCAGTGTGCATGTACTAATGGATGCCAGGGATGTTGATGTCCCTCCTAGAGAGGCAGGGCAATGTACAAAAGGAAATAATAGGGGGTAGCAGCTTGTGCAAGTCTTTTGTTCCCATCTGGCTGCAGTTACATCATAGCCCATCCTTCTGGCAACGTTTTTCTTAGTACAGCGATACCTTTATGTAGCAGAACTGCTGCTCCATACTTAGGAGCACTTCTGAAATGTGCAGTGGCTCCCCAAAAACAATTTACGCGTGGAGCATTTCAGATGCTGCGGGAAAGCTGCTGGGCAAGCAAGGAAAACCAGACAGACAATTCAAGCAGCTTTCTGGCTTCTTCCAGTCCCGAGTGCTCACCTTTGCTGAGCAGCTCCTGGAGGGCAGCCCGAGCCAGGGAGCCTCGAATCTTCAGCCTTTCTGAGACAACTGCAGGTGTGATGAGCTTGTAGTTGGGCACTTCTTTGCACAGTTTGTCATAGGTGGCCTTGTCAAACAGGACAAGGTTGTTCAACTTGTCTCTCACTTTCCCCTTGGACCACTTCTACTTGAAAAGAGAGAAAAAACAACATCCCCCTAAGACATCTTGTTAGCAAGAACAAAAGATCGGATGCTCCGAGAACTGCACCATCAAATGTCTCCGTATCACATCCCAAACTAAAAGACTAGTGAGATGCACAAAATCGCCTTTATAAATGAACGTGTTGTAGGTAACACCTGCAGCATTTAAAAATAAAAGGACTAAAACCTTCTGTTACAGATAACACCTGAAGTATTTAAAAACAAAAGGACTAAAGCCTTCGGGTTTAACACTATTATGTACAATTTGCTGGCAGATGAAGAGCTGGCTCCTTTAACAAGATGCCCGCCCCGCCTTCAGGCCGCTCTCGGGGCCCGGCCACGCTGCACACGCCAGGCCCGGGGATCCCGCCGCGCCCCAAGCCCTCAGTCCCGCCGGTTCCCACCTTCTTCTTGGCTTTGCCGCCGGACTTGTTGACCGGGTCCTTGTCTTTCTTGGCGGACTTGCCCGCGTCCTTCTTCTTCTTGTCGTCTTTGGGCGGCTGCGAGAGGGTGAGAAGGAGGGGGGTGAGCGGCGGGGCGCGGGGCCGCCGCCCCCGGACACCCAGCAGGGCTTCCTGCCCCGCTCAGGGAGCCGCCAGCGTCTCTCGGGGGCCCCGGCCCGGCTCGCCGCCCGCCTCCCGGCCCGGCTCCACTCACCATGATGCGGCCGCGGCTGCTCCGCAAGATGTCGGCGAGAAAGGAAGAGCCCGGCGTGGGGCGGGGGCGGGCCCCGCATGGGCGCGGCGTCACTGCCGGGGCGGGGCCGCTGCCGGGGCGCTGCGCGATGGCGATCTTCAGCGTCTACGTGGTCAACAAGGCTGGCGGCCTCATCTACCAGTTGGACCACTACGCGCCCCGCGCCGACACCGAGAAGACGTTCAGCTTTCCGCTCGATCTCGTCCTGCGACCGCACGACGAGCGCGTCGTCGTCGCCTTCGGGCAGCGGGACGGCATCCGCGGTACGGCGGGTGGGAAGGGCCGGGTGAGAAGGGCCGGGCCAGGCGAGGCCGGGCTTATTGACTGAGTGACTGACTGAGTGACTGACTGTCCCCGCAGTGGGTCACGCCGTGCTCGCCATCAACGGCGCCGAGGTCAACGGTCGCTTCACGGCGGACGGAAAGGACGTGCTGGAGTTTCTGGGTAACCCCGCCAACTACCCAGTGTCCATCCGCTTTGGCCGCCACCGGCTCTCTTCCAACGAGAAGCTTATGCTGGCCTCCATGTTCCACTCGTGAGTCAGGGTGGGCCGTGACGGGACGGGGGTGGCACGGGCAGGGATGGTGAGGGGCGCTGAGGGGCCTGTCCCCACAGGCTGTTTGCCATCGGGTCACAGCTGTCACCTGAAGTTGGGAGCTCCGGGATCGAGATGCTGGAGACCGACACCTTCAAGTTGCACTGCTTCCAGACACTGACAGGTACCGTCGGGCCCTAGGCACCCAGCACTGCTCTGCTTTGCCAAGGCTGTCTCTGTGCTCGGCCTTCCTTACGCTCCTGGCGTTATGGCTCTAGGGATCAAATTCATGGTTCTTGCTGACCCAAGGCAGACAGGCATAGATGCTCTTCTCCGCAAAATCTATGAGATTTACTCGGACTTCGCTCTGAAGAATCCTTTCTACTCCCTGGAGATGCCAATAAGGTAAGGAAAAGCCCACTTTTAGTAACCTGGCTGCAACCCCTCATTGCTTTCCGCCTATACAGTAGCAAATGCAGACAGTCCTTAAGTAGCAGAACTGGCTGAGGGAAGGGGAAGGAAGCCACAGCACACTGCTGCAGAGAGAGGACACAGACCTGAGCTCTTTCTAGTGCTGGCTCTGCTGGGGAAGCGGGAGGTGCACTTCCTTGGCACAAACCCTGCTGTCTTACCGTATATTCAGACCTATACAAGAAGCTTTCATCTTAACTAAGGACCAAGTCAAAGCTTGACAGCAGTCATGTTGCTGTGTCATAACTTCCTGAATATCTCCTTGAAGGATGCTGAGCCAAAGGGTGCAGAGATAGCTTGTTGGCTTTGTTAACTCACTTCTGTAGGTAGAAGTCATCCCTTTTGCTTTTCTGACTGTTTCAGGTGCGAGTTGTTTGATCAGAACTTGAAGCTTGCTCTGGAGGTGGCAGAGAAAGCCGGACCCTTCGGACCTGGATCATAGAGAAAGCCTCGCCTCTTGCACAGATTCATTCCTCTGAAGAGTGGGGCCTCTCTCTTCCCTGGCTGGCCTCTCACAAAGCTCCCCTCTCCACAGCAGAGACTGCACATCCCCAAAACATGCTTCAGTATCTCCCAAAATACCGGTTTATCCCCTTTGTTGCAAAACTTAACTTAAACAGATTCCTTAGCACTGTTTACATCGGGCCACAGGGCCTTATTTTGCTGTTGCAGCTCCGCTGCACTTGGGTGA
Organism: Melanocharis versteri; assembly: GCA_013397845.1. Taxonomy (NCBI): domain Eukaryota; kingdom Metazoa; phylum Chordata; class Aves; order Passeriformes; family Melanocharitidae; genus Melanocharis; species Melanocharis versteri. Next base: position 653,166 of record VZTG01006871.1, on the reverse strand, counting down.
AGAAGGTGCAGTTCTGTGGCCTACCACAGTGAGTGCTTTTCTTTCCTGTCATAAATGTACATATGTATTTTTCCTGTATAGCTCTAACTTACAGTCTTGCATAAGGTTTCTGTATAGAAGTAATAAGTGTTTATTAATGAGGCAAATGGCTGCTTGCTTTCTTTTGGCGGGGACATTTGTGCCAGTGGCACCTCAAGAGGATACGTGGGCTTGGGTGGTTTTGCGTGCATCACTCTCCATAAGACAACCAGGGCCCTTGTGACACTGCTCCATTTTTATTTCACATGTAGAAGAAGATCATGTAATTAAGTACAAAATGTAATTCACTTCCATTTTTTAAATTAAGGCTAGCTAACTACTCTTGCAAACAAGGTACTCAGCAAAGTACCTGCATGCAGTTGAACTTGCCTCTTTCAGGACCCTAAAGCAGTAAATCCTTTTGGGGAAAAACAAGAATATTTAACAAAATCCTGGTTAAATACCTGAGTGTACTTATTGCAGGGTGCTGGGCCTGACTGCTGAGGCTGACTCAAGAGGCAGCCCGAGCCCCTGCCTGCAGCCACGAGAGACGTAACTCTTGACCAAAACCATCTCAGTCTTCACACCTTGTACTGAAAAAATACAAGCCAATGCTAGAAATGTGGGTTACCACAAAACCCAGCTGCAGAAATTGTGGGTTGGTGGTGGCTGTTGTTACAATTCCTACTGCTGGGATAGTTTTCCTGGCTGATTTGCAGAGCACTGGCTACGAGCTGCCTTGGCAGCAGCTGCCTCCCTTGCAAATCATTAACACTGCACACAGACATCGCACCAGGAGGGATCAACTCACGACAAGGAGTTTCTCTAAACGCCAAGAATTCCCTGGAAACATGCCTATTTCTAAATGCTGTGGAGAGCCTTGCCGCAGCATGTCCCTCTGTCCCGCGTGTCCACAGCAACACACTCCCTTGCTCCTAGCAACTAATGCCAGGTACAGCTAAAGCCCTGCTGCTGCCAAAGCAGGCCAGACTGCAATCATCACCATTCCCTGCTCTGCTGCTGTCGTGTGGCTGAGCACACACAGAGCTCATGCTGAAGTGACCTGGGACAGCTGTGCTTATGGCAGCTGGATGGGACGGACGCAGGCAGCAAAGGCTCGGTTCAGGGCCCCTGAGCAGCGAAGCTGAACTGATTAATGTCTCAGTTAATGGCTGAGACAAACAATAATGACAAAACTAGAGGTAAGTGCACCTGAAGCCAGTCATTTCAGATCACTTGTAGTGGGGAAGCTCAGGCTGCAGAGCCTGCTTGCTTCACTAACAGTGCTGGGAGGAAGAGGTACAGTAAAATCATTGCAAATGTAAACTAGGTGAATTATCACATCTTGAGGGAAAAAGTGATCAGTAGCAGGAACCTTGTGCCCTCTGGCACCTGACACTGGATGAGAAATTGAGACATTTTTATCTAGGTTGCAGCAATAGGTAAACACTCCTAGGCCAGTTAAACAAAAATGAGCATCATTCACGTCAGCGTGGGAACATCCTTTCCACCAAGCAGCTTATCCTCAGTCAGCCTTCTTGGAAATCCGGCCCATCTTGGTGCGGATGTTTCGTAGGAAGAAGAAAACCACCGTGCTAGCAATACAGGTGACTTCAGCTACCCAGAAGGCTGTGGCCCAGCTGTAGTGCTTGGCAATTGTACTGAAAGGCAGTCCAGCCAGGAAACCCCCAACTGTAACGAAAAACAAACAAAGTTAACAACACTTGTGCGCTCCCGTATTATCTATCAATACCTGCTTTTGCATACATAAACACTCCTCAGGCCTGGTTTGAACTTAAAGCACAACGCAAAACCTGTCGGGCACAGCAGGAAAGCATCCCTGAGGCTTCCAGCTCCATTATCTCTCTCCTTAGGTGGCTTCCCATGATCAGTAGCTTGGTACCCGGGTGCTAGACCACGCTTCATCAAGCACATGCATGGGTTTTGTTTATTTTTTGGGGAAACAGGTATTACTTACCGTTGGCCATGAGGGCCACTATGGCATGAGAGGTGCCGCACAGGTTGGCAGGGGCACTTTCGTTGGCTATGACCCCAAAAAGGGCAATTGGGCCATACGAGGAGAACCCAAACACAGCTCCCAGAGTCAGAATCCACAGCTGTCAAAGTAAGTTAAAATCAGAAACAGGATCTGTGAATCTCACCACTGTCAGTTAGCAACTATTGACAATTCTCAGATTCTATATACAGTACCAGAGAGTTTTGACATTTTCACGCTGACACCAGCTCCCCGGCCTGCAGCCAGAGGAGCTCAAGCCTGTAGAGACTCCACATCAATAAAGCCCAGCTGCATCTCCACCACTCGGTCTTGCTGGCCAGTGCAAGCTCTCCTCCCTCCCACAGTTCTGTCCCCCACACCATGTAACATATCCTGTGCTGATTTGCAAAAAACAGAACATCAAAGAGAGGAGAACAACGAGCCCGAGAAATCACAGGAAAGAACTGTGAATTAGGTTGCTTTCATAAACAACCCTGGAGCTACCAACCGAAAGCTTTTCTCAGTTTAGATGCATGGGACTGATCAGAGCATGTTTATTTGTGGGACACCTCTCTCTGATAATCTTCATGTTACTAAACTGAGAAACAAACAAAAAAACCCCACAAAAAACCCCAACAGTCTGAACTTTAGAGTTAGCTTATGCTCTAAGAAACCTATCTGGCCCAAAATTATCAGTCTCTTGTTTGCACAACAAAGGGTAAGTAACACCTCCACATTACAGCACGCTTTTAGAACTGCAAACACCATTCCAAAAAGCCCAGGAGGAAGTAAGTGCGATCTTATTTTCCAGATGTGAAACAGAAAGGAGTTAGGAAAACACTTGCCAGAAACGAAATAAGAATGCATCTGCCAGAGCAGAATCATTCTTTCTGATCTCACCCACAAGACCCCTTAAGTAGCTACATTTTACCTGATGAATAGAAGTCCTCAGAACCTTCTGTATAAAACTTAAAAGTTACATGGTTAGACTTTTTAAAGTCAATTAGTGTACTCAAATTATTACAAGAAAATGTTTCTTTTACCAAACTTACAGTAATCTCTTCTCTATGCTCTGGTTCTAAGTTCTGAGGTGCTAACCAACCTCTCAGGATAAGAGTAAGGCAGACCAGGGAAAGAAGAAACAGGCAGAGGGAGAAAAAATGCAAGCAGAAACCTCATGTTCTTTTAGGCCTGTAAGATCAGCTAGAGGTTGCAAGGCTACAGTCCAGAAGTGGTTTTCCTGAAGAAGAAGAAAAAAATGAAAGGAGTAAAGAAGATTTATTTATTTAGCAATCATAAGGGAAGATGCAAGTCTCATCTAATGCAAAACCCGGAAGGCAGGCTGCCCACAACAACAGGACAGCAGGAGCACCCCAAGCCAGGCTAAGTCAGCGCTTCTCCATAGTGCAAACAAAGAAACCCTTGGGAATGGCGAAGAAAACAATCATGCTCCCTGTCATCAAACCTCCCTGTTCCAGGGCTATCCCTATAATGAATGGCCAGCTGCTGCATGTGAATTACCTTGGGAGAGTCACCTGTGACTGTGACCCGAAAGAGAAACATGGACATGCACATCCCAGCCATCATGGAAAGCAGCAGCGCATGCCGAGGATTCCCATAGCTTGACAGGCCCACCTGTGACACAAGGAAGGAAAGCTGAGAGTCAGAAACCAGAGGGACTTCCTTTTATGCTTGTAGTGACTAACGCCATCCATAGCCCAGTCAGAAACATGGATAGCACATCAACAGCCCATCTGTTGGCACGCCTTGTTAGCGTGGTTGAAGGGCTGCCCACAGTCAAACTGTGCTAAACAAAGACTCTTAGTGATGAACGATACTTCAGTTATCAACCACTTCCACTCTGAATTTGGTTCCACATCCCACCACCGGATTTTAACGTGGTTTTTTTTTTCCAACCAGAAGACAACTATCAGCAAACAGTTCTTCAACACGAAAATCGGGAGACCACAGTAAAGCGAATGAATTAAACAGAATCAACATCTCAAACCTGACAGGCATATTGCAACCCCTAACATCAGCACACCTATGCCCAAGCATCTTCTGGAGTGTTCAGCAGCTGTGCCCATGCACATGGCAGAACTGAGTATGGGCTGGTGTCTCTGCTGTGCTCACAGGGACAGCACCCTGCCTGAGCACCTTAGTGAAGCAGCTCAGATTGCCGCTGTGTTCCCTGCCCAGCATGCTCGAGGGTGCACGTGACTTACTTTTGCTACTGCTCTATCAGAAAGGTATCCAGCAGCAATGCTTCCCACCAGGCCCCCAATCTCCAAGGCACTCATGTAGGAACTGCCTAGAACATAGATAAAGCAAAGAATGGCCCATCAGATTTGCTCAAAACAGAAAAGCTGCTGTGGGCTCCAGACCAGTCCCACTGCTGTAAGCTCACAGAGCATTTGAGCGGCTCTGCTGGACACGACCATTTGGCTCATCCCTGTTCAGGAATGCCTGTCTGTCAGTCCCAGGCAGGTCCTGGCACTGGGGTGCTTGGTGCATGCAGTAACTCCATAAATGAGTTATTTCAAAACCTATGTATATCTGAGCAGAAAACCAGGAGGTGGGCGAACACGTCCCTCAGGTGGAAGAGCCTCTACCCAGGCGAACTCTGGGCAACACCTTCCAGATTGCAGCCCCAGAGCTTAATAATGCAGTTTTGCATCTTACCCACAAGCATGGACTGTCCCCTCTCCTGGATCAGGAAGAGCTGTCCCCAATCAGTACAGCACGTTTTCACTCCAAAAACAACCAGGTAGCCGGTTGAGAGCACCCAAAGGTATGGTGAGAGCAGCAGCTCCGTCAGGGTGCTGTTGTCGTTAGAGGAACCTGTAGGAAGGTTGGGAGGAGCGTCACCACAGCCCAAACCACACCAACCGGTGGCCCAGCAGACAGATCTGCAGGCAGGATCCAAGCAGGAGAACATCCCCACACAAGGAGCTATTCACAGCTGCTGAATGGTAGTGAATGGCTCTACCGCCCCCTTGTTCTGGTGATTTCAGAATCTCTTCTGTCATTTTACCCCACATTCATTAAAGATCTGAAAAGAATAATCAAAACACTACTCCCAGTAATTTTCTGTATTGCACTTGCCAGTAAACCCTTCACAAAGGTTTTCAGAAATCCAGATTCTTTGGGAATGTTTTTAAGCTGTGCCTGTGAAAGCCATTGCACAGACCCAAACAAAGATGCTTTCAGATGCTACCTTGATTTTTGCATCAGTCTTCCAGGAACACCAACAAACTTGCTCTCCCCAGAGAATGCTCTGGGGAAAAAATATTCTTCTCTTATACAAAGAGGTCAAGTCTGGCAGCACAGGCAGCATGGGACAGCATGGAACATAGGCCGAGTTTCCACTGGCCTTTAAAATCCTACTGAAAACCTGTGTTGCAACTTTCATCTACATGTTCTGCTTTCAGAGACGCTCCACTCTCAGTGGTCTGAACAAACATTTATTAACTAGATGTCCTAGGTTAGGACAAAAACACTGAGCAGAGTCCATCATGAGCCAGGGGTCAAGAGAGCCTGAAGTGGGGTGAGGGGAGAACTGCCTGTCTGCTGCCAAAGCGGAGGAGCAGAAGGTCAGGCTTAAGGAAGCATTCCCTGCTGTTGTAGTTTTTCTATCTCCACCACCCCACCAAAACTGCATTCACAGTCTGAGCACACAAGGCTCCAAGAGAACAGGGGTGCTGGCGGCAGGAAGACATGACATATATGGGGAGAGCCAACCTTGAGCATCTCAGCAACACACAGGTGGCTGCTGGCAGGCTAAGGAGCAAGGGTAACAGAGGGCTAACAGCAGGCTTTTCCGCCCCTCTGTCACAGCCTCAGGAATCCCTACACTAGCCCCCTCCCACAAGATCACAGTGGACCTTGGTTTATACCGTTTCTACCTTCAATTACCAGAATAAAGCTGCCAAAATCAAACCCTTACCACATGCCTACCAAGCTGTGATTACAGAAACTGGGGAGGATGGGGTGTTGGTACGCTGAGAGCGACACATCTATGCCAAATACAGACAGAAGGCACTGCACCTTCTCCTGTGGCTGCCTGCTTGCATCGAAGTCACATGCTCACCTTTCTTCCCTTTCTTGGCTCCTTGTTCAATGTTGGGCAGCCCAACATCCGACGGCTCGTTTTTAATCAGGACAAGGCAAACAAAAGAGACAACCATGCAGGTGAAGCCAGAGAAGGACAAAGTCTTGCGCCAATCGTAGTTCATAGACACAAGAGCAGCAACAATGGGGCCCAAGCCTCCAGCCAAGTTCATGCTTGTAGACAGGATTGCCCACCAAGTCCCAAACTGGGAAGGCTCAAACCACTGTGCAACAAGAAAAACAGCATGAGGTGTAAGAGGGTGACAGCACACCTGAAAACCCTCCCTTGAGGCCCATGATGTGGGGTTGGGGCAATTCAGACACAGAACTCCAAAAGCAGGTAGAGGGAACACCCACACCTTGCTACTTTAGCCTTGCAGGGAACTCCAAATGTTACTCAAGTGTGAGCCGTAAGAGCTTGACAGGTGCTCACACTGTGAGCCAGCTCAAAGTTATTTCCATTTACAGACCATGAAACTGAGACGTGTGGCAGGAGAGGCAAGTTTAAGAGCACATGGTTCTGCGTACTCACTTGCTAGGAACAGCGTCCTCCTGGAGAGGTCTGCTGGCTCAGGAACTTGGACAGATATGCAGAGAATCACAGGGTAACTTTAGGACTCGCTGTTGCATTAAGTATCGGACATGATGGGCTCCACATTGCAACGAGCATTCAGAGCCAGAACCACTTGGGTGGTTCTTGTCAGCAGGAAAATGTCTGAGATCTACATTCATGAACATCTTCAGAAAACACTATGGCTGATATTTCTGTTATTTGGGCTCTTCTTTTCTATTAACTCAACTGTCCTGGACAGCCCTCTCGTCAGTTAGGGGAGGCTAGGTGCTTCGAAGAAGGGCAATGAAGTTGTTTATCTCTTCCCTACCCCGCCCCACAACTACATGCAGTACAATTATTCCTGGAGAGATCAGCACAAAGCTAACCAACCTCCCTTCCTTCTGTACTAGGGTGAAATCAATCTGTTCCTTTTAGATTGTCACAAACCCCAGGTACATACAACTTAGAGACTCATCTCACGCTGTTCCTCCATCTTATCCAGTTTTCTATCTGAACCCCCCGTGATTTGGAATTCCCAAGTTGCCCAAGTGTGCAGACGGAACTGTGCTCACTGCCCCCTGACCCACAGCAAACCCTGACTTACAGCAGCAGAGACAAGCAGACCTGTATGTCCATGCCCAAAACACCTAATTCCAACAAAGTCCGTCTCTAGCGGGCACAACTCTGCTACCAGGAGATGTTACTAATCAAACTGAGCTAGACTCAAGGCACATAGTGGCAAGGGCTACAGACTGAATCTTTGCTAGAGTAAGCAGATCCCCGTGCACAGAAACTTGTTCCACAGGCAGCAGAATGCAGATAGTGGTCTAGACTTCCTTGGCTGTGAGGGAGTGGGGAAAGCTGCAAGTCCCTCTGGATTCTGAGCAAGCATGATCTGCACAGCCCTGATGCCAGGACAGGTCAAGAGAGCAGTGGCAAGTTCCCCCACCTTTCCCAGCGCTCACCTTCCGCAGGATCTTCCCGCAGGGCGGCCAGCCCAGACCCTGGGCCAGGCCGTTGAGGAACCAGAGCCCGGCGAAGGCCATGACGGTGGAGCTCCAGGAGAAGACCACGTTGACCAAGCCCACCATGAGGAGGCCGGAGGAGAAGAGCCAGCGGGCGCTCATCTGGTCCGAAAGGACGCCGCTGATGAACTTGCTGATGGCGTAGGCTGCAGACTGGCTGCTGGTGATAAGACCTGCGGCGGGCAGAGCCCGGGGGTGCCTCAGCCCGCGGCACAGCCACCTCCGGACCGGCAAGGCGGCGGGGCGCGGGACCGACACTCACCCAGGTCGTCCTTCCCCAGCGGCACCTCGGCCATGACGGCGGGCATGACGAACGAGAAGGTTTTGCGGTTGAAGTAATAGAGCGTGTACCCCACGAACATGGCCGCGAAGATCACGGCCCGGTACCGCCCGTACCCGCCGGCCGCCATCGCGCCGCGCTCCCCGCACCGGCCGGAGCGCACGCNCCCGGCCCGGCCCCCGGCACACGCGGCACGGCTCTGCACAGCCCGTCAGGAAGTGTCGTTTTTATTTTTGGTTGACGAGGCCAGAATGGAGAACAATGTCAGATGCACATTCGCAGCCGTCGGGCCCCACTCGTGTGTGTTGCAGCAGCAGGGACGGTCCGAGGAGGCAGGAGGTCACGGCCGGGGACAGGGAAGGTCACACGATTTAAGTTGGTCCAAGTGCACAAAATACCGAGGAAGGAGGGCAGTTGCCATTAGACTTTCCAGGTTTGGTTGTTTGATCCGTATCACTGTCCTTGTGACTGACTACAGGATGTGCCAACACGGCCCATCTTTCCCTGTCCTCTGCATTCAATATTGCCTTTTCTGAACTTTTAAAACTATAAACAGAATCTTTTTATCGAGTCTCATTTCATGGTTTTTGGACTCTGCTACAGAGCACAGACAGTTCTAACAAACAGCCTATGGAAAACAGACACAGTCATATCTCAAAGCACAGATCATCTGCCTTCCCAATTCTGTTCCACCTTCCCATGAATCCAAGTATTAATACACCTCCCACCAGTTGAAATAACACATTTGCTCTAAGTCAGGGCCTCATATGCAAAGACAACAGCACTTCAGGTCTGTAACCTTCTGCAATCATGTTCACAAGAGGTGGGGCACAGAGTTTATGTTCCAAGTTACTCCCTAAACCTTAAGATGTTTCTTTACTGCTTTCTCCCCACAGGAAAGTCACTTTGGTGACTTCTGTACTGAAACAGAGACAATTCTTGGTGGGCACTCTGCCACACATAATAAAAGAAAAACGAAAACCAATTCACTAAGTTAGTAGAGGCAAAATCCGCAGAAAGAACAAAAAAAAAATTTACATCTCTATCCCATTGTGTTGTCAGACTCTTGTTGTGTTCCATTTACATCATGACTAACCAGGTCCATAAGAAAAACAAGAAAGTAACTATGAAATAAATAGATGCTGACACTTGTGGAATTTCAGGGTGTTACAATTCATCATTTTTCCTGCTTTCTCCTCCAGCTTCTGCCTTCTCTTTTTGGGACCCTGTGTAATGAAGCAAACTCAGTTTCACACTGCAGTGGTTTTCAGTCTGCAAAGCAGCACTGAGAATCTCTGACATTCGCAAAATTTGCCACAAAACTTGCAGTCTATGGCACAGAGATTTTGGGGGTTAATACTCAGCTCCATGGAGCTGAAGACATGAACTCTGCCCCTGTGAACAGTGCTGCCCTGGCAGCAGGAGCAGCACAGCAGCTCTCAAGCAGAGCCAGTCTCACAGCCATGGGACTGGCTGCAAACTGCAGGGACAGGGGCACAAAGCAGCAGTGGTGCATAAGAATTCCACTCTGAACAACAAAAACATAGGAAGAGCAAGGAATCAAAATTTGTCTTCCTGTTTGCAGAATTAACAATGGATCAGCAGTCAGGGGTTCTACCATCACACTACCTCTTACAGCTAAAAATCTGCAAAGAAGTCCCCAGACACCTTGCACTTGCAGCTCCCATGTTCCAGATCATTAGCAAAACATTTACCCACCAGAGTCTGATCCAGGCTTATCATCTATTGCTGCTTTCTCAGCTGTAGGAGGTTCCTTGGCTGGATCAATATCCTCCGGTTTGTCTATGTTTAAAGCAGAAAGAAACAAAAGTCAAGGGAGAACACACAGGAGACAAGGTGCAAAGAGATTAGGTGAGTAAATCTGAGGTTAAAACAGCCAGCTGTGGTGCCTCAGCAGGACTGTAATAGTTCACTCTCACAGTTCACTCTCTACAACACTCAAGAGAAGCATCACAAAACTGCTCCGTATTCCCAAGTGCCAGGCTTTATGTCCCCAGAAGCCCTGGAGACTGACTGGTTGCACAGGCAGGTAACCTTTGGAGCTGTGACTATGAGCAGGACCCCTTGCTCAGACCAGAGGAACCAGCAGGAATCACGACAAACAGCACTCCAGATTTAAAAGGACCAGGGCACTTGGGACCTGAGGATCTTAGAAAGTTCAAAAAACTGTAAGTCCTAGTGCTCCAAGAGATTTTTTTTTCCTGGGGTCCATCTCAGCCACAAACCTTTCTCATCAACAATTCATTCTACTTATTGATCTAGGACAGGACCTTGAGTATTTGGCTCTGTACACTGAAGTGCAGTCAATGGCTTATCTTTCCTAGAAGTCAACAAGCCAGCAAGACAGGTACTGACTATCCTGGGAAATTTATAATTTCTGTTTCTTCACAAAAAACTCAAACAAATGGTGGGGGGAAAAGGACACTGCAATACATAGATTTTCCTAGCTGTCTTTGAAAATTAGGAGCAAACTCACTTAATCTCACAGTTAACTATTGTCCTTCCTTCTTTAGCTCCCTTTCAATCAGGAGAAACACCATGCGTTACATGTGGTTATTATATAACAGGGAGTTACATACATGCTCCCAGCCTGCGACTTACCTTCTTGTTTCCCCTCCGTGGGAGGGATAGTATTCTCAGTCTCAGGGGCTGCTGTAGTATTCTTGCCTGAATCAGTTTTTGTGGCGTTCTTCTCCCTCTTGGGTTTGGGTTTTGCAAACTTGGCTTTATTCAGGAGATACTGCACTTCCCTGTCCAGGGCTGCTATCTTGAACTCGATATCTTTAGAGAGCAGCACAGGTTTCTCAGTAGGAGTGAGCTTGTTCTGTTCAGCCAGTGTCTCATTTTTCCAAATCTGTGGGATGCAAGGGAAGAGGTGCTTTTGGAATGCTTCTGGGTTCCAGGAACTGCTGTATATCACAGTATCTCAAAGTCACTGCCCCTGGCTATTCTGCTTTACTCAGGACAGCTCGCCTCTGTGCTACATTCCTACCAACCTCTGTTACCCAGACACAGGACAAAGAGAAACAAAACCTAGTGCCTGCCTTTAAAAACCAAGTGCAGTCAGATCATTGGGCTCCACCCCCACCCCAGAGACAATTCCACATGCAACACAGGAACCACAATTCCCCCCAGACACGATGGGGTCAGGTTGGGCATTAGGAAACACTGAAACACACAAAACGTTTGCTGGTGGCATGAAAACAAAACATGCGCATTCTACTCCATGACCTTGAGTGAAAATATAGGGCAGGAAACATAACCTGAACTCCCACCCCACCTTCCCCCAGCATCACCCCATCCTTTAGTACCGTTGTTTCATTGATGGCTTTTTCCAGTGTACTCAGTTCCACTTCTGTGAATATCTGGTCAGACTCTGGAATCATTCGGGCTCCCCTTGTAGATAAGAAAGCTTATTTTTGTTAAACCAAGCAGACTGCACCTTGGCAACTCTGTGGTTACAGCTCCAGTAATACAAAAGCATCACAACAACCACACTGGACCCCTCCTGCCCCCCATTTTGGACAGAGCTCACATGCGCCTGTTCACAGGTCCTGTAGAACAGGACACCAGGGAGCAGGGTGCTGCTCACCTTTTCTCAGGAAGTGCCACTGACTTTCAGACCACGTTTGCTCTGGTCTCATTCTGCTGGCAGCTCCTACGTGACCAGTTGCATGACATTCCTTCCCAAAAGCCTGCCCTTACCTGAGAAAGATGGTGGAGTGATTGAGCAGACTTTCCAGAGCAGCCAGGCGTTCTGGCCACTTTCTCCTTTCCTCAACACGGAAGAAAAGGTTCCTACAAAGCTTTTTCAGCTCTGAAAGCTTGTCTTTCAGCTCCTGAAAATGGGGGAGAGGAGAAAGGAGATAGTTAGTTTGACTACTGTCTAACATCAGCAACTTCAGAAGTTACAACTGCATTTGTTGTTCACTCTATCAAAGACACCATTTCAGTGCAGTAGAAAGAGCCGCATGACTAAGCTTTCAGTGGAATCAACAGGTTCCTGCTGAAGCTCTTGTAGAGACATCCATGGCTGGGACAACTTCTTATTTTGTTCTGTGCATAATGCACTGAGGAAGCAAGCAACTCTCAAGAACCAGACTACCAAGGCTCTGTCAGCCTCTCTGGTCATTTCCATATCAGTGACAGCTGACTGGTACCCTGACTGCACACAGCAATACCTTTGTTGCAGCTGCATAGCCCTCCTCCTCCATCCAACTGGAAGCCTCACTAAGCTTTTTGGAAATTTCTTCTCTCTGCTCCTCTGTTGAGACAAACTGATACTCCTCTTGGTAAAGCTTGTCCTAAAAAAACAGAGCAAGCACTCTGGTCAAACACCACTGAGCCTGGAAGCGTAAAACAACCAGAGCACTCACTTTGCAACTGGGCTGGGGTGCTGCCTGCACCCTCCCAAATCTGAGCTCTGCCCTTAGCATTGCCAGGAGCACAATGGTACTACACCAGGTACAGATACACCCACATCCCATGATGGTAATGCTGCAACAGTCAATATTTCACACACACTTAACACTAGCTGCTTCTTCTGCACAACAGTTCCTGAGAAGCTGTAGCTCTTTACAGTCTGGGGGCAATTGTTTAATGTGTTAGACATGCTGAAGGGAAGGTTCATTTTGTATTGAGGAAACATGGGCCTGGGAAGCCTAATAGCATTAGAAAAAGTGACTGAAAGACAAAACCTGGGCTCTTCAAATTAGCTTCCCCCAGCTCAAACAACTCCCCTGCACTCAGATCAGCCAAAAGCTGTGCAAAACACTTCTACTGCTCTCCCGGAATTCTCATTTCTTTATATCCCTCTCTTACCTGGGTCTCAAAGATGAATGACTCCAAGCTGTTGGCTGATTTTTCTCTTTCCTGTTTCTCTAGATCTCTGATCGTCAAGTCTTGGAGTCTAACATGCAAAGAGGACAGAAATCAAAGGTAGCAAGTGCCTTTGTTGAGCAGCACGTCACACACACCAGCTCCTGAGGTCAGCAGCGCTCTATGTGAGCCATCACCATTCCAAAGCAATTCACTTCCTTCATCTAGAGTTCTAACTTCCCAGAGCCATTTCAAACCTACTTTTTCATCGAGCTCTTCAGTTCATCTTCCAGCAGGTCAGGCACATCGTTTACATCCAGTTCCATGGTGATCTCCTGGACAAGCTTCTGCTTCTTGGGTGCTTTGATCTTCTCTTCCTCTGTTTTGGTAGCTGTGCTGTCACTGGAACTTTTGGATGGTTCTTCCTCTTTCGCAGTTTCTCTGTTTTCTTTGGGACTCTGTAACACAAAGTACATTCTTAAGCAAGGGAACAGATTTTCAGATTCTGCAATTTTTTTCAAAGGCAGGGCACTTCAGAGAAGGGAGAATTCTACTGAGGAAATGCCATTTCTTGGGTACTAAAGCCAGTCCCATTCCTTCTATCTGATGCTCACCTGAGGCTCCAATTTCTCGCCTTCTTTCTTTTTTTGTGATTCTACTTTTGGAGAGGCAGTTTCTGCTTGACCTGAAGACTGCTGTTTCTCTTGTCCCTGCTCTTCACCAGTATCTACAGTGCTGCTTTTCTGGTCTTGTTTCTCCCCGTGCTCTTCTTTCCCTGTTTCTGCAAGGCTCTCTTCCTCTTCCTGGTCATCACAAGCAATTAAAGGGGAAAGCAAAACAGTGTTTTAAATGTAGAAATTCCACGCAATGTTTCACAGAACAGGTAATTCTACATAATTGCCACAGCAAGACAAAAGGGCTTCCTTCCAGTAGCAGTCACCCTGGGGCTCACCTGAACTGAGTCTGTCAGGTTCTCTCCAGTCTCTGGTGTAGGGCCACCACCCCCAAACAGGCTTGAGATGGTGTTTCCAAGTTCTGTTGATGTGAGACAAAAAATTTAGAATGTTACGTATCTAGAGGAAGAAAGTTATCTTCAGCTCTCAGTCCTTCCCCTCACAACTACAATGATCACCAAGGGGCTCTCTTGGTGGTGTAGGTGAGCTTCACACACTCCAGACTCATACTTCTCCAACCTCCCTCCATGTCCTTGTGTGCACAGACAGCCACACATACAGTCAGACTGTGTGACTTCCACACCCCAAACCCAGAGAAACACACTTGTAGTTATCTCAGCCACTACAAAACAGATAACAAAACAGTCAGTGTGAATATCAAAGTTTAGAATTTACTTGTCAGTGTTGACTCCTCCTCCAGCTTGTCTTCCACCAAGGTCTCAAACACAGATTCCACCTTGGAAACAGAAGCGCAGGATTAGTTTTAAGCAGGGACCAGAGAGGGGGACAGAACTGAAAAATACACCAGCTGACAACTGTCCCAATGGGTGGTGCTTACCCGGTCAAGACTCAGTACACCACTCTCATCCATGTTGAAGTGTGCTTTGATGCCTTTGGATTCATAGTCTGAGTGCTTCTTGAAACTGTCCCCAACTCCCTTTAGCCTCACAGTAGTGAGATTGAGAGAACCAAAAACTCTGATGACACAGAGACAAAAGCAGAGACAACTCAGGATAATAGTGCTGCAGAATAGCCAATCCCTGCTCATGCTCATGCTGGTGGCGATGGACAACTGCAAAAAGCAGGAACTGGCAGGGCTCGGTTTGCTAAAGGACATGCAGCTCAGAGAACATATGTGCCAGTGCCAGTCAGACACACTGGCAATACATTTCCAGCCAGGCAAGTTGCATTGCCACAGAGCTGCTGGCTCGGGTGCTGGGCTCAACTCACCGCAGGTCATCCTGGCTCAGGAATGTCAGATCTCCATAGTTTACATAGAACTCAAAGTCATCTGTGTAGCGGTTGAAAGTGATTACTTTGCGCTGGGGATAGGGCGCCATGCGCTGGAACAAAATCCTCTTGTTATGCTTTAAACTCCTGGATTTATCATCCTCCTCAACTTCACGAGTAAACTCCACCTGCATCACAAACAGAAAACAAGACTCAGCAACTGCAAACTGTGGCATCTTACATCAGCAGTGTTCGGCTGGTCTGCCTCATGCAAAAGTTGGGGGGCAGGCAAATATTCCTCAACTGATATTTGCGTATGCCTGGTGCCTTGGATACTGCATTTCTATTATACAGAAGACTTCCTTCTGCTTTCTCTATTAGATTGACAGAAAGACCTTCAGAGCCTCCATACTCAAAGGAAGCGGACCGGTTCCAACCTGGATTGTTCCTCCCAGCACAGCCCCATACCTTGCACAAGAGAAGGAAAGCCAAAGGTTACCTGGATAGGAAACACAGCAGCATCCCGAACAACGAAGGGCTTCACCTTAAAGGCTTTGCTCAGAGCAGCTGCCTGGTAAACTGCACCCATAGCAGCAGCCTCATCAGCATTGATATTCTTGCCCAGCTCTTCTCTATGAAGGGAAAAGCAACAGACATGAAGTTTGCAGCCTCTACATAAACAGCAGCTTGTCAATGGGAGACAGACTAGAAGGGGGCCTCACATACTCACTTGCCCACAGCTTTCAGCAAAACCTCCTGCACTTTGGGGACCCGTGTGGCACCGCCAACTAGAATCACCTGGTCAATTCCATCCTAGGGATTGGAAACAGTCACCTTGTCTTAAGAAAGCAATTTTGGAAAGCTAAGTCCAGGGCTTCTTTACGCTCCTTCCCCGGTCACCACGTGCTGACATGGTGCTCTGAGAACACCCACACTACACCCTGCTGTCCCCGTGCAGGCCAGCACCCAACAGATCTCAGATGGACATCAGCCGTGACAACAACGAGGCACCTGGGATCAGGTCTGTGAAACAGTGACAATGTGACCGTGGCTTCAAGCCACCTGAAACATGGGGCTTGATTCAAAATTAGACAAACTATAGTTCAATGCCAGAGGAGACAGTGACCCCAAGAGCCAGCTGGACCAGAACAGACAGAAATCCACACTCTAAGAGGGAACTCAGTGTCTTGCGTTGAATATCAGAGCCCAAAGGTGCTCAAGAGAGTCGTGGCACCCTGGAAAGTGAGCTTTTAACCCCGCAGTGACTCCCTCAGGTTTGGTCCAACTGCAGCCCACAACATGGCTCCCTTTAGGGAGTGTGCAAAGGAGAAGCCCAAACACTAATAATTCTGTTTCCAGACTCATTCAGTTAAAACTTCAGGAGTGAGACCAGAACCAGTATCCAAGACAAAAAGAGGAAACATCATAATTTCAAACCTACAGCACAAGAATAAAGTGTTTTAAGAGAAAGTAGCCCCTCCTCCAAGTCCTTAATTTCTGGTGGATAGTGCAGGGGAAGTGTGACACATTCCTGCTTGACATTGCAGCAGGCAAACTCTCTGTAGCACCAACATCACTGTCACAATAGCAGGCATCTACCTCCCAATGGTCCTGATAATACAACCACTGATGCCTCAATCATGATGTGACAGCAGCTCCACACACAGAAGCTTCAGGCTTGGTAATGCATTTTCTTAAACACACCATGTTCATCTCTGCGCTACTCAGAGCCTGCTGCACGGGTCCTGGGACACGCTTGAACAAGTCAGAGCACAAATCCTCAAATTCTTGTCTTGAGACCTTGGCTTTGAAGTCTATGTCATCCAGTAGTCCCTCAATCTGTCCAGAAGAAAAAACAGCCAGAATGAAGTTAATTGTGGAGCATTCTCCAAGCAAAATCTTTGCCCAGTGTGCAAAAAGTTCTGGCTTTTGTAACACACAACAGACCTGACCACACTCATCTGAACCCTACCATTGCTAAGGTGATGAGAGGATGGAACATGGGAGTAACGGACAGCTTCTCTCAGTGAAAGTTTATTTAACATACTTGACACGAATACCTCTTCTTCAATCCACTCAATCACCGGTGCTACCAAGCGGGCACAAGCTGAGAGGGACCACCGGGAGCGATGCTCCTCAGCAGGCCTGCCCTGCAGAGGGACAGCGTTCCCTTACACCAGTCTTCAACCCACCCCACACTTAGCCCAAAAAAGCAGGAACCCCCAGCAGAAGGTCAGACCTGCGCCATGTGGTCAGCATTCGCACTCAGCACAGTTTTCAGGCGGTTGGCCTCCTTCAGCAGCTTGGCCATGGCCCGAGGATTCTTCCGGACATCTTTTGAAGGGTGCTGCTCATTAAAGAGTTTTGCCAAGTAGTCCCGGAGACGAAGCTCCATCTCTAAACCTCCAAGAGTACGGTCAAACCTGAGTAAAAGAATGAACAGAGGTGTAATAACTGAAACCAAGCTGAAATACAAACAAATTTCATGTATTATTTCACAAATATGCAGAGCAGCAAGTGGTCAAAAGTAGCAACAGTATTATCAGCTGTGGTGACTCTGAAAGAACAATGGTTGTCCGAAAGAAAGAAAGAAAGAAAGAAAGAAAGAAAGAAAGAAAGAAAGGAGATTCACCACCACAACAGCCTTTCAACAGGAAATTTCATTATAGCTTAGGTAAATGCCTTATTGCCAAGCATGTCAAACAGCTGAGAAGCCAAAGGACAACTGTATCAGGTGCCATGTATTTTCTTGAAAACAGCAATATAAATGCTTTGGAGTTAAAATTGCTGGGCTGGGTATGCACAGCACTCTCCTCTTTATTTGGCAATGCATTAAGCATACTGCATTTTCATTCCCCTCTAGAAGTATATTCCCCTTTTTCCAACTGACATACTTTATAAGATTACATGAAATGGAATAGGCTTACATGGCTTGAGGCTATCAAAAAGCAAGCCTAAAGCAAACTAAGTACACTGGTTCCCTCCTGGGCTCCTGGAAGTTCTCAGTTACCTTCTACACAAGACAGCAACACCAAAATTATTCCCAATTGGAGCCTTTGTGCTCCAAATGTTTCCCCCTCAGCCATCCAAATTACTGTTCTGAAGCCTCACTGCAAAATTCTACATGATGAAGAGACTATGAAACAAATTGTTTCTTTCCTGAGACCTGTGGGGTTTGTGCAACTTGTGTGGAATTCTTACCCAATGCCTTGGATCTGCAATTGAGGCTGGGTTCCCGAGTCCTTAGTTTTCACTGTCTGATACGTAACAATAGTACAAAGAGTGCTTCCTGCTCCCATGTCGTAAAACATGATATTCTGAAAAGAAAAGCTGGGACAGTGAAGCAGAAACACCTGGGTATCCCCCACGAATAAGGAAAGAACCCTTTCAGCGTGATACAGGCCACAACTATCCACTCCCTGGACTGACTTTATACCCTAAGGGCAGGACTCATACTTTGACCAAACACAGGAGATATTCAGGGTCATGTCTGACAGAAGGTGACAAGAAAACATCTAATCTATTTCACAGCTGAAAACTCAAAGTTTTGCTCTTTCTTCAGCCTCAGGAAAATCAAGTACTTCTGAGTCGGTATTCCAATACTTCAAGTAATCGCCGCTGTTATTTCCCCCAGTTGATGGGCAAGGAACGAATACAGGTTTACAAAATGGGAACTCCCAGCACCTGCCCACACTCCAGAAGCTTTCAGGCTTCACCATACATGCACACAGGGCTTAATCTCTTTGTCTTGTTGATGAACACATGAAAACAGAGGAGACTGCTTGATCAGCAGAGCCCACTTTCTCCCCTGCATGCAGGTAACTTGGCAGGACTCCCACATCTCCCAAATGCACCTACCTGTGCCGTGGCATTGATGTCTTTCCTCCTAAAAACCCCATAGTTCAATGCTACAGCCGTGTTGTCGTTGATCAGCTGCAGCACCTTGAGGTCGGCCATGCGGGCGGCGTGCAGAACTGCTCTCCTCTCGGCTTGGTTGAAGTAGGCAGGAACTGTGATCACTGCATCTTTGATGGGCTGCTCTGAAACAGTTGCAGAGAACTCTGCATCAGTGTAGCCACATGCAAAGACTTGTTGAGATGGAGTGACAGCAGCAAACCCAGAGGACCCAAGGTGAAGACTCACACAGAACGCAATCCTGCAGCAGCAGCCAGGATCCCTAGGGACGAACCTCTGTACCCTGCTGAAACCAGGCAGACCTGGCATAGTCATACAAAGCCACAAGTCTACTGACCTCTCTTTCACATGTCAGGATACTCTCAAATGCTCTGGGTAGCCTTCCATTGCAACAAATACTATCTTCATGGAGCCTTACATTGTCACTGGATCGTATTCACTCTCCAATAAAAAATCTTTAGACTGGCTGTAGTGTCACTGGCCGCATGAATTTTAATTTATCCAGTAATTTATCCACTTTTCATTACTATGGCATTTCATTAGCAACACAGCATGAAATACGTATGACAGCCTCTTCTCTGTTAGCAAATTTTACAGCAAAGTGCCATTTTTGCTCTTTTAGTTCAGCTCCAACAGCAAGTCTCCATCCAGAACAGCTACAGCACAGCCTCCACAGAGCCACTTCCACTCTCCCCTGCAGCCATCTCCCATGTGCCTCCACTCTGACCACACGTGTGAGAAAGAAAACACTTCACTTTTCTCCAGAGACTGCCTGTAAGGCTCCTTCACTGCAAGGCTAGGTGATAAATGGGGTGTCTGCCCCCAAGAGTAGGAAAACTTCTACCTAAAACTAAAATCCCAAACTTACATCATATTAGAAACAAATGATAACTGGATAGCTGCTAAGTCTTCCTTACAGCCTACAGCTGAAAAGAACCAACATCCTGTTTCTAAAAACCCTGGGTCTTTGAATGCTTTCAGTCTCTACTCAAATCCTATAATGTACAAACACATACACACACAGACGAGAAAAAGCTAAATCCTTCCAACCTGCAAATTCCTCAGCCAGACCACGTGAATAGTTCAGGACCATCCCCAGCATCTCCTCGGGAGAATACTGCATCGTTCTACAATGGGAAAGAAAATGATGGCATCAACAGTGAGCTGCAGAAGCCTTGCAGCTAAAGTCCCTCCCACAAAGAACCTAAAAGCAGCCACTTACGGGGACAACTTGAAGATAACAGTCTGTCTCGTCTCATCCTTTACCAGCTCATGCTCTGGGAATCGGGACCGGTACAGCGCCACGTGGGGATTATCGATCCGCTTACCCAGCAGATCCTGGAAGTATCGGAATGCCACCTTGGGCGTCCTTATGGACTGCAGAAAAAAAACCCCACATCACCCATTTGCATTCCTTCAGTTACACTGTTCTCAAACCAACCCCTCCCAGACTATGTGGGGAACAACTCTTTTTATAGAAGTAGGAGCACACAGCCACTACACAGAGCCAATAACACATCAAGGAGATGAGAAGCACAGGACAACAATAAAACACTGGCTCGGACATTTAACACAATGTAGGATACATGTATTCTGCGAACAGGAACTCTTACCATCCCCAGTGCACTATCACCAAAGAGACGCTCGTTCTCCTTCAAGGAAACAGCCACTGGTGTTTTCCTTCGTGACTCCCTGAGGAGAGAGAGAGAGGAATAAACCAGTTGAAACAGGTGAATATTCCAGTCTCCAGTGAGGAAGGATGTTGTTCCCACTCCAGGACTAAGAGAAGGTGCTTGGATACCTGCTGTGGAGAGGGGGGCCAGCCTCTGCTCAGCTGAGGGGCTACCAGAGAAGCCTCCACACCCCCTTCAGTGCTTTGATGAGACTATTTTTGCTTTCTTCAATCCATAAGCAAGGCAAGACAGTTCCCTCATTCTATCAATGACTGCCAAATTTCAGGGAGGTGGGTGAGAAATCTCCTTGTTATCTCCAAACTCCCAGAAACTGAGAACGCTCCTGATCATATGTACTCTCTCACCTGCAGATTCTTCACTCAGTGGCTTGAGGATGGGCTGCAGCAGCAGCTGAATGCAATATAAAATTTACATGCATTACAGGTGTGGGCTTTGAACAGCTGCAGCAAAACAAACCTGGCTCTGGACTCCCTTGTGGGGAGCTAAGAATCAGGGGACAGGTGGGAACTAGGTGCCCTTTTGGGTTTGCATCACAACGTGTCCTTAACCACGTGGGCTTTCAGCACTCGCTCGAAAGGTACCCAAAGCACACCCAAACACCCCAATATGAGTTGACAAACTGCCCTGGACGATGCCCGGCAGCTGCCCACCTGGGGCAAGAGTGAGTCACACGCGTGCGTGGGAGCATGAGAGCCTTCCTCTGGCAGCAGAGAGACAGGGATGGCCGAGTCCCGGCCACCGTCTTTCCTGCCCGCTGCCGGAGCTGGTGGGGGGACAGCCGCGGCAGGACAGACCAGATGCCCCCCGGCACCAGTCCCGCGGCACTCGGCGCGCTGGAACAGCCACTCACTTGTTCAGGACGATCTCCATGGGCACCCCAGGCTTCACGATGGCAATCTTCATCGATTCGCTGCCCACGTCCACCGACATCACCGCCACCGGCTCTGGAAACAAACCTCCGGTGAGAACCTGCTGCCGGTGCGGGCGGCCAAGACAAGATCGTGCCCGGACAGGGCGCTGGGGTGGCACTTAAGCACCGGCCGCTCCTCCCCGCCGGCGTCGCGGCCCA
>VZTG01006871.1:600476-630650 GCA_013397845.1 Melanocharis versteri | reverse complement strand
CCCGGCCCCCCCCCCCCGCCGGCGTCGCGGCCCAGGCTGGGAGAGCCCGGGGAGCCGCCGCCTCCCCGCACCGCCCCGCACGTACCTGCGGCGGGCAGGAGGCAGAGGAGAAGCAGCCAGGGCAGCGCCCAGCCGGGCAACCGCGCCATGCTCGGCCCCGCCCGGCTGGCCTCGGCTGGGTTCAGCTCAGCGGGACTCGGCCCGGCTCGGTCCTGCTGGACTCCGCTGGGATCGGCTCGGCTCGGCTGGACTCGGCTCGGNCGGCCCGGCTCGGGTGGACTCAGCCCGGCCCCCGCAGCCGCGGCCCCCGCCCCTTCCATTGGCCCCTTCCATTGGCCCCTCCCCGGCCCGATGTTCTGGTTGCTTTCCACTGGTGCTTCTCGCACCTTCCTGTGGCCTACACAACGTCTTATGCACGATGCCGTGCCCCTCAGCTCACTCCCAGTAAGCTCAAGGGGCCCCAGCCCCTGCCCAGTGGCCCCTGTCCGTCCCCCCGCCCAGGGGCAGACTCTGGTCTGTCTGGAACGTGCTGTCAGTTCAGAGGCCACACAGAGCCTAGTTCACAAAATGCTTTATGAGTGGGCAGTCCGCACTACAATCCGCATCTGGCCCCGGCCCAGGGGGGACGACGATCCGAAGTTACAAAAGGTTTACAAAGAGGGGTCCGAGTCCACCACAGTGGGGTGTCCTGGCCGCATGGGGCCAAGTGGCGGCACAGCGTGGCCTCACCATCTCCTTCCTTGCAACACTCTGGCAGCAACTGTCAGCATCAGCCTCAAAACTAGCACCTCCCCACGGCAGAAAGCTCAGGCCTCAGCAGGGCTTTGGCAGCTTTTTACATTTCAGCACTTTGATATTGTTCCAATAAAGCTTGCTTTTAAAAGGTCAACATTAAAAAACTTATTCCCTTGCTGGAACAGGCAATGCTCAGTTACACCCAGCTGGGCCCAATGCACGTCCACAACTTTGGTGTGCACAGCCCTTGGTATGAGGCGCAGCAGTGACCGTGGTCCCCTCAGGAGCTCCTCGCTGCTTGGGATGCTCAGAAGTCCATCCAGCTGGTGGATCTGGGGTGCACAGCATCCCCCTCAGTTCATGAACTGGGTATAGCCCTCTGCCCCAGTGACAATGACGTCCATCCAGATGCGCATGGCCTCGGCTGAGGGTGCCACCATGTAGTAGAGTCGGTCGTGGGTCTTGACACAGAAAGTGAGCGCAGGGTTGGGGCTCTGGAGGGGAGGATGGAATGAGCACTCTGGCCCCCTCTGAGCAACAGCAATCCCCTCCTTGTCCCCCCACAAAGCCCAAGCACTGGGGGCCTGCCCTTGGTGCCCTGAAGCTGGCACCATCGGGGGCCATGGACCATTCCAGGAGCATCCCTGGCACGCATTGCCCTACTACCTCCTACCTGCATGACAGAGGTCAATGCAGGAGAACGGGGATGCCCACAGGGGCTCCCGGCAGACACCACAGCAGTGGCAGTGCCTGGGTCTCACCTTTGCAGCACTGCGGAGGTGGTCATAGTAAACCTCTTCAATGGCTTGGAAGTAGATAACACCCTTCAGCTTTGTCTCATGTTTATCTGCCCAAGAGAGGGAACTGTTGTCGACCGTGGGTAATGGCATAGGGAGGGGACGCGAGGTGGCATAGGGACTCACCGACGTAGTACGAGAGGGTGCGCTTCATGCGGTCAAAGACAAACCAGCGCTTCTTCCAAGATTTGATCTTCCCGCCCATCTTGACCAGGTAGCCCTTGCACATCTTCTCTGTTAGGATGATGTGGTAGCAGGTGTCAACGTTGTGTCCTGAGGACTCGATGTGCAGCCGCAGGTTGAAATCCTCCTTGCGGATGGGGAGGTACCGTGTCAGGGGACGAGCCTGGAAAAGCAACACAGCCCTGCAAAGCCCACCAATGGTGACAAGAGCCATGTCCCCCCACTGCGAGCTGGGTGTGCCTCACTGTCCAGGCTGGGTGAGTGGGATGGCAGCCCGCCTCACACCTGTGAGAGGTGTTTCTCCCGCAGTTTGACTTCCTTCTCCACCAGCTTCTGCCGCCGCACAGTCTCATCCTGCAGTCGGCGTTCCAGCTGCTCCCGGCGCCAGCGCTCATCCTCCAGTGCCTGTTGACGCAGCTCCATTTCCCGCTCCTGCCAACAGGCACAGGCGCTCAGCCCCAAGGACTGGAGACCTGCTTGCCATCTAGCCATGGTGCTGGTGCTACCACTCACCCGGGACTCCATCAACCGCGACTTCTCCTCGTGTGCCTCCTTCAGCATCTTCTCCATCTCCTCAATCTTCCCTGTCTCCATCCCGCTGGCACTGCAAGACAGCCACAGCTGCTGCTCCAGCAGGAAGGACCTTGAGCCAGCAGCATACCAGCAGAGCAGGCTGTCCCCTGGCCACATGAGCTGGCCCCAGGCTTACCTGGAGATGTTGTCAGGTGAGCACACAGAGTTGTTGCCGATGGAGATGCTGGTCTCCATGCTGTCTGAGCTCTCCAGGCTGAGTGTGTCGTATGCATGGTCCAGCTCCTCAGCCCGGGGCCCGACACCATGGGGACGATGGTGGTGGAGGATGGAGTGGTGCACAAGCCGGGGAAAGGCAGCGGGGAAGGGGGGCTGCCCATGCAGGGCTTCCCACTGGGACTGTGCCTCAGCAGCTGCTTTCTGTTTCAGCTCTGCGAGCCGCCGTTTCTGCTCCTCAATCACCTGCCGACCTGTGCCATGGGAAGATGACAACATCAAGTTAAATGTGCCACACTCAGAGCTGCATCATGGTGGGCGAAGGGGTGGCACAGGCAGAAGACACCACAGGCACTGCTGGAGCCACAAAGGCATGGTAGGGGCAGAGGTGGGAGCTGCTGTCACAACTCTCTGGCAAGCACAGCAATCTGTCTGGGCAGGAGCAGCGGGGCACATGCGCCAGGCTGGTAGGAACAGGCTGGGCAAAGCATTAGTGGGTTAGGGATACACAGGGTTGTCCCTAAGTGGGTGTCCAGATGCACCTGGGGTCCTGGACTGGTCATGCCCCTCTTGTGTATGACAGAAGGTGCCAGCAAACAGCCATGCTGCTGCCTGTGGGCTGCTCTAGGCAGTCCAAGTCACCCCACACCTCTACCTGGTAGATCGCCTGGCTGCAAGGGCTCTGCTGGGAGCAGCTCGGCTGGAGATGGGCCATCAGGTGGAGGGGTCAGGAGGAAAGAGAGGGGGAAAAAGCAAGAGACCGTGAGAGAGGCACCGCATCCTGCCGGAGCACTGCTGCTGTTGCCACCCTCGGCCAGACTCCCTTCTCCAGTGCCCAAGTGGCAGCGGGGATAGCATCCCCCGAAGTCCCACCATCCCACAGAGCCAGGACGCAGAGCCAGAGCTCACCCTTCTGCTGCAGGGCCAGCTGACGCTTGGTCTCGATGTCCTGCAGCGTGGCCACCAGGTTGCGGGACAGGCTGCCCGCCGGGCTTGGGGGGCCCTGAGCAGGACAGCAGGTGGTCAGCTGCAAGGATGGGGATGGGGGCTGGCACCAGGCATGCGTGAGCCATGGCCAGGGTGCCTGGGTCCCCCTGGCAGCCATACCTTAGGTGAGGGGCTGCGCTCCAGCACAGAGAGGTTGAGCTGCGAGGACGAGGGGGTCCCACTCTTCATCCGAGGGGTGAGGACACCAGCACCACCCTCTGTTTTGGCACGATAGACCTGAGCATAGAGACACAGATGTGAGAAAGGCATGGGGGAACTGCAAAAGTCCCCATGAACAGATGGCTTGTCTGTCAGCAGCCTGAGCCCTGCTGACCCTCCCCAGATCCTGCTCTGTGTCAGTGCCATCCTCACAGGGATGTAGACAAGAGGAAGCAGAGACTGCCTGCCCTAGGCCACAGGTCTGCTCTGCCTTTGCCTGCTGTGGCAGCCAGAGCCCCAGCAGCACACAGGGTACACGGTCGAAAGGAACGTCCCCACATTGTCCCGTTTTGCCACAACCGGCGGCCCCAAAACCTGAGCCCTGGCAGCAGGGAGACAGGATTACCTGGAGAGCCTTGTGAGAGGAGTGAGCTTTAGCTGGAAGTGGAGGAGGGGAAGAAGGAGAGACAGAGCAAGAGGAGGTCTCAAAGCCAGCCATAACCTCCTGGTACCACTTCTCTAAATCAAGAGCTGGGAGACACGCAGGGCCTCCCAACAGCTGCTGCTCCATCTGGAGAGAAAGGCTGCGTGAGAAAGGATGAAGGACAAATGCAGCAAGAGGGACAGATGCACAGAGAAGAGGTTGGAGCATCCCTGCCTATGCCTGCACCATTCCCCCAGAACTCAACGTGCAGACCCCTGGGGATCCTGCGCATGCCCCGTCTAAGTCCCAGCAGCTGTAGGAGCTGTTTGCTGTTCAAGAGAATGTGAGAAATGATCATGCACAAAGACCCCCTGCCCTGGGGGCAGTGGAGCAGCAGGCAGGACAGCCAAGGATGTGCAGATTGTCAAGAGCCCAAGCTGCTGCTCAGCTCCATCTGCAGTTCACCCCTTCCTGTGCATCTCTATCACTCCCAGGGAGAGTGCAAGGGGCCAAAGTGGGGGGAAACAGGGCACCAACCTCTGCAGAGATGAAGCAAGAAGGGAAAGATGGAAGAGGAGGAAGAGGAGGAGCACAGCCTGAGGATGAAGGAGCCGGAGGGGTACAGCCCAGCAGGGAAGCAGCAGGGGTGTGGAGGCTGCCCAGGATACCCGAGAGTTGCTCAATGGTCACATACTAGGCAGAGAGAAGCAGATTAAACCAGGAAAAAAGCAAGGGCAAGCAGGCACAGAGGAACAAGCAGGCAGCTCCAACCCCCATAGGAGGGTTTGTTGTCCTGGGAGGAAAAGCAGTTGGTGCTGCAGCTACCCTGGTGCTGGGCACTGGGTCAGGCCTGCTCTGCATCCTTCTCGCTTGAGACAAGAGGCCAGGACTGCATCCAACAGACAAAGGGCTGCCCTCCCACTGCTGGGCACCCACTCTGCTCCCAAACCCTGCCACTACATCCTGAGCAGGCAAGAAGTGCACCCCAGCAAGGAGACTGGGCAGCTTGAGCCTCTGCTCCCCACTCAGCTGCAGCCAGACAAGTATCCTGACCCTAGAGAGATGTGGGCTCCAAGCACCAGGGCACACAAGGGAGGCCACGTGTCCGCAGCTTCCTCTGCCTGGGATGCAGCAGGCAACCCGAGGGAGCAAACCCGAGCATGCTCTGGGGCAGGTACCTCATCGGCTGTGGGAGCTACAGCAAGCAAGAAAGAGCGCTGAGCGGCAGCAGGGGCAGCAGCAGAAGCTTTAGTGTCCAGGCTGGGGCCATGTGCATTACTGCAGAACCTGAAAACGTCAGACAGCCTCATGTACTCCTAGAAATCCACGGCAAGGGAGAAGGAGAAGAGTTAGACCCGTGTGCTGGCATCATGGCACTGACTGCATAATGGGAGCAAACCTCCCTGTGCATTCATGCCCCAACACTGCCTCCCCAGCCCTGCCCTGCTGCCCATAGTGTCCCTGGTGTGCTCCAGGCCTTCAGCGCGGCTTTGCTGAGTGCCTACAAGGGACAGGGATGCCTCAGGGTCTTCCACGGTCACTGGCCACAAGTCCTCCCTAGTGCAGCAGCACTGGATGAGGCACCTCAAGCTGTGCTGAGCCAGCTTAAAATCCACTTCCTCATCCTTTCTGAATCAAACATGCTAAAGCTGGGGACTTGCTCTTATTTTGGGAAAGCCGGGCTAGCAGGACCCTACAGGATGCTGTCAGGAGGTGCCCAGCCAGATGGTAAGCAGTGGGCAAGGGGGAAGCACACGGATGCCTGTGCCCTACAGCGCTGCACCAGGATTAAAACAGAGGGCAGCAGCAGGAACCGGGATGCCCGGCGGGCTCAGGAGAGCACCTGGAATCAGGGACTGAGTGTTAATAAGCACAGCTGCCAGAGAGCTATGTGATAAATGCTCCAGCCATGCTGCTGTGGGGCTGCCCTGCTGCCTGGGGGTGACATCAGTCCACAAAAGGGGTCTCAGCCAAGGAGGGGTGAGCAAGCACATGCAACTAGTCCCTCTAGTTAGTTACCTCTTGTGCCTTGGGGTAGGAGTAGGTGGCAGGAGAAGCTAAGGAGGCAGCTGCTGCTGGCAGGGGGCTCAGGGGCTTAGTTCCCTCCAACAGCTCATAAGGTTCTGAGATGTGGAGGGTCTCCTGTTGAAGGGTAAAGATCACGTAGGCAAGGTGGGCACAGATAGCAAGATGGCAGCAGCAGGAGTCTCACTGCAGGCAGGCACAAGGGGACTCTGCCATCCTGTGCCTCTTCCCAGCAGCAGGTCAGGCAGCATCACAGCTCCTGAGGGCATCATGGTTCTGACTCCCCATTCAGAGCCACGAGTGGGGTAATGGGGCAACTCACTTCCACCTTAAAGTCCCCTGGACCAGCACCAAGACATTCCCACGCTTGCTCTCCAGCAAGGATGGGACCCTAGGCAGTGCTGTCCCATGTGCTGCTCTGTTGCATTTCCCTCCCTCCCTCCCAACCTCTGCGGTCCATGGAGAGACTTTGAGCAGTTGGAAGCACCTGGCTCTGGTCAGAAGGTGCTTGGGAACACAGGAATTGCTGCAGAGCAAAGCTGGTGGTGCACAAGGCTCGTCCTCACTGGTGACAGCAGCTTAGGAGAGCAGCTCTAAGCACCATAGCCCCTCTACCCCCTTACCTCTCGGAGAGCCGAGGACATTTTTGGGAAGCTCCTGCCACCTGTGACGAGCTGGTATCGCCTCTCCAGAGACACAAGCTTCTCCTTCTCCTGCGTGTGGAGTGACAGGTCAGAGGCAGCTGCTGGTTACCGGCACCCCATGGCTGGTCAGCCCCCAAGCTCACCCTGCCTGCCAGCAACCTGTCAAGAGCTGGCATGATCTTGTCCCCTGCCTTGAGCACCCTCAGGAGCACACGATCATGGCACTACCTTCTGCAGGAGCTGCAGGACGCTGCTCCGCTCCCTGGCCAAGCGCTCGGCCTCCTGGGCACTCTGAAGCCGAATCTGAGCAGCCTGGGCTTCCAGGGCAGCCACCCGTTCCTGCGGAGCAGGCAGCAGAGATGAGCTGGCTGCTGGTGAGCCATGGGATGCAGCCTGGCCATGCCAGACCGTGAGGCACAGCCTGGCCACACTGGACCTACCGCCCCTCCACCCCTACCTTCCTGCGGGCAATGCTCCGGTGGCACTCAGCCCGGCTCTGCAGGAGCTGCTGGCCTCGTGCCTCGCGCTCCTCTTCAAGGTGGCTCTCCCGCTCCAGCTGCTGGAACTCCAGGTCCTCAAATAGCTTGGCCTCCGTCTCCAGTGCCTCTGCCTCCTTTGAATACACAAGAACACCGTGAGTGGATCAGTCCCACTGGATGGGCACCTCCGCATCCTGCGGGCAGGTCTCCCACAGCAAAACCTCCTGCCATGCCTCCACATCCTACTGGTGCTGGCCAGGAACAAGAGCTGGTGGCCAAGCCTGCCCCCGGTGCCTGGTGTGGGCAGGCAGGCAGTTTTGCCTTCTGCTGGGCACCAGAAACATGAGAGATACTGACAGAAGTGTCTGCCATCAGAAGAAGGCAATGGAGGCACCCAGAACTGGCCAGGACAGAGCAGTCACCCCCATGAGATGAGCTCGCCACAGCCAGGGGCTTCGCCAGGCCTCAGAGACCAGCTGCCCCTGCTGAACCACATATGGGCTAAAGCCGTGCCCTGACAGGTAGCAAAACACCATGTGCCAGTGTAACCACCAACACGCAACACTGTCACCAAGCCTACAGGTGGAAAAGCCCCCACAGACAAGCACCATGCTGGACAAACTCCTGTGTGTCTTTCCAGTCTTCATGCACTGACTGCACGTGGCAGCACTCAGGTCCGGGCCTGCTGGTGCCACCCTGGCAGCCACTGCAGCATGCACCCCAAGGGGAGGTGTTTCACCCTGCTCTGTAAGCCGGGCAGCCAGTGTTCTTGTGGCACAGCGCTGATGTGGTGGCTCCTGAGGGCTCTCACACACAGAGACTGCTCCATCACCCCTCTGCCCACTATACACCAGACCCTCATCCAGCATGTGAGTGCCTGGCTGGAGCAGGCTGTTGGATGGGTTAGGAAAGTGGGCCGTTAGGTCAGCGGAGAGGCTGGGAGAGGGCCTTCCCAGCCATGGCTGGGGAAAGTCAACCAATTCCAGAAAATACCAGATAATAGGAAAAAATGCTGAGGACTAGCAGTAACATAGATCAACATCACTGTGTAAATAAACATTCTCAGGAAATAGCTGGAGGCAAACAGATGAGGATGCAGCAGTCCCCAAGACTCCCCAGCCTGCCCTCCTTTGCAGGGCAGGGTCCATGCTCGTGCCCTGCCCGGTCCCGAGGAGCTCTGCCGAGCCGGTCCCGTGGAGCTCTGCCGAGCCGGTCCCGCGCCCTGGGCCCGGGCGAGCGGCAAGCTTACCAGGACGATGGTGCCCGGTGCCAGCCGCCTCCAGCCCGGGTGCGACGCTCCCAGTGCAGCCCCGGCTGGCAGGGAAGAGCTGGCCTAAGCTGGAGCGGAGGGAGGTGGGCCATGGTCCGGGAGGGGTGGGGGGAGACACTGACCCTTCGCATCTGCTCCCGCAATTGCTCCCGCATTGACTCGGGGCACTTATCAAGGTGGCTCTTCGACTCATGGTAAAGCGCCCGGAGTTGCTCTAGCTCCTTCCTTTCAGCATCAACCTTTGCCCTTTCCTGAATCAGGGGAGAACAAGACAAAACAAAAAAAAAAGGAAAAGAAAAAGGAAAAAAAAAAAAGAAAGAAGAGAGAAAACACACTTCTCAAACGGGCGCCATGCAGAAGCTGTGAGTTAGAGAGGGGCTCAGCTGGAGACAGAGAGGGCTCAGGAGAAGAAGCATCATGGTAGCTACAGGGGGATTGAGAAATCAAGAGACACAGGAGCCAGGGCTGGGCAGTGTTAGAGGGGTTACAGCCAACCCTTGACCTCAGTTTTGCATTTCCAAAAACAAACTTGCCGGCAGCAAAAAGATCAATGCTGACAGCATGGTTAAAGTCATCCCAATCCTGTACACAGCTGCATCACACGAACCCTCTGAATAACCACTAACTGGCTTTGTTAACTACTGCCAATTAGGAACTGCAGGTCTTGAATGCAGCCTGAGGGCATGGACCACCCTCATCCATTAGAAGGAGAGGGTTGCCTGCCACGGGGCAGCAGTGAAAACAGGAGGCTGTGGTCCAGCAAGAGATGCTCAGGCTATGATGAGTCAGCAACAGAGCAGACACTTGCTCCTGGGCCTAGGATGAGGGGCCTGGCCAAAGGAACAGTAAAATGGGGCCAGCAACATGGGACTGGCATAGGGGAACCACAGGTCTGGCAGTACCATAGAGGGGCTTGGCATTAACAAATGCTTGCTGCAAGGAACCCTGTTCTCCACACAGAGATGGGACATAATGAAAAGGGCTATGAGGTGACATGCTGGCAAGGAGACAAGGCTGGCACAGGCAGGTGCCCCAGGGAGCTGTGGATTGCCTGGGGGCCCCTGGACATGCAGAGATGTCAGAGGTGATAGCAGAGTTCAGAGCAGGCACTGTTTGTGTGAGTACAGCAGATGGGTTAGGAAAGTGGGCCGTTAGGTCAGCGGAGAGGCTGGGAGAGGGCTTTCCCTGCGCTCCTCTCCTGGCTCTGCATGAGGTTGTCCCTGGCTACAGAAGATGCCTACAAAGGGCTGGAAGACCAAAACCAGAACAAAACCCCCAAATGCTGTAGGAGCACCGTTGGCAGGCACCAATGGCCGCTCAGCCAGGCCACAGGCACCCCGACAGCCCTGGCACCCACAGCCATGGGGCTGGCCAGACCCCGAGGGACGCTGATGCCGCACCATGGTGGCACAGAGCTGCTGGTGGGACCCCGGCATAGGCTGCACAAGGACAATGGCCTCAGACAGCCGGGAACCGGATCCCAGCAGCTCTCCCAACACAGAGCAGCTTGCCCAAGGCCACGCCACACTGCCTGCAAGGCTGTGGGATAGCCAGCAAACAGCAGCTGGGACAAACGTGCCACACACACAGCATCATGGGTGCCTTCAGGCAGTAACTGCACCACAGGCAACATCAGGGGGAAGAGGGCCAGGACCCCCTCCTAAATCCACCAAGTCAAACACCTATAGTGGTTTCCCAGCCACCTGCAGCAAGCTGAACACTACAGCAACAGCTGCCATCACACGTGAAGGTGCAAGAGTCTGGTGACTTGCTGCAAGATGCAGTTCCCTACCAAGGGCAGGTAACAGGGAGTGCCATGGCCTCTACTTCGGCACTGCCCACCGCAGGCAGCAGCCATCTGGAAAGCCTCACACCAGTCTCCCTGCCAGAGCAACAGGCAGCAGCCGAAATGCTTGCTGAGCATTAGCCCTGCTCTCCTCCTGCAGGGCTGCTTGACCAACCCCAGGCAGACAGACAGACAGATTCCCCCACAATGCAAACCACGGGGGCTGCTCCCCAAACCCTCTGTGGAGCCCAGCGTCTGGGGAATATGTCCGAAGTGGAATGCTGCAGCATGAGGCATTGCAGCACTGACTGTGAATGCCAGGGAGGGTATGGCACAGGTATGGCGACAATGGGAACCTGTGACTGGACTCACCTTGTCCCGCTCCTTGCGGATGCTGGTGTCCAGGCTGGAGAGCTTCTCCTGCAGCTGCTGCACTGCTTCCTGCTCCTGCCGCAGCTGCATCACCTCTGATTCCCGCTCACCCTGCAGCAGTGCCCGTTCCATCTCTGCCTGGAAAGGCAAAGCAATGTCAGCATGGCTGCTCCAGCTGCATCTAGCTCATACCCTTAGGACTGAGTGCTGACTGGTGAGGGCAGTAAGCAGCAGGGGACCCAGCAGTGTCCCCTGACCCCTCACCTCTCGCGATGTTTCCTGCAGCTGCTGCTCCAGCTCCTTGACACGACCCTTCAGCTGGTCCAGGCGTCCGAGGACACTGGCATGCTCCTCCTCCAGGCGCTGCGCCTCCTTGGCCCGGGGGCCTGTCAGCTTCTCGTGCTGTGGAGAGGGCTGATTGGCATGGCACAGTGCAGCATGGCATGGTGCAGAACAGCACCTGCTGTCCCCTTACCTCGTGGTGGGTGCTCTCAGTGCTGCTGCACTCCTCCTTCAGGTTCTCCTCATCCGACCTCTCCAGGCTCTCCCTCTGCTGCAGCTCTTCGACAGCATGGCCCAGAGCCATGACACCCCTGGGCGCCCACTGGCCAGCATCTGTGTCACCAGCCAGGAGCCTGTGCACATCACTTGGCTCTGTGCCATCTGTCTTGGTGTACTCAGCACAAAGGTTCAGGATGGTCTCCAGGCGCTGCCGCTCCTGCGGGGAAGAATGGTCAGCAAGGTACCCATCCAGCACAGGCTATGGCAGGAGCAGACAGAACCCTGTGCCAATGGTGGCCACCAGAATACGGGCCCACACGCTGGGATGGGCGGGCAACATTACAAAGCACAATGCAGCCAGCTCGACCCCACAGCAGAGCCAGGCACGCGATGTGCTGGGAGCTTGAGACAGACTAATTACAGGCAGCAGTGCCGGCTGCCGAGCGCCTCTGCTATTTCCAGGCAGTGACTCAGGCTGCCTGCGCCAGGCGTGAGTCAGGGCTGAGCAAACACGGCCCTGGCGGCTCAGCCTGCAGGACCGGCAGAGACAAACCTCACCCAGGCAGATGCCAGCTCCATAAAAACTCCATCAGCCCTAAATATAGATGCAATGGCCACAGAACCATGGCACCACCACCAGCAGATGGGCCCAGGAAGGGATGGACAAGATGTGGAGAGTTTTGCAAAGGCAGGGGCACCACCATTTTGGCCGGTAGCCCTGGGGCCATGCCAGCCCCACCAGCTTCCACAGGCTGCTGTAACTTGGGGGCTTTGTATTCCTGGAGAGCTGCTGAGCACTGGTGGCTGCTGCTGGCCATAATCCCCCGGATAAGCCAGCAGCCTGGCAGCTGTGGCAAATCCCCAAGAGGCAAAGACCAGGTTTCAAAGCAGCAAATGACAACAGGTATTTGCAAAGAGGGTGTCCCACAATCAAACGTGTCCCCTCCCAGCCCCAAGGCTCACCAGGCGCTCCATCTCCTGCTCCCGAACCCGCTCCTGCCGCTGCCGCCGGTGGTACTCCAGCAATTCGTCCTCGTTGTCACTGATCTCAGTGATGCTGTTCTTGCGCTCTCGTGACCCCGCTGGCAGCCGTGGGTCTCCTAAAGGCTTCCTGGGGGTGCGGGGGCTCTGCCGGGGCGAGGGCACAGCTGGGGAGCCCAGCCCGTATGCTGGGCTCAGGCAAGTACTAAAACTGGGACGGCGTGTGGGGTTCTCTGCCAGAAGTGGGGGTGAGGGTCCCCCAGCACCTTTTGACTCCTCTGGGCCCTTGCGCCTGGCACGGGGACTGCCAGGCACTTCCCTGCCCAGCCGGAGTTGTGGGTCAGGGGCCACCCGGGGGCTAGCAGCCCGGCGTGACAAGGAGGGACTCAGGGGAGGCAGCTCCCGCATGCTCTCAATGTTCCTCCGGGCCACCCGTGGGCTCTCAGGGGGTTGCAACCTGGCCTCTGGGGCTGCCCTGCTGGTGGGCTGCCGGCTGGGGGCCAGAGAGTCCCGTGGCTCCCTGAAGGGACTGGGGGGCCGCTCCTGCAGGGCCACCCGTGGCCGTGGTGCCACCCTGGGTGTCAGCCGGGGACTGCCCACCCGGTGATCCCCGAGCCTCTCAGCTGGCCAAGGCTCACCAGAACCCCCACCAGGCAGCGTGGGTGGCTGCACAGTGTGGTTGTAGCTGGAGGAGCGAAGTGGGAGTGGGGGGGGCACGGCCGGGCCCTGCTCTTGGCTGCTGAGTGAGGGGCTGGTGTAGCTGCTGCTGCTGGCCGGGGAGGAGAGGGGAGAAAAGTTCTCATAGGTGGAGGCCCCTGAGGCAGCCCCAGGGCTGGGTGGAGGGGACAGGAGGCAGCGTCCATCCCCATTCACCACAGGGGAGAGGGAGGATCGGCCGCAGGCAGGCAACTTCTGGATACTGGGGGATGCCGACTCCTCCAGCACCAACGAGTCCATGATGTCCTGCAGGTCCTTCTCAATGGAGCTGACAAGGGAGCTGTGGCTGTGACACCCACGCTCTGACAGCTGGTGGCCACCATTCACCAGGGCCTCGGATTCTGCAGGGAAACAAAGGAGCAGGCATCAGCGTGGTGTTACTCCACCGCAGCCCCTGCCTGAGCTGGGTCCTACAGGGCAGCCTGGCATCATTCTTCCACGCAGCCCTGCAGAGTCAGAGCTCGGCTGCAGCCCCTCTTCGCTGCACCCTGAGCTGCCTGCACCCTGCTGCCACCCTTTCCCGCTCCAGCTGGGGAGCCAGGCCAGGGAGGAGGCCGGAATCCCGCTAGCCCCATCACCCAGGAGATAGAAACCTGAGAGGACAGCCCAGCCGCCCTCCCTGAGTCGCAGCTCCCAGCTCCACTCCCTGGAGAGCAGCTGCCCACACCACCCACTAGCACCCACCACTTGCCCCCTGCACACTCTGGCTTCCCAGAGAGATACAATAACCAAAAGCTGCTGACCTGCAGCGCGTCTGGACCCAGAACCACGTCGCCCGCAGCCTCCCCGCACCCCGGCCAGGGTGCCCCTGCCTGGGCTGCCCCGTCCTCCCCGCGCAGCACCGATGTGCCTGTCACTCAGGGGATGAGCGAATCGCAGCAGGCGCGGATCCCAGCCAGGACAGCGTGCCACCCAGGCTGCGTCACCCCCTGGCACCCAGCAGCTCCCCCATGGCAGCTGGCACTGCCTTCATGCCTGGAAAGATGTGCCACAGCCCTGTCAGCATGATCCCACCCAGTCCCGCGTGGCAGAGAGTGAGCGTGCAGGGCCCACAAGGGATGCTGCTTGGTTGCATGATGCTGCTCGGCCACAGCACCTCCCCGTGTCCCTCCTCCCGTCCCCCAGCTGCAGGCATGCTGCCTTCCCAACACACACGTGGCACGGGAAGGCTGCCAAGCTCCTCTCCCCGTGCCAGAACGTGCTGGTTGGGGCAGGGATAAGGGCTACCAGCCCAGGGATCAGTGCTGGAGATTTGGACATCCCTGAGAACTGGGCACGGTACTGGCACCTGGCCCATCGCCCCACAGACAGGCAGACACAGCAAGATAAGCTCACGAGATGAAGGACAGCAGCCAGGGAAATGGCCTTCACAGCCCCAGCACAGCCACCCCAGCACATAAACACTCGCTTTCAGGCAGTCGGGGGGGCTCCGACAGGCGATGGCTCTGCCATGGCCAGGCTGGGCAGAAGTGAAAGCCATGCCTCAGTGCCCCCACAGTCACTCTCTTTGAGGAGATATTAATCATTAACAAATACCAGTGCAGCTGCCACACCATGCTGAGCTGATGGATGGCACACCACAGCCAGGTGTGAGCCCCACTCCTGAGTGCAACAGGACAGGGCTGGGAGAGCACTGGGCACTGGGAAGGCTGATGGCATGGGTCAGGGAGCACCTCAGCATCTGCGCTGCCCCACCTGGGACAAGGCGGGGGGGTCACCTACTTGCTGGTAGTCCATAGAGAGCCGCTGGACTTCTGCCCCCTGCTGGGATCATGCTCTTAATCCACTTGGCCTCAGCAGGATGGTTGAAGCGGAGGAAGGTGGCCTGGCCCAGGCAGATGGTGCACCCTTGGGAGAGAAGAGAGAGGGTTCAGCTCCTAGCTGGCAATATCAGGGTGGTGCTGGAGAGTGCAGGGAGGCAGTCGGGCATTGCTGGCCCTAAGATGCACCCTCGGGAGGGGAGCGGGCTCCTGCTGTCAGCAGAGGCTTAGGGGGAGGCTGAAATCCAGGTCACTCCCCGGCAGCTGCCGGCAGTGCATCTCAGGCGCAGGCACAGCTGGGGTCCCCGCCGGGGGCCGCGGGGGAGTTGGCGGCACTCCAGGGCTTGCGTGGCTGCCAGCTGCAGACAAGACAGCTCCTGTCCCTGCTTGCAAAGCGTCTCTTCTTGGCCCAAAGCAGCAGCCCACTTGGGGCAAGGCTGCCAAGCAGCCCTGAGGAGGAAGGCACCTCAGGAAGGGGAGCGGAGCCGTGGTCCACTCGCTGTCCGTTCACCTGCTGCCCGTGGTGCTGGGGAGGCATGTGCTGGCAGCAGGGAGCATCAGGCAGCTAGAAGGCAGGGTGCTGTGGACACACCCCACTTAGAAGCGCCTGCCAGCACCCTGGGAGAGGCTCACTCCCTACCAACAGCCGCTGCTGAAAATCCCTCGCCGGAAGGGACGCGTTTTTTGGAGCACCTGTCAGCCCAGCTCGCAGCGAGGTGAGCGAGAGGCAGTACAGATTAACTGCCATCGCCGTCACGGGGGCCTGCTTCCCCCGTCTGAGGGCCAGAGCGGGACGGAGTCCTGCCCACCCCGGCTCAGCGAGGGCATTCTGCCTGCCAGGGGGCAATGCCGACGCCCAGCGTGGCAACGGGTGCCCCGGAGAGATGCATCACTGCCCTGTGCCTTCCCCACGTGCCGGCACCAGTGGAGCCACAGGTCACCCCGGCAAAGCGAGTAACCACCAAACTGCATCCCGAGCGTCGGCCTGACAGCCCCGCAGTTCATCCCGCTGTGGCCTTGCACAGATGCTGTCCCTGCTCCGTCGCGTCCCTGCCTGCCCCCGGGAGCAGGAGGATGGGCGGCTCGGCTGACCCCTGCCCGCACCCCGCAGCCTATCACGGCCCTCGCTGCCTACCGTGGGACCGGCAAGACCTGGCAGGACCCCGCGGGCCGTCGCACCGGAGCCTTCTCCAGCGGCCACGTGGCTCCCATTGTCCCCTGCGGGGACGCCCGCGGCAGCGCCCACGCGGGTGGGTCCCCCCTTCCCGGGAGAGACGGGGGCGGGCGCGGGGGCCGCAGCGCCACCGACTGCGGGGGGCACTGCGGCTCGGTGACCCGCGGAGCAACGAGAGCGAAGCCCCCGCCCGGCGCGGACACGCCTGGTCCGCAGCACCGCACTCACCTCACCACCGCCACCGCCGCCGCCACCGCCCGGGCAGCGCCGCACCGCCCCCGGGGAGGGGCGGGGGCCGGGCCTCGGCCGCCCCGCCCGAGGATCCTCCCCGGGAAGCGAGACACGAGCTGTGGCGGGGCGGGGGGCGNGGGGCGGGGAGCGCGTGGGAAGGGCCTGGGGCTTTGTCCACGCTCCCTGGGAGCGGCCATGGGGGGCCCGTCGGGTCCAAGTTTTGTAGCCACGCAGGCAGACCGGCAGTGTCCCGGCAGCCATCCGTCGGGAGGACACCCAAGGTGTTTTCCTCTGTCATCTCCTTTCCCAAAGTCGGCTCAGCATCTCCGCTGTTCTTCAAAGCCCGCCCGAGTCTCTCCCTTCCCACTTCACTTGATACACGCAGCAAAGCCGGCTCTCAAACTGTGCCAGGACCTGGCAGGTTCCCACCGCAGAGCACAGAGGCCAGGAGTATGCCAGCTGGGACATGTAGTTACTGGATGGCTCCTCAAACACCCCAATATTCCACGGCACAACTCCACAGGCAAAGGCTCCAGTGAACCACAGCCTGTTCCTACCTTGGGTGAGGTGTGTGGGCCGCTGGAGTGCCACGCCGTCGATGGCGCAGGCGTTGCCACAGGGGTGCAGGGTGAGTGTCCCTCGCACGTTCTCGATGTAGCAGTGCTGGGGCGCCAGCCCGGGGCCTTGCAGGACGATGTCTGTCGCAGCCGTGCCAATGGTGGTCCTCCCTGCCAGCAGAGAGGGCGTCTCAGTGTCTCTGTCACCAGCATGCCCGTGGAGTCCCCCTGGCACTCACCTTCCTCCAGGGGCAGGAGTGTGATGGCAGTGCTGAGCCGACCGCTGCCCAGGCTCACCAAATGCGGCTTCTCTGTCTGCACTTTCAGCCCCTTGCCCGTGTCGATCAGGTCCAGGGGGCTGTTCTGTAGGAGGAGAGGAAGGGATGCTCACGGCTCCCGCAGCTGCAGCCCACTCCCCTGCACTGCCCACCTGGCCGAGCTGCTCCAAAATGGCCACATAGCCAGGGTCAATGCCCAGGCACAGCCGCATGCCAGCAGTACTGTCCAGCAGCAAGACACAGGAGAGGACGTCCCTCCTGCCTCTGCTGCCTATCCCGGGAAGCAGAGGTGAGCTGCCGCGGGAGCTGGAGATCCCTGGCACTTGGGCTGCATCTAAGAGGATCCGAGCTGCCAGCCGCTTAGCTCAATGGGCTTTGCTGACGATCCCGTAATAGGATTGGCTGAGACTGAGGAGAGGCTGGAGGGCAGCGCCAGTAGGTAGGGCTGGCTGCAGAGGACTCCCAGCCAGATTCCCCTGTTCCCACAGAGCAGAGGTCCTGTGATCCTGTGTGCTCACCTGCATGACAGTCTGGACTCTGTGGGTTGGGCTGGTGGGGGTCCTGCCAGATGCCTCCATGGTGCCTTCTTGGAGATGTCGGATGGTGCTGGACACAGGCTGCCAGAAGAAACAGAGAATGGCAGTACAAGTGACCACACTGGGAATGGCCTTTGTGTTTTTATTCCTGCACATCCCAGGGAGCAGCCTGAGCACAAACCCCACCCATTCCAAACTAGCAATTGCCACCAAGAGGATTACCATCCTGAGCTCCTGTCTTCATCACGTCAGGAGCTGCCTGAAGCCA
This sequence comes from Melanocharis versteri, assembly GCA_013397845.1. Classification (NCBI taxonomy): domain Eukaryota; kingdom Metazoa; phylum Chordata; class Aves; order Passeriformes; family Melanocharitidae; genus Melanocharis; species Melanocharis versteri. Next base: position 613,039 of record VZTG01006871.1, on the reverse strand, counting down.
GTGAGCATCCCTGCCTGCCAAGGCCTGCATCCTACCTAGGCACACATCCCCATCCACCCGGGGAGACCCACGCATGTGCCACGCGTCAGGACAAGACACAGTCCCAGAAAGAAAACGACACATAGTCTCAGTTTTGGGGACATGGTGCTGGAAATGCATGTTTTAAGGCCAAGAGCTGTGGGCAGCCAGATCCCAATGGCTGCCAGTGGAAAAGGACACACAAACACAGGTTCTGGCTGTCCCCAGCAACACCTGCCTGCCATGCATGGCACACCTGGGCACCCTTGTGCCTGCCACCAGTGCCCAGCTCTGGCACCCAGGCTCATGCCTCTGCTCCCACGCAGCCCAGCAGCAGCTCATGGTGCACAAGCCCGGCTGAGTGCTATGTATCCCTGCCCATGTGGCCCACAGGCCTGCGGCCGGCAGGCAGGGCCACCACACATTCTCTGCGTGAGTGGGAGGCAACTCGAAGAGGAACAATTTCCATCACCCGGCGCTCACGCCATGTCGGGATGCTCCGGGGATCTAAATTTACCGTCGGCTGCTCCCCACGTCCCTCCCTTCCGCCCTGGACTAGCTGGCTGGGGCTTAACCCTTCCCGGGCAGCGTAGATAGGAAGTGCTCCATCCCCGTTAGGGGACGCTGGTCTCGGGGCCGCCAGGAGGAGCCCCGGGCTCGGCTCCCGCCAGCATCGCCCAATGTCCCGCCAGCCCCCGGAGGGACCCCCCCGCTCGCCCAGCACTGGGCTCAGCTGCGGGGGCGAGTGAACGGCTATTGCACACTCTGGAAAAAATGAAACGCTGGAAAACACCAGGCGTGGGACGCAGGACTGGGACGAAGCCCGGGCGTCTCCTGAAACACCAGGACTGGCCGCCCCACAGCAGGGGCTCCATTGGGACCACAGCCACACCACGTGGGATGGGGACAGCTCAGCTGGGGCAAAGGGGGCGTAGAGATAAGGTACTCCGAGAGCAGTTCACGAGTGCTCAGGGGCTGCCGAGGCAGGATCCCTTTTCTCCCTTACCTGCCACCTGGCCCTGGTGCCGAGCGGGACCCTCCGCGGCAGGGTGCTCATGTTCCCCAGGCACTGGGGTGCCGCACTTCCCAGCATCAGGAGACCCCGCAGCCCAGCCGAGCCCTCACTTACACCCACGTCCCGTCACAATGTTCAGGAAGGAGGAAAAGCCAGGAGGGGCCAGGCTGCTGCATAGGAAGGGAGCGGGGCCAGGGTGGGATCTCGCGCCAGTGTTAACTCCTTCCCAGCACGGCTGTACTGGTGAGACCTGATAAGAACCATGGGGGACCCCCATCCCGGGCACTTGGGGGACTGTCTCCGATTCTGCCCACCTCCTGCTGCCCAAACTCTCCACTCAACACCCCCCACTCCACAGGCAGCCCTGCCTGCGCATGAGCCGCAGGGTGACCCTGGCATCCCACCGCTTCCCAGTGCCCCCAGTCCCGCAGCATCGCCCTCCATCAGAGCCCCTCACCTGGCTCGTCAACACGCAGGGAACGCCTGCCGTCACCCCAGCCCGTGCTGCCGGAGATGCAGCCCCTCTCCAGCCGGCTCCGCTGTAGGAATGCGGGGCGGGAGCGCGGCCGCCCCAGCCGGCGCCCCACCGCTGGGACGGACAAGGCGGCCTTTCTTCTCCCGCCGCCGCCTGCAGAACGCGCCGCTTGTTCCCGCCGTGGGAAGCGGTGAAGGCAGCAAATGCCAAGGGGTCGGGCTCGGTTACCACCAAACAGCCCACGGCCCTCGTGCACCCCGCGCAGGGCTGCCTGCTCAGCCCCGGCCTCCTGGAAGACAAAAGCCCCTTTCTTCACCTACCACAGCCAAAAGCCTCACCTGGGAGGATGCCCAGCCCCACCGATGCAGGGGCCTTGCTTAATGCAGTGCAGGCTACACACAGACATGCTGCCCCACCGTGCTCCCAGGGAGCCCCTGCATCCCACTGCCCATAGGCTGCAATCTGCCTGCCTGCCCCAAGCCCACGCGGGCAGCAGTGCTCTGGGCGTCCACTCCTGCCTAACCTGCTGTTGCCCACCCAGACCCAAGCTGGGCACAGCACATCCTGACTCACCCCACATCAGGTACCAGCAGACCCTAGAGCTGCACTGGGCACCGCTGGCCAGAACATGGCCAGGGCATAGGCATTCAGCCTGTGCTCGTGAAGGAGCACAGACTGGCAGGCCATGCTATGCCATGCTGGGATGAAGCAACAGCATGGCAGAGGCAGGCATGGCACGGCACTCCCTTGCATGGCCTCTCATCCCCACTTGTGGCTGGCTGGATGAGTCACGGAAGGAAGCATGAGTGGCCGAGCTAATGGGTGCACGCAGTGGAGCATCGCAGCCTCCAGCCAACTTGGCTGCCTGTTTACTCCCCATCTGTTAATGCAGTTAGGGTGCGCTCACCCCTTCCCACACCCTCTGCCCTGGTAAACAACTGGCCCTTCCGCTAGCAGCTGGGAAGAGGGAGCCTGTCTCCCGCACAAAGCCAGAGGCGAGTGAGGAGCCTGCTCCTGGCTGCTGCCTCCTGGCCTGGGGCTGACAACTGAGCAGGGGAGACCCAGCCAGCCCCATCCCACCCAGGCGAAGGATGGTGGGGGCTGCATTGCGGTTGCTGGGACAACGCCATGATCCTGGCAATAACACCACCATAAATCAGCCCCCAGACAGCTCCGGCGGGAGCTGAGGAATCCTGACCACACCCGCTGATTTCATCGCTCCCACGAAGTGCTCCTGCACCACCGCAGCACAGCTGTGCTGCGGCCGAGGCCCTGCCGGCATCACGCTTCAGGGTCTCCACAGCCTGGTGGATGCTCACCATGTGCTCAGGTTGGGGAGGGCGTGCAGCCCCGCCTACTGCACCCAGCACGCCCCGAGGCGAGCCAGCTCCGAGGGCTGGTGAGCCATACATAGACCCAACCACTGCTGCAGCTCAAGCATTAACCCCAGCGTCAGCACGTGTCTCCCGACACCACAGCACAGACACAAGCTCCAGACCCCTCACAAGACTGCACAATGGAGAGCTGCTCCTCAAAATGCTCTCATATCCAAACGACAATTTCTCACCTGCAGGCCAGAGGTTCGGTTCAGCAAGAAACATCTGCAACTCCTGCTGATGACATCTTGGGGACCATGACACAGGATGGGTTTGGTGGGTCTTGAATCCAACCCCTGGCACAAACCCATTACCCAGCCCTTTGTTTGCTGGGAGAGGGGTGGGGTGAACCTCACCTCTCCAAAACAGGCATCGATCACTCTCCTCTTTCTGGCTGCCAGCAAGGACCCCTTGCCATGCAATCCTGTGGTTCCATCCCCCTGCACAGCACCCTGCCCCTGCTGCCCCACATGTACCGACACACGGCATTACACAGCAAACCCAAATGTACAAGGAGTTACCAAAAAGTACCTGGCCGTGCTCCCTTGCTACTGCCTGTGGTGCTCAGCCAGGGGACCTGCCCCCTGCAGCCTCTGCCTAGTGCTCAGAGAGGGCTGGGGGCTTGCAGGGCAGCTGGAGGAGTGGGAGAGACAGGCCCTTCAGCACAGCAGCTGGACCTTCTGGGACTGCCAGATTCCTCTGGCTTTCTGACAGCAGCTGAAGGGGCTGTGGCAGGAGCGTGGCAGGAAGCTGGAGTAAACAAGGTCCAGCCATGGAGCAGGATCCAGCCAGGCCAGTACCGTTCCCAGGCTCCCCAAGAGGTGTCAGAGATAGCAGGGGTGGCCTTGGGCCAAGCACCATCTCCTCCTGTGACTGCCCACGAGCTGCAGCAGCATTTGGGGATGGGAGAACCTTGTCTGGCTGCCTTCTGACACCGAGCTGCTCTCAGGGCTCCCACACCAGCAAACCCACCACTGACGTGGACCACCGGATCCGGACCCAGCTCCCAGCCCACCCACACACCACCAAAGCATTGTGCAATGATTTGTTTTATGGCTGACCGCGTTTTTCCTACTTCCCTGTCTGCAGCTCCTTCTTTGAACCCCTCCTAGGGCACCCCAGGGAGCATTCAGCCCCAACATGTTCCACACCTGGCCCCAATACGGGCCAAGGCAGCTGAGCCCCTTTCTCCTGCCCCCACCACATCCCAAAGCTGCCCCTGAAGCAGCAGGGGGTCCTTGCGTTACAGGACACGCTGACCCCAGCCCCACACGCTCCCCAAGGGCAGTGGTCGCCTGGGGCACAAACGGGGGGATCCCACTCCACGCCAGCAGCTACTCACCTTCACTCCCCTGGTCCGACAGCCCTTCCCGGGCTCCACCGCCGCTCCACTGTCCACTGCCGGCCTCGGCGTGTCCCCGCCCCAAGCGGTGTCGGCATGTCCCGCCCCCGCGTGGCCAGGGCTGACCGGTCCCGGCTCCGGAAGGACCTCACGACCCCCAGCCAGCTCCTTTAACAGTACTTTATTTGATTAAAGACTCAGAATTCTCTGTGTACACTGGAATGTGCTCTATTCCCTAGGCCAGGATCATACAGGGTTACAAAAAGTGGGGATCTCGGCTCGGTTTAAATATCATCCTCCAATGAATGTAAGAAAAAAAAAAAAAAAAGCTCCTTGGATGCTTGAACTAACCTTGACTCCATTTTAAAAATCGTACAGACGAGCAGCTCTGGAACAGGACTGGGTTAATGGGATTCATTGCCTACTTTGCTAGGGGAGAGGGCTTGCCCTCTCAGGACAGGACCAGGGTTGATTTCCTCTCAGGTGCTGCCAGCAGAGGAGAGACCACGAACTTCTTTGGCAGAGGACCCCAGGGGCCCGTGAAAGGCTGGCTGTCTCTCACAGAGCACAGTACACGCACTTTTAGGGCCGTTGCCTTCCACCTGCACTCAGGCCCTCTGGCTGCAGAGGTTAGGTGTGCCCAGGCGCAGGTGATGCTCATGCTCATGACAGGCCCCAGCCATGCAGGTGAGATGAGTTGTGAGGGGAGCACAGGTCTCTGAGATGAGGCAAATAACGCTAGTGAGGCAGCAGTAGGAGAAATGGCTCGGATAAGCCCCCATATTCCCTGGAAACCAGCACATCCTTCTCCCACGCCTGCCAGTGCTGAACCAACACTGGTTTGAAACACATCCTGACACGCATGCCGAATAGGTCAACCAGGCTCCACAGCTCCTTTCACCCAGGCAGGCAAAGCCCTCAGCCACCCCAGACACCAAAACGGCCTTGCAAAGGATACACAGCTGGTTCTAACTAAACCTCCTCCAAAGCCTGGCCTGAGAACAGCTGTGGAAGACAGCGAGGACACAGTCCCCTTTGGACACTCTACCCACTGCAGTAGGAACCAGACCACCTGGAGCTGGGCCACTGCCACACAGCAGAGCTGGAGGAACAGCAGTAACTGTGTGGGGCTAAAGGACTGAACCCCTGGGTCCCTCTTCCCCACCCTGTGCCCCTGCCACGACCCCCCCACCTCTGAGGCCAAGGTCAACTTGCTCAGCTTCCACCAGATGGAAGGGTCAAGACCAGCAGGTGGCCCCACGCATGAGAACCAGAGGCCAAGGAGAAATTAAAATGGCAGCACCAACAACGGAACAGCACATGATGCTTCAGGAGAGAAAAGAATGATGTCTGGTCGGCTCTGGGCTGAGCTCCGAGCATCTCCGGGGGGGGGGACATGTCAAAGTCAGGCTCTTTACGGAGATCTTGCTTTTTTGCCAGTCGGTAAAAATCTGCCAAAGAAATTTGTGGCCTTTTCCCCCATGAGCACGTCACTTCTCTGCAAAAAATGTCTGTGACCCAGGAACACTGCAGATGGCAGACAGAGCCACATGTCTTAGCAGAGGGGGCTGTGGCGTTCCCAACATTCAGAATAAACGTCGGCCTCGTTTTTTTTTTTTAATTTAAAAACTTCTTCCACTGCGTGTCACCACGTCTGGCATTACAGGATTTCGTACTTGTCCACCAGGAAGGTGTTTTCAGTGGAAAACCTTACAGGGCTGTTCCCGTCTACATGGGTCACTTTGGTAACCTGTGGAGACAACAGGCAACATTAGCTCAGCACTGAACATCGCTCCCTGCCGCGGGGATGCCATGCTTCCCAATGCCGTGATGGCCACAAGAGCGCAACTTTATGACACCTTTAAACCACAACTCAGCCCTGAAACAAAGATCTTTGCTCCCAGGAAACCTGAAAGAGAGGAGTGATTTTCTGCGGTAACTGTGTCTCTGCTGAGGAGCAAAAGTGGCAGCCACTGGCTACACTTCAGTGGAGACAGACAATCATACGCCAAGCAGTGTTTTGGCTACAAGGCCGATGGATTCTCCAACAAAGTCTGAGGGGAATTAATGATTACTCAGAGACTTGAAGACACACCTGAAACTTCAGGCAAACTCCATGAAGTGTCAGCTGCCAGTGCTGTCTGCTGGCACTCCTGAATCCAGCTATCTCAGCGGCAGGTTAATGCCAACCCTTTAGCCATGGCCAGTGGGACAGTATGGCCCTGCTGCAGCATGGCCAGTGTCAGCCAGCCGGGAACTGAGGCAAGGGTGACATCCCACCTGTGGAGCATCAGCAGTGACCGTACCTGTATGTTGCAATAGTTCTTCTTGGAGACGAAGGAGACCTGCACCGGGAAGAAGTCATTTGGCTGCCCTGCAATGCTGAACTCCAGGCTACCGCTCTTGTTTTTGGCATCTATCACTGGCAGGCACCACTCAAGGAGGTTTCTCCGGCTGTCGTGGCGATACTCACCATCAATCTCCCCAATCACTGGAGCGCCAACACCAGACCTAGAGCAGGCAATGAGAAGTGACAGTAACTTCTCTGCACAGAGCTAAGGAAACACCTCTAACACCCATTGGCTTGGCCAGATCCACAAAACAGGGAGGGGAAGGAGGTGACAGGACTCATTAGTGCCACACAGATAAAGAGCGTTACTTACGGCAAGGGGATGGTGATGATCACATCATTCAGCTCTAGGCTCTCCTCTTGCAACTCATACTCAATGTTAACATCACAACTGTTCCCACTCTCTGATGGCCAGCAGTTAACTGAAGAAACAGAGTCAGTATGTGTCATATAGGCCTTTCATGTGGAATAGGCTTTCACAAGATGATGCACTTCGAAATGCCCAGCAAAGTCACCCTCAGGCTGACTTTAAGGAAAGTTCCCTATTTCCCTTAAGGTGTTACAGAAAACACACTGCCAAGGACAGGCCCTATCCAATGGATACACTTAGTATCTCCAACGTCTCACAACACGCCAGGCTCCAGGCAGCCCAGCTGCTGCAAGGTGGCTACCAGCAGCTCATGGACAATCACCAGCTTCTTCTGCCCAAGCCCCCAGACTTGCACTCACTTGTCAATGGAATGAAGGACTCTTCTGTGGTCTGCAACCTCCACTTCAGCACACCCACATCACTGTTAATAGGGAATGACTTCTCTGGGTTCTTCAAACCAATCTGTGACTCTGTAGTGAAGAGCTTCTTGTCCACATTTGGGTGGGTCTGAAAGAGGAACACATGCCCAGACTGTAGGTCTAAGCCCAAGGACAGAACCATAGGTAATGCAGGTTCTACCAGGACAGGCCTACACATTCCAGAGTGTTTGCTTCGACAAAACACACATCAGGCCTCCTCCTGGCTCAGAAGCCCATCTGGAACACAACTGCTTATCAACCTGGGATTCCTTCCCGGAAACGCTAATCTGACAAGAAGGATCCGCATCACTGTCCTTACGTGCTACTGCAGCACAGACTCTAGCAACGCAGGCTGATATCTACAGAACAAATACAAGCCAAAGACCATCCTGAATGTTTCAAGAAAAATCAATCTAATGCTGTTGGGAAAAACAGCCTGACACCATAACAATTCTGTCTCCCTTCAGCAACCTTAATGTACGTATGTGTCAGTGGCCAAACTCCATTTGAACACTCTATTCACAACCTCAAGTGTGAGCAGCTTTCTTGAAGCAGAGGATTTTTGCCAAGTCACTGTTCAAGTTACACTAGAAAGACAGGAGTCAGCAAAGGGTTTGGTCTCATCTTCCAACCTGAAGCACTGCCTGTGGTAGCGCTGTTAGCAACTCGCTCATGGGATGCACTAGAAGGAAGTAGACTGTCAGACAGTGATGATGCACAGACAAGTCCCTAGCAAGGAGTGAGCCAGAGCACGTCAAAGCAGCACCACCTCCAGGGATCAGAAAGGTCACACAAAGAGGGAAAAAGAGAAGGACAAATCTCCCAAGAACCTTCTGAGCTGCTACTGCTGACTGCAATCAAGTGCTTCAGCAATCGTCCCAGGTACAGCAGTGACAGGACAAGCAACCTCAGAAAGAAACAGCTTCCAAGAGAATAAAATCATTTCTCATTGGCATAAGAAGTTTGTTATCCCACTTCCATTCCACAGCTGCAGCTGACAACACACAAACAGGCACTGAGCAACACACCAGGCTGCTGCAAAGTCTAAGTGAGGTCACCTGGCATGCCAAGGTGCACTGCTGGGTAGATAAGGCTCTGAGGGCAGGATGGCGATTGAGATCGCATTTCTCCAGTGAACTTCAATCCCTTGAGCATGACTGGCCCTGCACTGACTGCTCCCATTTCCAGTGCATTTGCTGAGAAGGCTTCGACAAGAACACAGGACAGCAACATACTCGAGTATTGCCAGTATTTTTTCCCTGGAAAGCAGCAAAAGCACGTTCAACAGCGTGGGACTCCAAACAGGCTTTACCTGTAGCTGCACTCCCCTCTTGTCTTCATTTTCTACGTGCAGGCGAATCCGTGCAAACTTTTCATCAGAGATGTGCAGCATGATCATGCCATGAAGCTCCATGTTCTGCAACCCTCCGTCACGGCCACAAGTCAAGGAGATTTTCTCCTCTATTTTCATGTGCACACTAGACAGACAGAGAAAAAACCTCAAGTCCTGCACTCGGTATCTCCCAGACAGCAGAGAGACCAGTGCTCAGTAAGGACAGGCTGTATGTACTGAGCAGGGGCCCACAAACAACAGCACAGCTGGTACACTGGGGACTACTACTGCTCTGGCAGTAAACTCAGGGGCAGGAGGATCCATGCATATGGGTCTGCAAGGGATGGGAGCCCAGTTAAACAGCAGTGATGCAGCACCTTGACATGCTGGTCGTTCAAATCCCCTCTGACAGGCCGCAGCACGGCTCAGGGCACTACAAGGTTCTGAATTGCTGCGTGTAAAATGAACTGTGAACGCCTCCATCCTGAGCAGCAACAAGGCTGGGAAACAGGCAAAATGGCACAGGGAAAAATGTTGGAAAATTCCCAACATCAGCTCAACAATGGATGGACAGCCCATTTTAGTAAAGAGGATGCCTAACCAAACCAGCTATCTGCTTTTGTGCTGACATGCTTTCCCAGACTGTAATTATAAAAATTGGGCACAAAGTAAGAAAACACAGGAAAAAGCTGAAGAGCAGGGAAGCTCTCTCCCAAGGCCACATGCAGGGAGAGCTGTGAGGAGACTGCTTCCAAAGCAAGGGCAGCACTCACCTCTCCATGTTAATGGGAGGAGCGAGAACTTTGGCTGCTTCTGCAGAGCGCTTGCCTACAGAAGTCATGATATTTTCTCCTTCCAATTTCAGCTTGTCCACGAAGTTGTCCACCTCCTTCCCTTTAGCGCCGAGTTTCAAGGCTTTACTGGGACCTGAAGGCCTAAATGAAAGGTGTAATAATCTCCAAGTGAGCTGACAGCAATGGGCTCCCCATTCCTGGTTATCTTCAAATGTTGTAACTTGACCATCCCAACAACACAGCATTCAACTTGGCAGCCTTTTTGGGGAGAACACAGAACTGATCACCTTATGCGTAGAGTGCCAAGTCATACTTCAGATTAGGATACGGTTCCATGTATTACCAGGAGCTGGGACCTCTTTTTCTCACACAAAATGAAAGCCCCTTGTTCATCCAAGAATCCAGAGAGACTATGGGGTGCTACTGTGGTACATGGCACAAATGCTCCTCAGCATTCACACAGATGAGGAACTCATGTTAGACCCTCTGGGCACATGGTTTGAGCCAATGCTGACTCCGATGTTTGCCACCTGCTGTCCCCCCTTACCTGGCTGGTGCTGGTGCCACTTTGGGCTTCTCAGTCTCAATGATGGTCTCTGTGATCATCGTCGTCACGCCCCCGGACACGGCCGAGCTGCCAAAGCCCCCGAACCCTGGTGCCTTCTTGCCATGTCTCTCTGCATCCCTCCTGGCCTGCTGCAACTCCTTCGCTTTACGGCGCATTTCGGCTTTTGCTTCACGTTCCTGCGTCTGAAGGAAAAGATAAGAGGCTGATGAAGCTTTGCAACCTCAGCCCTGCCCTGCACAGGAACTAAGCGCAGCTGCCCACAAACCTCTTGCCAAGAAAAAAGAAACAAGACATGGGCATTTAGGCCTCAGAAACGCTAAATAATTACATGGCCCCACCAAAGTGGAGGAACACCTCTGTACAGCAAAGGTGGTGTTTCCCAGACAGGGCACCTTGTGTCAGGATTGCTCACCTCTCTGACTGCCCGAAACACCTTTTCCTCATGCGAGTCCATCTCGGTGAAGGTCCGAATTTGTGCCAGATTTACATTCTCACGGTAGCCCAGGGCGACAATTTCATCAAAGGCAAAGATTAGGTCGAAGCAGTGCTCAGAGATCTCATTCTCTTCCAGAGCTCGACAATATTCAGGGATCTAGAAGAGAAAAACATTTTAAAGGAGTACCCACAAACAGTACTGTGTAAACACTTTCTTTCTACCACCCCAGAAGTCACCACTGCGCCAGACCCTCCCAGGCCCAGCACACCCTATCGCTGCTTTTCGTACCATTACGTCGTCAATAAACAAGATGAAGTTTTGCCACTGTTAGTTTTTCTACACTAAAATCCTTACAGAACCTCTCGGCTTCCTCATAACACTAACTCAAACAAACCCAACTGCATGCTGGGGCCAGTGAATTTCCTAAAAATCTTTTAGTTGTGTGAAGACACAAACTCGCTGCTTCAGGATCCCCACATAGAAGTGCTGCACTTGTAACAGCAACACACTGTACAAAGAATATTTAATCCTAAATTACAGTCAGCCCTTTGGTCTCACCAGCTAAAGTACGACTGATGATTTTTTTTATGTGGAGTTCAAAACTACCACCAAAAGTTCAGAGCTTTCTGTCCAGTCAGGAAGGGAAGCTCTAGAACATGGACCTACCAAGTGGAGGCATGCAGTGCCCTACACCAGCTCAAAAACAGATCCCTCACAACAGCACCATTCTGGGCTATTGGCATGTCACCGAGTGACAAGTCCTTACCACTCTAGAGAAGAGTCGGAGTGTTTCCAGGTCTTCCAGGATGTTGCTGTTTTTGGTTGTAATCAGCACCATGTAGAGCTTCTCCATGGGCTGGTAGACATACCGCACGCTCTCTGTCTCCACAAACGTGTGCTGCTTCCCTGTGTTCATCAGCTTTGGGAATGCCGCCAGCAGCCCCTCGATGCGGGTGCGAGTCATCTCCACGAACTGCCGGGACACGATGGCCTTCCCTGCCTTCGTGCACACGGCGGCTGCCAACAGCACCTGGAGGAGGGCAGCGCGTGAGCCAGGCCTCCCAGGCCGTGCTCACAGAAAGGATCTCTTCCCACCTCACTTCACTTGCACGCCCACCCTTAAACAAGATCCTAAGTCTTTCTCTATGACCAGGAAATGAACTATGTCAAGAGCAGAAACATCTCTGCTTTCTCTCTCTCTCCGTTTCACATTTTGTCCCCACAGGATCCTGAGAGCTCTCCCTGCTCCTGCCAGGCAAATGGTCATTCCTGATTTCACACACACCGAGGTGTAACAACCCCTGGGAGCGTTAGGGGAGGCTCCAGGTTATCGACTTTTCAGGCTGCTCCAGCCTGCAGCTACACACAGGAACGCTGTGAGATGTAACATTTCTCTCTAGTGCCATACACACAGCACAGCCAGGTTAACGAAGCCCTGGTTATCACTCACAGTCCTTGGATGACTCCCGGCCAGCTCGCAGGCGTTATCACACCGACAGGGCAGCGAGGCACTCACCAGCTGCACTTTCTCCTTCTCTCCGTCTGCCCACACTTCCTCCCTATATTTCTCTCTCACAGGTTAATTACCTTTGTCAGGATAAATACGTTCTGCACTTCAGGTCTTTTAAATCCGCAACTGCTGTTATTGACGGAAAGTATCCGAAACCCTCAAACGTGGCAGCGCTGATCCCTGACGCACGTCGGGCACAGCTAACTCTGACGGAGCCGTGTGCGGGTCTATGCTGACCCAAACACCGCCGCGACGGACAAAAGGAGCCGGACCAGCTCCGAGGCACACGGCTCCCAGGGTCACACCGGGGAGCAGGCGGACACCACCCGCCCGGCTACACCTGAGGCCCCGAACGCCCGTTCGAGCAGGCGTGAGGCCGTGCTGAGGAGGCACCGCGGCTCGGAGTCACAAGAGAAAAAGTGCCGCGCCCCTGCCGCTCTCAAGGGCCCCGGCCCGATCCGGGGCGGCGGCGCCGCGCTCCGTCCCACCAGGCCGCGGGCTCCAACGCCGGCCTGCGCGCAGGCCGGGCGGGCGCGGCGGGCCCAGAGGCTGCCCCG